>JAPDNY010000003.1:185552503-185867503 GCA_029375565.1 Gekko gecko
CCGGTTCATGAAGTCATGTGGGAGGTCGGGTGGTGGCTTGACAGGGATGTGACATCCATCCACGGCGCCCACACACTGGGGGAAGCCCAGCGCCGCAAACCCATCCATGATCTGGGGGGAAAGAGACTTCAGTTAACGACAGCCCAGCAGGCTCCCAGGCCCCGGCTTCCCTCCCTGGTTCACTGACACAGTTATGGCACACGGCCACATTGTGGCTGCTGGGGTGCAGTGTGTGGCAAGGCCGGGCGTCGCCGATGGGGGCTGCAGAGCTGTTGTCCCTTCATCCGGATCACGGACCGGGGCCAGGCTCCCCTTCCCTTGGGCTCCCTCGCTTCACCCATGTCCATCTGACCCTGCAATCGCGTCCTGCTGTGAAGGCCCTCAGCCTGGCTCCACACCCTTTCTCTCCCTCAAAGCCCCATGTCGGTGTGCCCGTTGATCCAACCTTTGCCCTGGGGGCCGATGGCCTCGGGGCGACGGTAGTTTCCCTTGGAGGTGGGTACTCCCTCCCCGCCATGTTGGGGCTGGCCTGCCATGTCTGTCTGCACGCTCTGTGGGCTCTGCAGGGCTGAGAGTCCAGTGGGGGGCCCGGAAGTTGCTAGGGGGACTGTGGATACCCACACCTGGGGTGGACTCACCCTTCCTGGTGGCCCAAGGCAGACCGTCCTGCTCAGCAACTCCTTGTCCATGGCCACGCACACCTCCACGACGATCCCCGCAACAGTGGACTTGCCCACGCCAAACTGGTGGCTGACCTCCCGGAAGCAGTTTGTGCCCGACAGCCACCACAGGGTTATGGCGACGCGCTCCTCTGCAGCAATGGCACGCCTCATTGGTGTGTCTGTGTGCGCTATGTGACAGCGGAGGCTGTCCACTAGCCAGCGGAACGTCGCCTTGGTCACCCTAAAGTTTTTCAGCCACTGCTCGTCTTCCCAGACTACACAGACGAACGTCTCCCACCAGTTGGTGGGGCGCGGGTACACCCACCAGCGACGGAACGCACCCTCTTCAGCCAGCCTGATGAACCCGGCCCTGACACGGGCGTCAATGCGCCAGTGCTGCCTGATTCTGGCTGCTCTGTGGGCCCTGTACCGCAACAGGATTCGTGCCCTCCGAGCATGGATGCTGTGCACCCTGCCTTGGTGGCACTGCAGCAATGTGATGCAGGCCCTAATGCCCAGGAGTAGGAGCGGACCAGCTGTGTCCATGCTGCCTGGCCTCACCCTCTCGCTGTGCTACGTGGTGGATGCTGGTGATTGCCTTAATAAGGGCTGTGGGCGGGGCCCATTTCTGGCGGGATTCGCCTCATGGTCGCTTGTGCGCATAACCGCCTGGTCGCGCGTGCGCACATGTGCGCATGCGCGCCTCGCCATATCCGGCGACTGCTGCGGCAGTTTGCGGCATCCACACACCCCCGTCTGAACGCTCCCGCGCGCCTCCGTCCAGTATCTTCCGGAAGCGGCCCCCGCTGTGTGGACGGGAAAACCCGGTATAGTTTACTCCGGGGTTTTTTTGCCGCGACTCGATACCGGGGCAAATTGCCAGTCTGTCCTGGGCCATTAATTCACCCTCCCCTCATTTCTGCTCAGTAATAATGTTGTCAGCTGGTGGTCTTTTACTTGACCAAGCCACTTTCTTTATCAATCATATCAATTTGGTACCCGTTCTTGAATTACATGATAACAGCAGATAAAGTGCCAAAAAATGTTTATCCTATAGACTTGTTGCATTTGTAAGGTTGTTGTATTCCTTTTTATATTTTAAATTTAGCAGCAACTGTTTTTTTATGTTTTTTAAGCCAAATATGTATGTATGTTTTATGTTTTTCCTCTTTATGTTTTTAAAAAATCATATCAATCATATCTTTTATGCTAAAAGAACGTGCCATGACTACTTTTCATGCTTGTCTTACTCTATACATTTGAAGAAAATAATTCTCAAAAATGCAAATTTCAACACAAAATCTATTTTATCATCTCTAATGAAATCATAGTAACATCTCTCCTTATATTATAAAAGCGTTTTGGTCTGGCAAGGTTCTATGTGCACCAAAATCAGTTTGCAGCATGAACTGCCACTCAGAACGTGCTGGCTGAGTTGGCTGGCTGCATTGCACCGTTCCACCCAAAGAAGCCCCCACCAGCATCTCACCCTCACTCTACAGGGAGATGCTGGAGTGGATGGATCCTCTGGCAGGTGCAGCCAGCGAGACATCCACATCTTGGGAGGAAGGAGCATTCACCCGCCTGGCCTTGCCATGGCCTGCTGGCTCCCTCCAGCCATGGGCTGAGATGCTTCAGGCTGCACTGCTGCCACCTTCCTCATAAGACTCCAGCCACGGCCTCCTCACACCTCCCTCCCATGGTGGTCATTGTCCCGTGCAGATGGCTGCAGCTGCCAGGGTGTACTGTGAGCTACCAAGGACTGGTGCGATCCACCGCAAGGTGTCTAAGGAGGATGCCCACACCAAGATCTTGCTAAGCCCCCTCGCCAGCCCATCTTTGCACACTCCCTGCCTTCGGAAGCAGCTGGGAAGGCTGGGTGCTGTGGGGCCTCTCCTTCAGAGGTGTGCCACCCACCGCCGGCCCATCTTCCCCCCTTCTCCAGAACTGACAGGTCATTCCATTCTGGGGCCAGTCATCCCTGTCCCAGAACTCTCCTGCTACCCCCGGGGGCTGTCATTCCACTGTGGGACCTGTCATTCTAGTCCCAGAACACTCCTTCTATCCCCATGGACTGTCATTCCACTCTGGGGCCTGTCATTCCACTCCCAGAGCAGTGTACTTGAGACCACAGACCTTAATCTAAAATCCATTTCGCATTTTCTTTGCAACTCTTCTTGAGCTGTAATGTTTTTCAATGGAGCCGATCTAACTCAATTGGCATTCCTGGCTCCCATTATTTCCAATGGGCCTTCAAATCTCTCCCATTGTTTCCAATGGGCAATCCTGCCCTTCCTTTCAGTACATCCCCTTCAAGGTGATGATTGGCAGTGGCGGCGGTTGGGATGCTGGCTGACCTCAATGACCCATTGGGTTGGGGGGGAAAGTGGGGAGACTTCTCTCCACTCTCCCTCCTGACCAGCCTGCCTCTTGCTTTCATCTGAGCCATGGAGGATCCACTCCAGTCAGCAGCACTGATCAACCCCAACAATTCTCCCGCCAAGCTGTGGCAGGCTGCTAATGAAATTAAAGAATACATAAATGTACAAATACACACAAGTATTAATAACAGTTCTGTGTGGGACCTGGAGGGAGATGAATGAGTTGTTGATCAACTATTAACAATTTGGTACCCTTAGGTCCTCATTTGTATCATCAGAATGATTGCCCCACCTCAGAGGGTTACTCTTAGGAATGCCAGTTTTCTGGGGACAGTGATCCTTCAACCTGGAGAGGGTGAGGTTTGATGAGGGGTGGGATCTCAGACAGGTACAATGCCATCAACCCCACCCTCCCAACCACCCATTTCCTCCTGGGAAGCCATTGCTGCTAATCGCCAGGTGAGGGGTGGAGATCACTTAGAATTACAACTGACCTCCAGTGGGGCACATAATGGTAGGTTGAGGGTTACCTGGGAAGGAGATGGGGTTGCCAATTTCAGGTTGGGATATTTCTGGGGATTTGAGGTGGAGCCTGGAGAGGGTGAGGTTTGAGGAGGGGTTGGACCTCAGACAGGTACAATGCCATAGACTCCACCCCCCAAACCAGTCATTTCCTCCTGGGTAACAATTGTTCCCAATCTCCAGGTGAGAGCTGGAAATCACTCAAAATTACAACTGCTCTTCAGGTAGCCGAGATCACTTCCTCTGGAGAAAATGGTGGACTCTATGTCACTATATCCTGCTGAGGTCACCACAGCAAATTGATGCTGACTGTCCAAGGCCTTGCCACTCTCCCAGAGCTTCTTTCTAGAGCTCATTGTATTTATTTCCACAACAGGCCTTACTCATAGTTTAGTATACTTGTCAGACAACAGTATGGTACCTTTTATAGGCACAGAATTAATATATAAATGATTCTAAAAAATACAAAAATATTTATATAAATGAACTTAGCTCTCTCTTTCCTTTGCATTCTAGTGGGCAAAATAATGCTGCTGAAGGCTGTGAACTCCTCTCCTCTGATATAGGATTTTGTGGCACACAAATTACTTGAAAGTCCACATTATATATTAAAAACAAATCTGGGGGAAGGTACTATCACACCCATAAATTATGAGCTAATAAGTTTCAAATATTGTGCATAGCTATTTACTCCTCAGTTCAATAAAGAATATAGTTACTATGGCAACTACTAAATCACATGTGTACACGACTTCAGAAATGCAGAACTTTTTTTAAACAAAAAGAAACAGCAATATGGCATTTGAGCTGCTGAGTTTAAGACACATTTTAAATGACTTTGAACAAAAATAATGACAAGCAGCTAGTTTTGATTTTAAGAAATGGGGAAATGGACATTCCCTCCCCCCCCAGGTCCTTATTTTTATTTTAAATACTTGTCAGGTGAGGACTTAATGAACCATACCACAAAACACACATTCTTTTTGCCTATGTAGGGAGCCTATTGCATAACGGATTGTGAACTGTTAAAAACAAAGATAGTTGCTTGCTCCAGCTTAATGAGCCCTCTCTAGGAGTATGACAGACTTTAGAAGGCTTGTATAAAGAGAGAGACAGGAGCCTGGTCAAAAGAATCCAAAAGTCAAAAGTGAGGAAATGAAAGTCAACAGGCTCAGCATGGAAGCTACCTAAGCACCCTGTAATTAAACCACAAAAGTTTTGTGTGTCCCAAAACAAAAACAAAGTGGGAAGTCAAGACTTTAAACAACCCAGAATAGTTAACTGGCAAGCTTTACGAATCCCGAGGCCAAATGGCAATCTCCTGAAAATTAGGAAGCGAGGCATGTGATGCTAATTGAACAGGACGTATGATCCAGTAGACAAAATGTTTGCTAATTTGTAAGATGAACAATGGATCTGAGACTTGCCCAGTAGTTTTGAGAAGAACATGAGGAAATAAGGATAGCCATGCTGCATCAAACCAGAGACCCAGCTGGTTCAGCATTCTGCCTCCATTCTGCCTATATCTGTGGTCAGATAAAGCTATCTAGTACATTTTCTACCAGCCTTCCTCCAGTGATCACAGGATAGCATACATCATACTCCTTTCCCTATTGTATCTTCTTCACAAGTCATGTAAGGTAGGTTGAAAGAGAGAGTGATGGCTCAAGGTCACCCAGAGAGGTTCATAGTAGAGAGGGGCTGAACTTGGGCCCTCCAGTACTCTTAATAGCTCAACTACATTGGTTCATATGCCTATGGAAATTTCAGAAATGAGGCATGAGCAATCTGCAGTTGCATCCAGTAGAGTGGCCTTGTCTTGGAAAAGGAGAGATTCCCTATCTCACGTTCATACCAGATAATTACATCCAAATTGCCACTGCAAGAACTGATAAACAGAACAAGGATGCCTGACAGTTTTTGGATGCTGCAGCAAAGATGACTGAGGCAGCTTGCTTTGGGAAAGAAAATATCTCTTTCTGCTAAAGGAGAGAAATCTAGAGCATTCTTCTTGCTCCCTTCATCCTCAACCCCAAATGGCTGGAGACAGAAGAGAAGGAAATTGAATAAAATCTGCCTTTTCCCAGTACACTATTCTGCTTTAATAGAGCTTATAAATTCAATCCAAATTACACCCAAATGGACTCATCAATCATGAAAATTCATCTTCAATAGGTAAACAATGAAATAACCCTGCATATCTCTCATATCTGCATATCTGAGAAGACCCTGATGCTGGGAAAGATTGAAGGTCAAAGAAGAAGGGGACGGCAAAGGATGAGATGGTTAGACAGTGTCATTGATGCAGTGAACATGAAATTGAGCAAACTTCAGCGGACAGCGGAAGACAGGAGGGCCTGGCGTGATCTGGTCCATGGGGTCGCAAAGAGTCGGACTCAACTATGCGACTGAACAACAGCAACAACATCTCTCAATAAAAGTCCTTGCACATCCTCAATTTCAACTCAAAACTTAAGCCAGTTATTTAATTAAACCAGACATAGTTCTGTGGTAAAGTACACAATTTGCATGTATGTGTATGGCCTAGTGGTCAGTTTCTAGGCTTTTCAGGTTTTGGGGATCTGACAGAGACCTTGCAGAGCTGTTGGAGTACATAGCTGTGAAGGATTGATTGACTCATTTATTACAAAGCAGCTTCTTAAAGCAAGCAAAGTGCTTCTGTTCCCATTTTGGGCCCATTTCTGTGACTGAAGAAGATGGACAGCTAGTTTATAAAAGATGTGCCTCAGTGGCAGGCCCGTAGCCAGGATTTGTCAGTTTTGGGGGGGCTTTTAAAAAATTTTGGGGCACTAAAACTATTTTTTAAAAAAAACAAAACTTATGTAGGCCGGCTGGCTGACTCCTGCCCCAGCTGGTCTTCCCATGTTTTAGCTGAAGGGAAGGGTGCACCAGGATCCAGTGGAACTAAAGCACTTCTCGCCTTTCCTTCCCCCTGCCATAACTACCGCCCCCTCCACTGAAGCAAGGAGCCATGGAAGGGGGCAGTGAGTCCCTCCTGAAAGCACTGGGGCCACTGAGCTTGGGGGGGTTCTCTCCTCCACCATGTCTGCAGCCTGAACATGGAGGTGGGCTCACACTGGGTGGTCTGTGAGACTGTGGGGACTCACCATGCCTCTCTGCCCTTGCCAGAATGGGCCAGTGGAATACCATCTCTGCTTCGCACCCTTGCCAGCACCACGGCTCCCTTCATTGATCCGCAGACAGCCCCTCGGAGGAAAGTGCCCCCCCTCGGCCCGTGATGGGGTTCTCTCTTCCAGCGTCTTCCAATCTGCCCCCTGTACCATTTCGAGAAGGTCCTGCAGGGAACACTCGACACAAAGCTGGAAAGTGAGACAAGGCTGTATCCACAATGGCCCCCTAAGGCCCATGGCTAGCACTGCTACCCACTCACCTTGCAGCCAGGCCCAGCTTTCCTTCCTCCTCAGAGATTGACAAGGGATTGCTCCTCCCCCCCAGCAGGAGCCAGTCCCTTCAGCAGGGGAGGCACTCAAGGGTGCCGGCCCTGGCTCCAGGGATGTGCCGTCAGAGCTGGACCTCACCAGGTGCTTTCTCGGCAAAGGAGCATGGGAGCTGCTTCAGACCCTTGATGGCTTGTGGCCCCTGGCACAAATCCAGCTGGGGTAAATAGGAGGTCAGGGGACCTTGACAGTAAGGGGGGGCGGGCCCCAAAATGTTCCAATGTCGCTATGGGCCTGCTCAGTGGTAAAACTCGCAGGAGGCAGATGATGGGAAAGACCCTTCTCTGCCCAAGGCCCTAGAGAGATGTGCCCAAACAGAGTAAATAACACTGTGCTGGATGGGTCAATGGGATAAGGCAGCTGCATATGTTCAAAGCTGAACTATTTTTTGAGGAGGGGGGCTGATTTAGTACAGGGTTTTAATTTTAAATGTATCTTTACATATTTGAAAAATAAATGATCACTTATGAGGATTCCCTAAATTTTACAAATTGATTGTTCACATCTCGCTAGCAATATCTGGAGATCCTTGTACGTGAAAAGTCATTGATTTTTAGCAGATAAATTGGTCATGCCCGAATAGGTCTTCCAAAAATTCCAGTAATCTAGATTTTGCCATATAACCCCAATCTTTAATAAAATTACTCTCTCATTACAATATTTCATTATATTAAATATAATTGTTCATTCCAAAAAAAAAAAAAGTTCCCATCTGTTGCTTTTGTCTGTGCATTTCTCTCTTTGAATCATTTGCCCTTCTGTTGTGCCAAAAATAATTGTACTTAAACTAGCTCCATAGTGAAATGATTGTGTAACTAACCACACTAGAATCTCTCTCTCTCTCTCTCTCTCTCTCTCTCACACACACACACACACACATAAATTCTCTACTATTCTTAAAGCTATTGTTTTATTATCAAGCACTGAGATTTGTCTCTGTGCATTCATGGCACAGGTGCTGTTTCTCCCATTTCAGGTGTGAAGAATAACCCAAGATAATAACATGAAAAAGAGATATAAAATTGTATCTTTAAAAAAGTATATTAGTAGCTTTCTGAAATCTTTGCAATGAATTTACTTTTATAGAAATTCCAGTTGTATATTGCAACTTAAGAAGTATTTAGTATTACACACACACACACATATGCATGCACACACACACACACTTCTAAGTAACCATTGAATTTTTTTCATCACTAATAGGACAAACTGACATGGCACTGAAGCAAATAGAGCCCTTAAAAATATCAGCTAATGTCTCAAAATGATAACACCTCATATTGGAAATCACTACAAGATTAGAATGCAGATAGACACTAGGGCCTGGATTTACTCTTTCATCTGACCTGTTCCTAATTTACACAGTATACATATAAGAGAGCTGTTGTCAGCAAATCAAGTTATCATTTTTCATTCATGGAAGTATTTAATCCCATGAGAGTGCTATATAACCATATTTGCATGGGAGTCAGGCATGACGGTGCTGAGTGACTTCTAGTCAGACTAGGTGCAGCCTTTCTTGTTAAGTGAGGCTAGCGCATTTCTAGAAGGCTTTCAAAGACATGAATGGAAATTCAGTGATTTCTTTATAACCGGTGTGCATTTCCAAGGCTATCTGCAAGCCAAGAAGTCTATGTATATTTGCATGCAGAATAAGCATGTTTATGTTTCAGGGTTTTAAAAATGTATTTGGCTTCATTCATCAGCCCTTCTCCCCAATGGGAGAAAGTGGCTTACATCATGTTCCTCTCCTCCACTTTATCCTCACAACAATCCTGTGAGGTAGGTTAGGCTGAGGGTCTGTGACTGGCCCAAAGTCACCTAGCAAATGTCCACAGCAGAGCAGGGATCTGAACCTGGGTTTCCCAGAACCCAGTCCAATACTCTAAGCAGTACATCACACTGGTTCTCATGTTCACAAATAGCTCAGAAACTATTTATATCAAATACCTTCTTCAAATAAACAATATGTCCTGTTAAGCACCCACTATATACTTAAGTTATAAACCCTAAAACAGGGGTGTCATACATGTAGCCTGGGGGCCAGATCAGGCCCTCGGAGGGTTTCTATCAGGTCCGCAGTGGAACTGGCTGTCTTCTGCTTCTTCTTCCAGTTCTGCTGGTGCTGCGTCATCATAGGTTTTCAGCTTACAGATACACACCTAAACAGCATACTTGAGATTGCAACAGCATAGACATTTTGATGCAATAATTCAGAGCAAGAGGTGTCAGTTATCAGACATGGTTAAATAAACAAAATATTGCAAGAGTGCTGATGTTTTAAACATGTTTTTATTTTAAATTAAAAAAACCTTTTGTGTTTGTGTCCTTTATAAAGTTTATATCTCCGCTACCTGGCATTACATTTTATGACACACATGACCCAGCCTAACAAGGTCTCATTTATGTCAGATCTGGCCCTCATAACAAATGAGTTCGACACCCTTGCTCTAAAAGGACCAATTCTTTTCAAGATCACTTAAATATGTTAAGAATCTTGAAAAATCCACCTTCAATAGGGCAAAACTCAAGTGGGCAAACTAGGGTTGCCATAAGTCAGAAACAAATTGATGGCACATAACACACACACTGAACTCCTTATTTCTCCTATCCATGATAGTAGAGTTGGCAGGTGCTTCCAATTTACAGCAACCCTATGAATTAATTTCTGGGGGAACTGATCTCTGCCATCTGGAGAGCAGTTGTAATTCTGAGTTATCTCCAGCCCTCACCTGGAGATTAGCAACAATGGTTTCCCAGGAGGAAAAGTCATCTTTCTCTGCAATGGGGACCAAAGCAGCTTACATAATTATCATCTCCCCCTTTTGACTTGCACAATAACCCTGTGAGGTAGGTTAGGCTGAAAGTCTGTGAGGTGGCTTCCTTGATTGAGTCAATCCATCTCATGTTTTTATTTTTTTTAAATATTTATTGTTGGGTCTTCCTCTTTTCCTGTTGCCTTCAAGTGTTCCTAGCGTGATTGTCTTTTCTGGAGGCTCTTGTCTTTTCACAATGTGACCAAAGTATAAACAGCTTTAAAACTCCAACCTTCACTATCTCAGAAGGTTGTTGTGAGGATAACATGGAGGAGAGAATAACAATGTAAGCCAATTTAGGTCCTGGTTCTCAAGTAAAGCCCACACTCTTCTGTTTCAGTTCTTCTTTATTACATGAGCTACACACAGGCTAGTGTTGGTTCTTTATCCAATCAGCTGTTTGGGATGGGCAAATGAGGAGACTGCAAGTGGACTACAGAGGCTCATCTTACTCCCAGACACTGGCAGCATTGCGGATCACAGGGGTTTCTACATGGGCCTGCACGTGCTCATTTTACTCCTAGCTGTCACTAGTGGTCTTCACTGAAATCAGATAGAATACCTTTGACATTTGTTATATAATTGAAACCACAAGATCCAGTTGTCTTAAAGAAATTTTGTGGTTCTATCTGCCTATTGCATCAAACCATTCTTATCATTCACAAAATAACCTCTTCAGTTTGCCATTGGCTCTCTTAATACATTGATGGAGTTCCTAAGGAAATCATTGTGATATTTCTTGGAAGGAGCACTGCAGACAAGGTAGGTGCTTCTCAATCACAGTATTAATGATTGTTGTGGAAGTACAAGAACTTTGGACTTCATGTTTTCCCCTCACCTTTAATGAGTGGATATGGGCAAACTCTGTACTGGTGTGGTCCATGTCTGGTTTATAATTATGTTCCTATTAGGAATAAGGCCCATTGTAGAAATAAATACAAGCTCTAGAAAGAGGCTCTGGGAGAGTGCCAAGGCCTTGGGCACTCAGTGTCTATGTGCTGTGGCGATCTCAGCAGGGTATAATGACACAGAGTCCACCATTTTCTCCAGAGGAACTGATCTCTGCTGCCTGGAGAGCAGTTGTAATTTTGAGTGATCTCCAGATATCATCTGGAGATTAGCAATAATTGTTACCCAGGAGGGAATGGCTGGTTTGGAGGGTGGAGTCTATGGTATTGTACCTGTCTGAGGTCCCACCCCTCCTCAAACCTCACCATCTCCAGGCTCCACCCCCCAAATCTCCATGATTTTCCTAACCTGGAGTTGGCAACCCTATCTCCTTCCCAGCCAAGCATTAACCTGCCATTATCTGCTCTTCTGATTTCAGCTTTGCATCTCTCCCCCCTCCCTCCTGGATATCAGTTATAATTCTGAGTGATTTCCACCCCTCTCCTGAGATTGGGAACAGTGGTTCCCCAGAAAGGAATTGCTGTTTGGGAGGGTGGAGTGTATGGCATTGTACTTGTCTGAGGTCCCACCCCTCCTCAAACCTCACCCTCTCCATGTTCCATCCCTCAAATCTCCAGGAATTTCCCACCTGGAGCTGACAACCCTATCTCCTTCCCAGCCAATCATCAACCTACCTTTATTTCCCCCTCTCTCTTCAGTTTCCCATTTCCCCCCACACACACACACCTGCAGCCTCTACAGTGCTCTGAAACCCTGACTGCCAGAGTGCACCATTTTCTCCAGGGGAACTGATGTCTGCCATCTGGAGAGCAGTTGTAATTCTGAGTTATCTCCAACCGTCACCTGGAGATTGGCAACAATGGATTTCCAGTCGTCTTTCTCTGCAATGGGAACCAAAGCAGCTTACATCATTCTCCTCTCCCCCTTTTGACTTGCACAATAACCCTGTGAGGTAGGTTAGGCTGAAAGTCTGTGACTGGTCCAAAATCACCCACTCAGCTTCTACAGCAAGAACCTGGATCTAACAGACCCTGCTCTGAAGCACTGACTGCTACGCCTAGGGCAGCCAACATCCAGGTGGAGCCTGAAGATCATCAGTTATCACAACTGAACTCCAGACAACAGATCTCGCCCCCTGGAGAAAATAACTGCTTTAGAAGGTGGGCTGTATGCCATTCTGTTCTGCCTCTCCCCTCCCCAAACCCTGGCTTCCATAGAATCTTCCAGAAAATCTCCAGGAATCTCCCCATCTGGAGGAGGCAACCGTAGACTCAGGACTGGCCACAATGGGTTTCGGTTTTCGGCAGAGCGAATGGCGGCCACCTCTCGGGACGCTCCCGGAGATGGTTAGCCCACGCACGGTTGGGGGGTCTTCGCATATGCGAAAGACCCTAGTGAGCCTTAGGCAAAGGCTCCGAACCGGGGGTGCTTGGGGAGTAGCCTCTTTGCCGGCAGACAGCCGGGAAATTGAGGCTTTCTCCCCGCCCCAATCAGACCCGCTGCGTTGTGCCCGTATGGGACTTAGCAATGCCACCGACTTCCAGGAGTGAAGATAAGCGATGTGAATTAACATAAAAAGAAGAACAGGCATCAAATCGTGAGTTGGAGGTTTACTTTGAAGCGAAAATGCGAATCCCCCTGTAAGCGGATAAGCGGCTGGGAGGAGGGAGGAATCCCCACCCCCCTTTGAGAAACGAGACTTCAAAGGAAAAGCGAAGGGGGTAAAGGGGAAAAAGTGTTGGTGAAAGTACCTGTGGGGTTTCATTGAAGATCAAGAGTAAGCTGGTCTCCTGAGGGACGCGGCACGAACTTTGATAAAGTAAACAAACAGGGAAAATGTCGGCTTTCAAAAAGGTCCCACAAAAGCCGGAAAAGAAGGGAGGAGGGACTTCCGGTCTGGGCAACCCCCCCCCAGAGCCTGCTGTCAATCAACAGAAAAGCGAGCTACTGCACCCTCTGCTGGAGCAAATGCAGAAAATTAGCGAAACTTTGACTAACATGGAAGGTGTTCTCAACAGTCAACAAAAACAATTAACGGAAACAGCAAAAAGGATGGAGGAGATCGCACAGAAGTGTCTGGTCTCGACGGAAGATGCCAGGAAAATAAAGAAAAGGGTCAACAAACTAGAAAAGCATCAGGATATGCAAGAAAAAAGGATTTTAACATTGCAGATGGAGAAATCTAATCTGACTCTCCGCTTTCAGGGCATCAAAGAAGAAGAGAAAGAGGATCTCAGGTCCATACTGGCGAATGCCTTGGCACCCTTAACTGGCAGAGAAGCGAGAGAATTAAAAGAAGAGATGGATACAGTTTATAGAGCCTATTCCGCTTTTACAAAGAAAAATAATCTGCCAGCAGAAGTGGTTGTCAAGTTCACTAAGCAACGTACCAGAGATCAAATCTTACGTGCAGTTTCAGCGGTGCCCCTGAAGATTGGGGAGCAGACTATTAGAACCTTGAAGGATGTTCCTTATGAAATCCGTATGAAAAGGAAAGAATATAAAGGGTTGACCACATTTCTACAAAGGCACCAGACTGTTTATAAATGGATCATCCCTGAAGGGCTGGTGTTTAAGTATAAGGATAAAAGAGAGAAGATTGACTCCGTCTTCAAAGCACAAGAATTTCTGAAGAGACACGCCAGTACAGAGGAAGATGCAGCACTCGCAATTTGGTCGGAATCAACCAGCGAAGAGGACAGCGACCCAGAGGAGGGAGGTGCCAGAGCGGGAGACGTGAAGGCTAAAGAGGGCCCATCTTACAATTTGAGAGACACAAAAAGAAGACAATATAAGAAATAGCTGTTCGTGAAACGTCAGAAAGGAGCTGATTAATAACTAACCCCAAGGGACTTTACTAACTTACTAACAGAGTTATTTTGGACTTTTGAAATGTGAAAAGAAGACCTTCCAACCACGGTGGTTGCCTAAAACGGTATTTTTATTAACTGAAACTAATCCTTTAACAGAAAAATTCACTCAATCCTTTTCTTAATCCACCTATATACCCTACCTTTTTCTTATTATAAAAAGCAATAAAATTCTCTCCTCTTTAGGAGGGTTTATATATATATATATATAAAAAAAGGACTGGCCACAATGAGTTTCTCACACAGCCCTGCAAAGAGTTTCCTTCCTTTGTCTGAACCAAGCTTGGTTGCCTACCATGGCGAAATGGGCTCCAGTTTACCACTCAGCTGTTTGCCTCCCACCCCTGTCCCATGCACATATCTCACTCCTTAAATTCTCTGCCACAACTCACTGAATTGTCACTACCTTTTTAGAGGAACAGTGGGACCTCTCTGGCCGAATCTCCATATTTAGAGATGGAATCCCCAATCTTTGGGGGATCTCTGGAAAGTTGGCAACCCAAGAGTCTGGCCTTTCCTTGCCTCCTTGGGCTACCCTCTCCCTTTTTTATTGTGCAGAGTGGGGGAGACTACGTGGTCAGAGCACAACACAGATTATTAGCCCAAATAAAAGAATTTATCTATTTACACAGTTATGGGGTGCACACACACTGTAGGAGTAAGAACATACTATGAATCAACAGAGCATAAATCCACAGGGGTTAAATGCCATCCTCTTTCCCTACACACTGGCCTCTGGCTCTCCGCTCTAGCGTCTTTCTCTCTGGGCAGGGAAGAGAGCAGGGAAACTTCCATTCGTTCCCCAGTCCAGCCGACTGTGGGGTGGCCGAATTTCTGCTGCCTCCCAGGGTTCGCCCAAATCTCTGGCTTGTGGCCTGGACAGCCTGGTCAGCACAAGCAACAGGAGCATTTCCTAACCTCCTGTAGGATGACGACGGCATCCTCCCTGGATGGGGTGCAGTCTATATTGATGCTGCCCCGTGCGTTAGGATAGTCCCTGTTTTCCCGC
Organism: Gekko gecko; assembly: GCA_029375565.1. Taxonomy (NCBI): domain Eukaryota; kingdom Metazoa; phylum Chordata; class Lepidosauria; order Squamata; family Gekkonidae; genus Gekko; species Gekko gecko. The sequence continues at coordinate 185,567,152 of JAPDNY010000003.1, forward strand.
CGTTTTCTGCCTTGGGGCAGATGGAAACTATAGTCCAGCAGATGAGGAAGCCCCATTCAACCCACTGAGTGATACCCCTACAGGCCCCTCTCTGGAACTACAGCTCAATTAAACCTTATGGCAGAACATTTTAAACAACTACAGACAGCAGCCATCTTACAAACACAGGTAACTGCCATTTCGTTACACCTACCAACAGCCACTGAGGGAAAAGTTACTCCCACACAGGAGGCAAGCAGTAGAAGTGTCTGTGTCAAGAGACAAAGCCATTTGCCAGGAATTCTGACAGGATAGAGTGGCTGAAGGGGAGTGGGCGGGGAAGAGGAGCAGACCCAGCAGCCAGCCAATGGCACGCAAGTACTCTTAAGTGGCAGCTGATGGGCCAATGGCTGAGGAAGGGCATTGCACAGCCAATGGGAGTGCATGGAATGTTGCCACTTTAAAACAGCATTATTTATATAGAGAGAGATGTGTTTCTTTGTTACCTGCAGTCCTCTGTGATGTCAGTTTGTCAACCATTGCACAAAAGAAACAATATTCAGCACTAATTCCACCACCTGTTGCAATTCTACAGGCCATTTTTCCAGAGTTTAATATGCCAATACTTTTGTTATTTGATTTCAATAATCAAGCATCTTGCTTAATCATCCTATGCTATGTCCAGCTTTTCTTCCTTGGAATCAATTCCATAATTTGATACCATTTCTATGTCACTACCTCCTGATGCTACAGTGAGGCCTGTGTGACCTTCGGAGGACCATCAGATTAGGGCTCATAATGCTTTTGATACCGGACAGTTTTCAAAAGTACAACAGAAACAAAAAAAATGTAATTTTGGCATTGACTGACTGCATGAAAACATAAAATGTTCTCAGTTCAGGTACAACATTCCTGGCCCTTCAAAGCATGGTTGGGAGAACTGGGACTCTCTGTCCTTTTTCTCAGCAAACCATAGTTTGCTATTATTTCTAAATTGGGCACGCTATGATTTGCACAAATCATAGTTTACACCTAAACTATGAATAAATGGTACATGAGCATGAGGCTAACATATGGACAATGAATTGTGCTTATATCACATTAATGTTCAGTACAGATTCTATGGTTCTGAAAAGTATTCATCACTGTGCAATGTGCACCTGATGGGCAATAAAAGGCAACAAGGAAACTCTCTAAAGAATATTTGGTGTGCAATTGGCAAAGCTGGATGCAAATTATTTCCTTGCCTAAAATACATTGTCTGGGCTATAGTCTGTGTGGGCTGTTGCCAGGATTACCAGGTATGGGTTGTGAAATACCTGGAGATTTTAGGGGTGGAGCAAGAAGAGGGCAAGGTTTGGGAAGGGGAGGGATTTCAATGGGGTATAATGCTATACAGTCCACCTTCCAAAGCAGCCATTTTCTCCTGGTGAACTGACTTCTGTTGCCTGGAGATCAGTTGTAATCCCAGGAGATCTCCAGCCACCACCTGGAGGTTGGCAACCAGAGAGGTCTCCATTAATCTGTGTGTATTGATCCTTAGTTTGGGGGACTGTATGTTTCTGCTCACTTTGTATATGCTTGTCCTACCTCTGCTCCCTTCCACACTCAGTGTTCCATCCCTCCCGGAGTGAAACATAGGATCCAGGCAGCATCTCTCTGTATGTTAAGTGCCATCCAGTCACAGCTGACTTATAATCACCCTATATCCCCGTTGGGTCCTAAAGTTCTACAATTGCCTTCTCCAATTCTCTTTCCACCACACACTCATACTTTTATGTAGGGTATATTCCTATATCAAAATGCAGACCCCCCCCCCAACAGAAGCAAAATATTTCAAGATGGCTGCATCATAAGGAGTAGGATGGAATAGGAATTTCCCCTTAAAAATAATTTTTAAAACATTAGGAACTGTGGCTTGGTGTTGTTACTGTTAAATGGTGCTATGCAGGGAAGCTAGTTTATCTGCAGTGCATGATACTCTGTTGATAATTTTCAACTGAAGTTGGTTGTATTGCTTTTCTTCATCAGTCATAGTATGTTCTTAAATTCCCTTTATTGTTGAGGTGCAATAGTGCTTTTGTTCATGCTCATCTTTGCTCTCAGAGCAGTGCATATAATTATAGCTTGTTAGGGCTTAATCTTCCAAATGTTTTTGAAATTTGTTCAGCACAATGTGTTTCTGAAGAGACTGCTATTGCCACAACTCATCACACTGAGGTAGTAAATGGAGAATATCTTATGACAATTCCCTTGCTAGTATAATTCGTTGTACTGGATGGTAAGTGAAATGACAACGTATGGGTCAAGATAAAGGGAAATTTGGGATTCCCCAGTTCTTATTTATTTCAGTTTATATTCCACCCTATCCTGCATGGCTTTGACCTGGATGGCCCAGTCTAACCTGATCTCAGCAGATCTTGGAAACTAAGTAGGGCTAGCCCAAGTTAGTACTTGAATGGGAGACCACCAAGGAAGTCCATGGTTGCTATGCACCTTTGTTTGCCTCTTGCCATGGAAACCCTATGGGATCACCATAAGATGGCTGTGATTTAACGGCCAATGATACATGAATAAGGATCCTGCAGAATGAAGGCAGGGGATAATCCTGCTTTATTCTGGAATCAGGAGCAGCCTGCTTCTCGCGACTACAGTCTAGAAATGTACCTTTTCTTTATCCTCACTCTTGACCTTACTATACAGACCTGGAACACATCCTGCAATCCTGAAACCTAATCCAATGATTTGTGCAGATATGGTAGCTTTAAAGTGTACAGGTAACACTTCCCAAATGGTCCATGATCCATGTAGGGATTCCTTTCTGGATGTCAACCAATAGTCTTCTGTTGGAATGCAGGGGCTGCCAATATGTGCAAGAATTCCACAAGTCCCTCTGAACATGCACTCTGCCTATCTCTAGATAAAAGCTGAGGTATAATCTTCATGTTAGAAGTCAAGCTTCGATTTTTTTACACCACATATTTATAAGACTGTATCCCCAATTTACATAATTCATGGTCAAGATGCAATTATTCATAGGTGTGCTTATTTATGTCTTTTTACTGATCAGAGCATTTTACCATTTTCCTTTTCTCTCTCTTTCCCCTCTCCAGCTATCAGAAATTGAAATTTAAGAATTCTTGCAGAGCAGTGCCCTTGCAATTGTAGAACATTTCTTTGGATAATGCTTGGCAGAAATCTTTGTGAGGTTTGTATCTTTAGAATAATTACCCCATGATTTTAATGGAAATTGTAAAGAAGTATTTTTAAAGGGAATGGCATATTTTATGTGCAGTTATATGTAAATTTTCAGTTATAAATATGCAAGTTTTCTTCTCTACATGGGTATTTGCTTAAGGATCACTTTGATAAATGCAAACAATGCTCTTATGTTATTTATTGGAAGATTGCTGAGATATATAACGACAATTGTTATGCCTCTCACTAGAATCCCCAACTAGAACGTACAGCTTTTCTTACTGACTACTAGCACAAAGTAAGAAAATATTACATTTAAGGAAGCTATTAAAATGCTAATAAAAGAATGTTTCCTTTGCCACTTTGATTTCCATAATAATAATAACCTTCCATATCATCTTTGAAAAAAAGCTTACAAAGATCATCTTTAACCAAATTAATCAACGCCAAGAATAAATCTTTTTTTTTTTCTTTTGGGGGGTATTTTTGCATTTTGTGTGTGTGTGTGCCCGTGCTGGGAAGTCATGGCAACCTCTGGCGACTCCTTCTGGGGCATGGAGGACATTCAGAGAAGCGGCTTGATAGTCTGCCTCTGCTTCCTGTCCCTGGTATTCTTTGGAGGTCTCTCATCCAAATACTTGCCAGGGTCAGACTTGCTTAGCTTGCCTGGGCTATCCAGGTTAAGGCTGAAGAAATCATTTGAAGACATTAAAGGTCATTGTTCTGGGAGAAGGAATATGCTGAGGGTGCAAGTAAAACATGGATGGGATAAGGTACATGGTGATTAGATGCTTTTCAAGCATTGTGATGCACCAGGATATAGGTCTGGTAACAACTCGGAATAGAAGTGGGTAAAGTGGGATGGATGATGGCCAGCAAACTGAAGCTCAGTTCACACAAGATAGAGTTGCTCTTGTTCAGTGACAAAACTTGGAGAGGCTGCTGGATCTCAGCTTATGACTGAAGACTCAGGAAGGACTCCTCTCTGGCATGCAGCAACTTTTGTCAGGTTTGGTGGATGATACGTAAGCAATGGTCCTTCCAGAAAAGCCATGATTTTGCCATGGTGATGCATCCTCTGATCAAATACAGGCTCAATTACTGACCCAGCTGAGTTCTGAGAAACAACAGGAGATAGAGCTGCTAGAAAGGTGTTTTTGTATTTGCTTACAGCTGAGGTGAGTTAGCTGAGGATACTGTGGGGGGCGACTGTGTTTGAGACAGTGTGGGTGAGTTTTGAGTAGTTGCAGAGTCCTGGCTGCTTGAGATAGGTGATTGTTTGACTGTAATTGAGTGCCTGGGTGAATTTGAATAGCTGCTGGCCACACCCTCTGCTGGGGGAGGCTTCTACTTAAGGCAGCACCTTGCCAGAGGCAGAGCTGACCCAGCTCTTGGCCTGTGGCTCTTAGCCTAGGGACTCCGTAAGAAGACCAGAAGGAACCAGAAAGCCAGGGACCTAGGCTCCTTGGGTTCCCAGTAAAGTACACTTCTCCAAGGATAAACACATAAATACAAAGGGTTTTAAAAGGGGATTATATATAATTATTATTTTAAACACAATTATGAAGGCAGAATGCCAGTAGGGGTTGGGGCCTACCCAGTGTTTTGCCTAGTCACATATATGACTATATGCCCACTGGACAGAAGTCTTGGATGTGTGCCCAGTGCAAGGAGCTCCTGGTTCTCAGGGAACAAGTTTGCTCCCTTGACGCCAAGGTGGCTGACCTGGAGAAGTCAGACATATGAGGAAGACTCTAGGGGACTCGTTAGATATGTCCTACTCAGAATATGGCAGCCCCATAGCTGTCAGGGAGCATGAGGGTTGAGAGGAAACAGTGCACCATGCAGCAGATAAAGGGAATATGCTGTCAGAAGGGACCTCTTCTTCAGCTGGTGAATGGGTATCCTTTTGTACCAAGGAACCATCCCTGAGCAGGGAGGGAGGGGGGCTCTTGGTAGTTAGTGATTCAATCCTTAGGCAGGTAGACAGCTGAGTGGCAAACCCATGTACTGACCATATGGTGACTTACCTGCCTGGTGTGAAGGTAGCGGACATTACGTGTGTTCTAGATAGGCTGGTAGATAGTGCTGGGGAGGATCCAGTGGTCATGGTACATGTTGGCACCAATGATATGGGGAAATGCAGTTGTGAGATCCTGGAGGAAAAATTTAGGTTGCTAGGCAGGAAACTCAAGGCCAGGACCTCCAAGGTAACCTTCTCAGAAGTGCTACCTGTTCCACATACAGGGCCGGAGAGGCAGGCACAGATCAGGAGTATCAATGTGTGGATGAGACAATGGTATGGGGGGAATGGTTTATGGTTGTTAGGCACTGGGATGCTTTTTGGGACAAGAGGGAGCTGTACAAAAGAGACAGTCTCCACTTGTCCCAAAAAGGAACCAGGCTGCTGGTGCTTAAAATCAAAAAGGCGGCAGAGCAGTTTTTAAACTGAATATCAGGGGAAATTCGACAGGAGATGAAAAGTCTCTGGTTCGGGATGGTTCATCTCAAAGAGATGAAGGGGTGGCTGTTACTTTTCTACAAGGAAATGGATTAGAATTGTTCACTGTGACTGTGGCTAATGATATGGACTACCTGGCAAGGTCTTGAGGCAGCAAGAGGAAGGTTATGGGCTTAACATGTATGGGAAACTATAGACGTTTATATACAAATGCTAGCAGTGTCCGAGGTAAAATGGGGGAGTTGGAATGCTTGGTGTTGGGGGGTGGGAATAGACATTGTGGGTATTTCAGAAACTTGGTGGGATGAGAAAAATCAGTGGCATACGGTGATTCCTGGTTATAAATTATATCGGAAGGATGGGGGGGAAGGGTTGGAGGTGGGGTGGCTCTGTATGTCAGAGAGGGTATACAGTCCAGTAAGATTGAGAGGGTAAGAGAATTGGATTTGCTTCTGGAAATTCTATAGGTTGAAATAGTGGGCCCAAAAGGAAGCCTAACACTGGGAGTTTGTTATCACCCACCAGATCAAAAGATAGAGGAGGATTATAAAATGATTAATGAATTAAAGATAGCGGCTAGATGAAAAAACTGTGTCATAATAGGTGACTTTAACTACCCACACGTTGATTGGGCCAATATGCGTTCTAGTCGGGAAGAAGAGATTGAGTTTCTAGACACTCTCAATGACTGTGCTATAGAGCAGATGGTCACAGAATCTACCAGGGAAGAGGCAATCCTGGATTTGGTCCTAAGTAACACCCAAGACCTGGTGAGAGATGTAAAAGTGATTGCACAGTGACCGTAATGTTACTGAGTTCAACATTTGTATAAGTAGGGAGTTGCCCCAAAAGACTGGCACAACAACTTTTAACTTTAAAAGGGGTAACTTCTCTTAAATGATGGGACATGTGAGGAAGAAACTGAAAGGAAAAGTAGAAAGGGTCAAAACCATTGGGGAAGCTTGGAGACTGTTTAAAACTAGAAGCTCAGAAAAAAATATATACCGCAGGTTAGGAAAGGCACAAATAGGTATGGCGAAAAGTCTGCATGGTTAACAAACAAAGTAATGGAAGCTGTAAAAGGTAAGAAGGATTCCTTTAAGCAATGAAAAGCTAGTCTCAGTAAGGCTGATAAAAGGGAACACAGGCTGTGACAAATAAAATGCAAGTCTGTGATCAAGCAGGCAGAAAGGGAATATGAGGAGTCTATAGCAAAAAACATAAAGACCAACAATAAAACTTTCTTCAAATACATTAGAAGCAGTAAACCAGCCAGGGAGGTAAAAGGAGTACTGGAGGATGATAGGGAAATGGCTGAGAAGCTGAATGCATTTTTTGCCTCTGTCTTCACTGTGGAAGATGAGAAGTGCTTGCCCATTCCAGAACCGCTGATTTCGGGAGGGGTGTTGAAAGACCTGAGTCAGATTGAGGTGATGAGAGAGGAGGTCCTACAACTGATAGACAGCTAAAAACTGATAAATCACCAGGCCTGGATGGCATATATCCGAGAGTTCTGAACCAACCCAAATGTGAACTTGTAGATCTCTTGACAAAAATATGAAGGCCCTTTTCAGACAGCCTATTTATTCCATTTTAGGAACTGGTCACTAACGGGGGGGGGGGGTTCTGCTGTTTCAGACAGACCTGTTTTAGTAACAGGTCCCTGATGGAATATATTTTCCTGTTCAGACAAACACGCTTGTGTCCCATTCGGGAAGCATGCCTGAAGCGTTGTTGACTCAAATTGCTTTCCTCTAGTCTTCAATCCTTCCTACCACTTCTGAAGTGCTTTGGGGTGCTGTATAAAATGCCCTGTAGCGCTTCCTGCAATGACAGTTCTTTTTGCGCCCATTTTCTCCCTGCGTGTGATCGTCCTCTCTCTCTCTCTCTTTTTTTGAACATTCTAATGGGAGCACTATCACACTGAAGCAGGACTACAAATCAGTGCCATAGTGACCCCATTGAGATTCCTGGACTCCATTTAGATACACTGACATTCACTACTGCTGTAACTTGGAGCAAATACCTGTTCGGACAGCATGTTTAAGTGGGAGCTCAGGGGCAGAAGTGAATGGTCAATTTTTTAAAAAGTTTGCTTTAGAGGAAGTGTAGACTCAGGCATACACACACAAGCACACACACTCCATGGTTTGTGGGAGTTAAGGAAGGAAGGAAAGTGAAATATACTGGGTTCAGACATGTTCAAGTGATCAGCTCATATTTTATTAGTGATCCAGCAAAAGAAAGAAGACTGGAAATCCCTGGCTGAAGCCAGGTTTTTATGCCTACCTGGAGCCTGTGATGGACCACTGTAAGGCACCACTTGCCGCTCCTCTCCTTCCTGCTCAGCCAGAACTTCCTGCATCTCCATTGGTCACGATTCTTCATCCTCAAGAACCCCAGCTTGGCTAACTGCACCCATGCACCTAGAGCAGAAAGACGATTCAACACTTGGGCCTGAAAAAATTCTGTGGGTGACATAGCTGGTTACCCTCCCCCACCTAAAGTGGACAAAGGCCCACCCAAACATTGCTCAATTGCAGCCAGCCATTCCAATATAGCCCTGTTAACAGGGTTATCCCAAGGAGCAGCCAGGGGTGCAGGTAAAGAAGAACCAGTAGGCGCCAAATAAGCAGACGCTGTGGTTGAATGCACAGAGCCCAAGGGTGCAAAGACATTGAAACCACCTGAGCAGGAATGGTGCCCACCATTGAAGGAGATCCTAAAGATCCTATTGTGGAAGCAGCCCCCACAGGCGTGGAAGGCACCATCACACCCAATGTGACTGCCAAAGGTTTCAGCCCATTAGGGGTAAAAGGCGTGGCACCTGCATTTAGCCGTTTGTGTGGAGGTTGTTTCCCTTTTGCAGGATCCATGTCAGCCTGATTAGGGGGAGGCCACTTGCCCTTTGAAGCCCCCAAGCTCTTTTTTGGATCCATGTCTCAAAATGGGTGCCACTGGAATCCACTAAAATGGCCGCACCCTCCCCAAGGAAATGCCTAAAATGGCTGTCTCTGCAAAACCCAGAAGTGGCTGTTGCTTCAATAACTCTAAAGGTGAGCTGGCCTCCCCTTCCAAATAAAATTCTTATAAAGCCAGCCCAGTGTGGCTGTTGGTAAAGGAAGTTCAAGAGGCCAAATAGGGAGTGGGTCTAATTAAAAGCAGCCTTACCACATTGCTTTATGCACCCTCAAAATGGCCACCAGCTTGAATGTGGCCATTACAAGGGAGCAGGGAAAACCTACCCCACCAACCAGCTCGTAAGCCACCACCTGTGTGCCACCCCCGCCATCAAAGCCCCTGCTGCCAACGCAGACCCCCTGCAGCCGACCCTTGTTGCTGCATCATGCTCCAGAGACTGCGGCTGCCATTAAGCTGTTGCTGCCACCATGCCGGAATTGCCGCCGAGCCTGAGTCGCCACCACGGCACCAAAGATGCTGCCGCTGCACCTAAACTGCTGCCGCCATATTGGCAACATCGCCACAGCTCGCCTCCCCACTTGCCTCTATTGTCACTGCCACACTGAGGCATGCACCCCGAGTTGCCCTGCTATGCTGCCGCAAGCTTACCAAGCCAAAAGCCTCCCAAAGCCAGCTGCTCAGTCCTCATGCTCACTACCCACTGAGCACGCAAGAGGATTGCTAAGGCAGAGGGTGGGAGCTGAGCCTAAATAGGGTGGCTCTGCCCCCTACCTGGCGTTGCTTGAAGTGCAGCACCATCACTGTCTCTACCATGCCTCACGAGGAGACAAATCAGTCCCCTTGGACCAGCACAAGCTCAGCGCGAGTTGGGGCTTGCATTATGCCGGAAAAGGTTACACCCAAAACACACCCCACTCCCAACAATAGTCTATTTACACTCTATTGTTTCCCAATGGGTTTACTCCAGGATCCCTGACTCCCTACTGGTCCATTCTAGGATACTAGTAATCTATTGTCACGCATCCCAAACTAAGTCCTTTTTGCCAGTACAGTTCTGACTCAATATATAACACCCCTCCCCCCCAAAGTTCAGAGCCTCTTCAGCTGACAAAGTCCTTTAAGTAAGCTGATCGGCAGTTTGAGCGGTGTGGTTCTGCTGATGGGGCTGCAGATCCAGGAATCTTGTTGGGGGGCAGACCCACTGCCAGACTGGGAGAGCTTGGAGGCACTGGAATATTGTCGGGGCCACTGGTGGCAGCTGGTGCTGGCATTTCACTGGCACCCTTTGAAGGCTGTCAATTGATTTCCAGAAGACTGGAAATCCCTGGCCAAAGCCGGGTATTTATGCCTGAAAAAGGTTACACCCAAAACACACCCCACTCCCAATAAAAGGCTATTTACACTCTATTGTTTCCCAATTGGTTTACTCAGGGATCCCTGTCTCCCTACTGACCCATTCTGAGATCCTAGCAATCTATTGTCATGCATCCCAAGCTAAGTCCTTTTTGCCAGTACAGTTCAGGCTCAATACATAACAGAATACTTCCTGGGTTTCAAAACTGTCTGGTTCCTCCCCCAGCCTCGCTAGAACTCTGTATCCAGTGAGCTCCTTGTTTCCAGGTGACAGCAGTAGTGAACGTCAGTGTATCTAAATGGAGTCCAGGAATCCCAATGGGGTTGCTATGGTGCTGATTTGTAGTCTTGCTTCAGTGCCATAGCACTCCAAATAGAATGTTTTTTAAAAAAAATCCCTGTTAGGGAGATTGTGCGTGGGGGGAGGGGGGAATGGCGGGAAAAGAAAGCGACACAGTTTGAAATGTCATATCACTTCAGAGATGGCTCCTTATCAGAAGGGAAAAGCTGTGTGGAACAGCCATCCCTGTACTGGTTTATTCCATGATGGCACAATAATGGTTTTAAAAGCATAATGTGAAATTCCACGTAATCTTTCATTAAAATCTGCCTCCATTCCTGAGGACTGGAAGGTAGCTAATGTCATTCCTATCTTTAAAAAGGGCTCCAAAGGAGATCCGGGAAATTACAGGCCAGTCAGTCTGATGTTGATACCGGGTTGTGAGCAACTGTGGGTGGAAACTATTATTAAGGAAAGAATTAGTAGACACGTTGATGAACAAAAACTATTGAGGCAGACTCAGCATGGGTTCTGTAAGGGAAGATCTTGTCTCACTAACCTGTTACTGTTTTTTGAGAGAGTGAACAAACATGCGGATAAGGGGGACCCAGTAGATGTTGTTTACCTAGATTTCCAGAAAGCTTATGATAAAGTACCTCATCAAAGGCTCCTAAGTAAACTCAATAGTCATGGGATAAAAGGACAAGTCCTCTTGTGGATCAAAAACTGGCTTATAAATAGGAAACAGAGAGTGAGTATAAATGGGAAACTTTCTCAGTGGAGGGTGGTAAGCAGTGGGGTACCGCAGAGATCAGTATTCGGTCCAATGCTTTTTAACTTGTTTATTAATGATTTGGAGTTGGGAGTAAGCAGTGAAGTGGCTAAATTTGCAGATGACACGAAGTTGTTCAGGGTGGTGAGAACAAGGGAGGATTGTGAGGCACTCCAAAGAGATCTGTCGAGGATGGGCGAGTGGACATCAACGTGGCAAATGGGGTTCAGTGTGGCCAAATACAAAGTGATGCACATTGGAGCCAAAAATCCTAACTATAAATACATGTCGATGGGGTCCAAACTGCAGAGAATGACCAAGAGAGAGATCTTGGAATCATAGTAGATATCTCCATGAAAATGTCATGCAGTGTGCGACTGCAATAAAAAAGACCAATGCTATGCTGGGGATTATTAAGAAGGGAATTGAAAACAAATCAGCCAGTATCATCATGACCCTGTATAAATTGATTGTGTGACCTCATTTGGAATACTGTGTACAATTCTGGTCACCATCCCTCAAAAAGGATATTATAGCATTGGGAAAAGTGCAGAAAAGGGCAACTAGAATGATAAATGGATTGGAACATTTTCCTAATGAAGAATGGTTAAAGCGCTTGGGGCTCTTTAGCTTGGAGAAACTACAGCTGAGGAGTGACATGATCGAGCTTTATAAGATTATGTATGGGATAGAGTACGTAGACAAAGAAGTACTTTTCTCCCTTTCACACAATACAAGAACTTGTGGGCACTCCATGAAATTGCTGAGCAGTTGGGTTAGAACAGATAAAAGGAAGTACTTCTTCAACCAAAGAGTGATTAACACATGGAATTCACTGCCACAGGGGGTTGTGACGGCTACAAGCATGGATGGCTTCAAGAGTGAATTAGATAAACATATGGAGCAGAGGTCCATCAGTGGCTATTAGACACTAGGTATAGATAGGAACTCTCAGTCTGGGGCAAGTGATGCACTGTATTCTTGGTACTTGGGGGGGGCAACAGTGGGAGGGCTTCTAGTGTCCTGTCCCCACTGCTGGACCTCTTGATGGCACCTGGTATTTTTGGCCACTGTGTGACACAGAGTGTTGGACTGGATGGGCTATTGGCCTGATCCAACACTGGTTTCTCTTGTGTTCTTATGTTTAATTACTGTAATGAATTCTACATGAGGCTCCCTTTGAAAACTGTTCAGAATCTTTAGTTGATCCAAAATGCAGCAGTCATGTTATTGTCAGGGGCTGGATAGAAGGATTTGACTGCCTATAGGGTTGCCAGTTCTGTGTTGGGAAATATCTGGAGATACTGGGGTTGGAGCCTGAGGAGGGTGTGGTCTGGCACTTAATACCATAGAGTCTACCTTCCAAAGCAGCCATTTTGTCCAGGTGAACTGATCTCTGTCACCTGGAGATCAGTTGTAATAGCAGGAGATCTCCAGCCAGGATCTGGAGGTTGGCAACCCTAACCACCCATCTGTCCAGGCAAAAATTCAATGGATTGCTCTTACCTTTTGCCAGGGCCTTAGTCACTAGGGCATGGGATACATGAAGGATTGCCTTCTCTCAAATTGTCCTGCTTGCCAGGTGAGATCTTCATTTCAAGCCCTGCTCTCTGCTTGCCAGGTGAGATCTTCATTTCAAGCCCTGCAGAGGCATGGCAGGTGGTGACCAGTGAAAGGGCTTTTTTTTGGCAGTGGCACCTTACCTTTGGAATGCCTTCCCTTTGAGGATCAGCTGGTACCAACTGTGCTCATTTTTAGGCACCAGGTCAAAAAAATTCTCTTTATTCATGCATTTTAACCATCATTTATAGCTGGTTTATGGGCTGGCCCTAGCCTGTGGTTATCAATATAATTTTAGATGACTCTGTTTTACATACTTGTATGCCTTGGTTTGTTTTTGGTGGTCTTTTTATTGGTACATTTATTGAGGTAGAGCCTGGGGAGGGCAGGTTATGGGGTGGGGAGGAACCTCAGGAGGGTATAATGCCATAGAGCTCCCTGCCCAAAGCAGCCATTGTCTTCAGGAGAACTGATCTTGGTCATCTGGAGATCAGTTGTAATAGCTGGAGAACTCCAGGTGCTGGCTGGAGGTTGGCTTATGTTAATTTGGAGCTATGTAGTGGCAGCTAAGGTAGAAAACCACCTCCTTCTATGCCATGTCTTCTGGGTTCCAAGGGTCTGGAAAAGAGTTTTGTAGCCAGTTACAAGGTTACCAACTCTGGGTTGGGAAATACCCGTAGGTTTGAGGGGTAGAGCCTGGGGAGGGCAGGGTTTGGGGTGGGGCAGGGCAGGGCATCAGCAGGGTATAATGCCATAGAGCTCCCTGCCCAAAGCAGCCATTGTCTCCAGGACAACCGATCTTGGTCATCTGGACATCAGTTGTAATAGCTGGAGATCTCGAGGTGCTGCCTGGCTTATGTTAATTTGGGGCTATGCAGTGGCAGCTAAGATAGAAAAGCACATCCTCCTATGCCATGTTTTCTGGGTTCCAACAGTCTGGAAAGTGGTTCCAGAGCCAATAACATGGTTGGCAACTTTAGGTTGGGAAATACCTGCAGATTTGAGGGGTAGAGCCTGGGGAGGGCAGGGGTTGGGGTTGGGGAGAGACTTCAGCAGGGTATAATGCCATGGAGTCCACTGCCCAAAGCAGCCATTATCTTCAGGAGAACTGATCTTGGTTATCTGGACATCAGTTGTAATAGCTGGGAAATTTTCTGTAGGGGAAATGATATGCTGTGGTTAGGGAACACAGTGATTTCTGGGAGATCTCCAGCCCCACAGGGAGATTGGGGTATTTGTTTTACCTCAGGACACATCCAGTGACTCCCACAGCAACAGCAAACTGTTTAGAATGTTAGAGGCAAAGGCCAATCAGGCCACATATGCAAATTATCTCTGTGTTCTGACAGGCTATGGGGGGGAGGAACAGCAAACTTTAGAATGTTGGAGGCAGGACTCAGGTAACACAGCCAGTGGATAGGGAGTCCCTCTGAGTGACAGGTCAGGGAGCCAACTGATTTGGGGGTGTGTGGAATGTTCAGGAGAGTCCATGACCAAAACAGAATTATATATAAGGAGTGATTCCCTACAGCTAGTTTTCCTTCTGCCTCAGCTGAGAAAAGACTATGTTCTTTCACTCCTGTGCCCACATGCCATCACAATGCCTTCTCTGGTTCAGTCAACAGAATTTGTCAAAGAGATGCTGAAAAGCTATATGTGTTTCAACATATTCACTGAGACTGAAGCTTTATATTGGATGGTGTTGGACAGACACAATCTCATTGTCCTGTTCTAATGATAGGAGAAATAAAGAAGATTCAGTTGCCATCATTATGTACTTTCAGTCACAAAACTCAGATTTCTTATAATAGTCAGGATGATGGGCTAGTTAGAATGGTTCATCCTTGGAAACAAATGTAATCTGCTCCCTCTCAAAACTTTCTGATAAGAGATCCTCTTCTGATCATGAGCTAGCTTAAGTGTAGAAGAGCAGCATGGCTCCTCCTGCATATCTGCCTCCCTCACTTTTAGGATATATCCTCTGGATTATACTGTATCTAAGATCTTTGGGACACAGGAATCATTTTCAGTAATTATGCTGTCACAGAAGCTGTTTTTTCTGCTTCCATTATGACTGTGAAATAAAGTTTAGGAAATCTCTGTTTGCAGTGCAATCGTATGAAGAATTACTGCAAGCTAAACCCAACTAAATCAGTGGGCAGACTGGAGTAGGTGAATCTGTTGGTGAACATGGCTTGAATTGACTCAAACGTCAGATCATTTTAAACCTGCATTGATGGGTTTGTTGCTTATTTTTCTGACAAATTGTCTTCTTGGTGGTTCAACTAAGAAATTGCTATCAGGGAGATCACAGCTGCTTCCATAGTTCTGTTAAAGCTTCACCCCCTTTCCCCAGCCACCAAACAGCTGTTCTTTGCTGCCATTCCCACCAAGATTTTAAAAGGGCCAGCATCTTCTGGCTTGCCTTGCCTTCTCAGCAGTTTCATGCACACCTGGTGACCTGTCCCATCACCAGCTAATCCATGTAGGGCTCCAGCTGATGGGTCTTAGAGAACAGATTGGCCATTGAGAGCAGGGTTAAAGCCAGAATTTATATTTTCACCAACAGAATAGATATAGAGAAGAGGGTGTCATACACAAATTTCTCATGGCCTACACATTTAGATTATGAGCTAACAAATATTTAGCTAGTCAAACTGAAAAATAAATATTGGCTTATGTGATTCAAGATGCCAGGGTCTCTTGGAGTTCTCTTCCCCCATAATCCAGTTCCACAAAATTCCACATGGTGAAGTGGTTAGAGTGTTGGACTAGGAGCTGGGAGACTCAAGTTCAAATTCACATCCTGCCACAGAAACTTGCTGAGTGACCTTGGGCCAGTCACATATTATCAGCCTAACCTACCTCAAGTATTGTTTTAAGGATAAAATGGAGGAGGGAACGCTGTAAATTTCTTTGGGTTTCCATCGGGGAGAAAGGTGAGTATAAATGAAATAAATAAATAATGCATAGAAAGCAGACTGAAAAAAATATGGTAGTTGATGGGGAAAGTAGATAGAACTAGTATTCACTGATTGTTACAATGGCAATGACAATATCAGTTGTAGAGTTACTGGTACTTTTTCCCTATTAGAAGCAGTAGTTTGTAATTAGTATACACATAAGCAAGTGTTATCAACAACCCAACAATGAATCACTGAGTATAGTTGGAACCATTATGTGGGTGTAATTCCAGAATTTCTTATACTAAATTGCAAGCTTAACTTATTGCAGACTATTTTTTAAATGCCTGACAACATACTGTAGATTTTTATAAAGACTTTGCCAATGAATACTGAATTTGTATTCATTTTCTTTAATTTGTTTATATAGAAAGCATTTCATAATCTGCTTAATACTGCTCATATAGCTCATCAAAGCAGGAGGGGCTGTATGATGTATGTATATTAGCTTCACAAACACATCTGTGAGCTTAGATTGGATGAAAGGTTATAAACACAATGAATGTTGCTAGGTAACTGTGCCTTTTAGTCAATGTAGTTGTGAAAATGAGAGGGATTTTTTCTTGCACAAAGAGACTATTTGGATAGTACAATGATGGTTACTTTTTTGATCCTCAGATATGTAATTTTAAAAACAACGAAGCTTTCTCTCTCAGAATTTTTTTCTTTTAAATTGTTCACATTCAGAACTAAAAAATAAGAAGATATTGGTCAGTATATTATAATCCATTTTTAAAATCTATTATGGGCTTAACTTTGAAGGTAAAAATGATTAGATCAAATCTAATGAGAACTAAATCTTCTCTACACCTCAGAGCATAAACTTTAGATGTGATGGTACATGGTTCAAGCAGCTAAAATGGTATCCTTTCCTGTAAAAGAAGACCCAACAGCTGATCAAACACAAGAGACAAGACAGACCCCAGAGCTTTGTGTCTAGTTGTGTAATCTAAACACATATCCTTTTTCCTTCACACCCCTCCTCAAAAGCTACCTTATCAATTAATGTTTTGGATTCTCTCTGTACACCCCCCCTCATCTGAAACAAAGCCACATTTATTCCTTTTTATCCTTGTCCTGGCATAGATGTGCTTCATGGAGTCGCTAAGAGTCGGACTCGACTATGTGACTGAACAATAACAAATCTTTGTCCCTGCCATGCTTCCCTTACTTCCCCTCCTTTTTTTAAAGTTTATCTAAGGGGTTTATTTGTTTGTTTATTAAAGTGTTAAATAGTGGGTTCCATGGATGAGCAGACCCCAAGTCTGGTGATCAGCTCTACTTTAGTAGTGATTTCAGCAAGAACAAGACAAGACTCCAGGGCTGCAGCCCTGTTTAAATAGCATGCAGTTGCCACACCCAAACACACACCACTCCCAACGATAGGCTAATTACATAATATTACTTCTTGACTGGTTAATTCCAGAGTCCTGGTGGGCTATTGTTCTTAGGCTCCAAGCTCAGCCCATCTCTGGTAGAACAGTCCTGGAATATTTCAGTCCCAATACATAACACAAAGTTTAACTTCTTGGAGAAGGGACATGGATTATATTCTGAGATTTTTGCTCCTTCCTTCCTTCCTTCCTTCCTTCCTTCCTTCCTTCCTTCCTTCCTTCCTTCCTTCCTTCCTTCCTTCCTTCCTTCCTTGTACTGGTCTGTACATCTGTGGCACAGAATCATGGCTGCCATTTTTGGTTTGTGCCCAACTGATCCTCTCTCTGAAACATGATACTGAATGATTTCCAAGATCTCTTTAGAATGGATTTAAACAACTTCTCTGTAAATGTCCTAGGGTTGCCATGTCCCTTCATCTTGCCAAAGGAGGATTTGGGGGCACATTCCAGGACTGGATGGGGCTGTCTCACACATGCTAACAACACCCAGAACTGACATTATCACATCATTGAAGTCCTTCAGCCCCTGCAGAGCAACCAGCAAAGCGACCAAGGCCAACAGCCCAGCCCAAAGACCACTCACCAAGCCTGGGAGTGAGGACCAAGGCTGGGAGCTTGGAAGGCAGCCCTGGAGCAAGGAAGATAGTGATGGAGAGCCCAGGCAAGGCTGGGAGCTTTGTGGGTGGTGCAGTGGGGAAGAGCAGGAGGACCACCCAAACTTCTCTATCATGCTGGGGGGTCATGATAGGGTAGGGCGGGATCAGCCCTGATAGATGTGATGACATCACTTCCATGTGATGTCAGCACATAGGGGTGGGGCAGCAGGTAGAATCCCCCAAAATGAGAAGATTCTCCACCCAGACCTGGGGAATGGCAACCCTAAACTGTCCTGTTTAACCTGCAGAAAATCTTGAACTTAACCATTTATGTGGTAGCAATCAGGCTTCTAATCCTCTGTCATGATATAAGGAATATGACATGAGGTTCACAGAATGGAAATAGAGATGGTTAGAGCATAAAAAAATAAAGGCTGTATCATGTTGGTAGCTTGTCTCGTTGGTACCTTAGAACTTCCAAAGAGCTATCCAAAACTTTTGTTTTCTATAGTAAAACAGTGTGTAACTTCACCCAGTTGCACCCCAGAATCATTGGTATGTCAGACCTCACAATTCCTCCTTAGTATGACATGGGGACAACAGCCTTGACAGCACACACTTAACTCAATGTGTTTTGAACTAGGTGGGAAAATTTTCTTATCCTGCTGTTAAAGATTAATTCCACTTCACACTACTCACAGAGAACATTTCCTTCACTGGACATCTCCCCCCCCGAGGAAATGCTTTATTGAATTGAGCAGGGAGCTATAGGCCCCTATCAACTCTAGGACTATATAATGCTTTAGATTGGATTGCTTCAGGTGAGTAGACACATTAGTCTGTACTAGCAGGAAAAAATGAGTTCAGTTGCACTTTAAAGACCATTCCCCCCCCCCAAGGTATAGATTTGTGAGTTAAATTCCACTTCATCAGATACAAATAGGAATGAAGTTCCACCAGCTCTTATATCTAGGGCAGCAGGTGGGAAGGATGTCATAAAGAAGAGTCAGTTGGCATAGGCATAAACTGGGGGGGGGGGCGCGCCTCGGGGGCCCAGGCCTTCCCCAAATTTTTCCAAGGGGGACTGAGCCTAGTAATATTGAGTTTAAAACTTTCGGCTCACTTTTTTTCTTCCAGGCTCACTTCCTTACAAATGCTAATTGAGCTAGCAGGATAGACAATGGGATCCTTAAACATCCCCCTTCTACCCCCCTCTCTTCTCCCAGCAGGGAGGTGTCAAATGCTAGTCTTTTACCTCTGTGGGGGAAAAGATTTGATAACATTTTTGCCACAGAAGAGAAGGTCTCTTGCAGCTGAATCCATCAGGAGAGACAGACCTCTGATCTGAGGTCTAGGGAAGGTGGCCTTTTTTGTCTATCAGCTGGCATAGAAATCTGAAGGGCACTTGATATTGTAAATGATAAGATCTGCAAAGGTTTTTTGGTTGTATCTTTGCAATCTCTGGATTAATAACTAAGGTTTTTTATATCCAGAATATATCAATCCTTGAGTATGTTTGGTGTCTGTTGGAAAAAAAAGTATAATCCTTAACCCTGGCTGGCTCCATTCACTTTCAATATAGTAACAGTTAGACTGCAAAGCCTCTTTTGGGCCCAATATACCTGATGGGCTCCAATTTACATTTGGGGGGAAAGTGCGTCTCTAGTTTATTTTACTTGAGTCTATATGTCCTTGATTGAGAACAGTGATTTTTTTTTCATGGTAGTGAAGGGAGGGGGGCTGCTTCAGCCACTCCTAAGCTCTTCTTTCAATTTTCATTTCATTTTTAAATTTAAGCCCACCTGTATGAACAAGATTGGGGAGGCATGCGAATCAGAGGCCTTTTAAAATTTTCTTTTGCCCTGTGTGCAGGCCAGAGAGAATATTGGCAAGGAACGTGCACTCTGTACATGTTCATGCACTTCATTTTGCTTTTAATGAAAATGGTGTAGTACAGTTTCAAAGGGGCAACCAACTGGGATGTACTAAAAGGAATGACAGAATTGCCCACTGGAAACAATGGGAGAGGCATGAAGGCCCATTGAAGATAATGGGAGCCAGGAATGCCAATTGACTTGCATGGGCTCCACTGAAATACACTGCAACACAAAAAAAGGTTATAAAGAAAATGCAGGATGGTTTTTCCATTAAGATCTTTGGGCCAAGATAGGCTGTTCTGGGACTGGAATAACAGCCCCCAGAGTGGAAAGGCAGTCCCTAGGAATAGAATGTCTGCTCTTGGACTAGAATGACACCTCCCCCCAGAGTGGAATGATGGTCCCTAGGAAGAGAATCTGTGCTCTGGGATTACTGGAATTACTTGAATAACAGATCACAGATTGGAATGACAGCCTCTAGAAGTAGCAGAAGCATTCTGGTACTGGAGTGATGATCTCTAGAAATAGAATCTGTGCTCTGGGATTGGAATGACAGGGCACGGAGTGGAATGACAGCCCTTGGGAATAGGCTCAGTGCTCTGGGACTGGAATGACAGCCTTCAAAGTGGAATGATGGTCCCAGAATGCTTCTGCAAGTCCCAGGAGTTGTTATTCCAGTCCCAGAACACTTCTGCTAATCCCAGGGACTGTCATTCCACTCTGGGGGCTGTCATTCCAGTCCCAGAGCACTGAGAAGATTGCTACTACTCTGAATTCTGTATATTGCTCAGAAATGGAGTACATAGCAACTGTTTTTTATTCTGCCCTGGCTCAGAGACTCAGCCATGCATTTACCAAACAAAGGCATCCGTGACACTACAATTAAGTACATTTCAGTACAAAGTCATCCTTATGAATATGGCAGAAACAAGACTCCTGTAAATGAATGTCCAGGAAAACTTTTAAAATGTTCCCCTACAGGCTTTTCTGTGTTACCTCTCTTACTGTGACCATTAGTTTGTTCAATGCACATGGGATGTATATCTGCAGATCTTAAAGTGACTATTCTAAAAGTGAATCTCAAAAACAGGACACAGCAGGAGACTGCTGAGATACCACTATAACCACTGGCCAACATTTCCTGGGTTTAGCCCATCCCAGGGGGGTTCCCAGCCCCCCTAAATTTCTGGGGAGCCCCACCCTAAATCCTACATGGCTCCACCTGCATAGATAGTAACAATGGCCTGTGATATCACTGGCTCCTCCCTATGATGTCACTGGACCCCAGTTCTTTGAAGGACCTAGCATAGCAATGCCTCTGGCCCAGCCCCTGCCCCCCTCCCAGGAAAATGAAAAGTCTATGCCCCTGTCAGTTGGAGTCAGGATGCAGAGGTACAACACAAAATGCAACCTTCCTGATTAGAGCTGAGAGATATGCATAGAAGTGGCCTTGTCTGATATAGAGCAGAAGGGCATTGTTGACACTTTATGGTGTATATAATGTTGAAAGAAGAGGAAGTGACTGAACCTAAGGGCATTAACTGAATCTACTTTAGCATGGTTTTAACATGCTGTTTACCACTGTCAATTACAAACACAGGCATGTAAAGGAGATTTATGACAGTGTATACAGAGGTATATTCACAGAGCTTGCCAAAAGTGTTCTGCCGACTTCTGCAGCCCCTTCACTACCTGGCAAGCTGGGGTATACTACTGGAGTAGGGGATACACTAGTGAGAAATCCATGTAAATCAACTTCTGAATGTGCATGGGCATCTTAGGTCTATTTTTCATATGAACACACCCTAAGCAAAGTAGCATGGGCATTCCTATCACATCCTTAATACAATTTTAAAAGTATAAACTATTTTGCAAGAATAAACAGGGATTGTGTGACATTTTACAGACTAAAGCTTTGTGAATTGGAGCCCACTTAGATCTGATGAAGCTGGCAGTGGTCTGTGAAAACTAGAATAAAAAGCTTGTTAGCCTTTAAGGTATACAACATGACTCCTGCTTATTTTTGATTTGGGTAGTTGACAGTAACTTATCAAAGTACAGAAAATGTTCCCCATTCTTATCAAACACTGACCACAAGCATCACAACAAAACTACTGAGGGGGAGAAGTACCACTCCAGTGATTTAGTGAGGTATCTGCATACGGTCCACATGACTTACATCTCTTGCCTAACCCTGCAAAATGCCAGGGAACCAGGGGTGGGCATGCAACTGCCTTCATGCAGCCTTGTGATATTGGCAGCAGTATACATTTTTCTTCATCTATGAAAACTTCATCATAAGTGTGAAAGAACACCTTGAACACATTTCATTCATAAAAGGATTATGAAATAATTCACACCTCTGAGCTTCCCTTGTGTAGCAAATGGAGATTTGTTGATGGAAGTCTCCACTACAATTGACTTTACAATTTGTTTCTTTATATATATTTTAGTGTCAAACCCAGTCCCAATATAAGGGTACCTCCCTCTTCAGCATCTTTTGCCTCATGTTGGACTTCATCCTACATTCATTCAGCTGATCTGCCTGAGCTGATTTCCATCCACAGATCACTTTTCCTGGATAAGGGCACTGTCACCTTCTGTTTATAACTCTCAACCTTTTCTAATATCATCATCTTTTTGACAGATCATGGCACAAAAATCTAATTTTTTCGCTTTGGAGAAAGGTGTTCGTGTGCAGACTTACGTCAACTTCTTTGGTGACTGACAACTTCAACAATGCCTCTTAATCCCGTCTTTCAGTAAAAAAAGATTGGCTGCAAGAGATTACCATTGTTTTCAAGTCTTGCAGCCCCAAAGAGGGAATACTGACAAACCCCTCCACACATTTTCTGAAAGCCTGACATATTAAAAATGTGTTTGCTTTTCCTTTGAGCTCATATAGAGTTATATAACTTTTAGAGTCAGTTTAAATATTCATAAATATTAGCATACATCGATAGCTGGTTTACTGACTGTTCAAATAGCAAGAGTTTGCATTTCTGGTGCACATGTGGACCTGGCAGATTGTCCTCCAATTATCTACCATTCATTTTTTTCAAAGCATACAAGTAAAACCTTAGGACCACTATTAGACCAAAGACGTTTCGAGCCCCAGTGATTTTCATGGAAGTGTCATGTGTGATACTAGCATTTTCCTTTTGAAATGAAGGTTTGTAGTAAAATTGACAGTGCTATCCTAAGCTATTCTAAGCAGGGTTACTCACTTCTAAGGCCATTGACCTCAACAGAATTACCCAGTGATTTTGTTTGGATTGTGCCCCTAGTTTTACTAAAATATTGCTGCCTCTTTGTTGTCTCTACCCTTACACCAGTTTTTGCACATCCTCCTCCCGAGTTATAAGCCACCAATCTAACATGTTTCACAATGTCCTATGTGTCTTCATGGCAAACATTTGCCAGCCATAATTTAAGGGAGGAGGCTGGGAGAGTACCTGAACCACTCCTGTTGCTGAAGCAGGAGTTAATCTTTAAATCTAGACAATTAAAGACACTGGTGTAACCCCTGTGTTGGCTGGAAGCTTCACAGAAAGATGTACTCAACAATGAAATATGTATATACTTAGTAATTAATGGTAGGATTTATACTTCATCTTTTTTGAAAAGCATGGGAATATGTGATCAACTTCACCATTCTGTACATCAGTTATCTTTACCATTGACTAATTCACTTTAAAAAATCTGTTTTAATTTAAAGCTTCTGGCTTCTTTTCCAGCAGTGAAGTATACATTGAACTACATGAGCAATCTCTTGGCGTAAGTGGGGTTATCAGAATCTGGTCCATTCTGAATAGAGCTCAATAAATCTTCCCTGAATTGCTCTCTTTAGAGGAATCTCGGTAGCCAGATGTTGATTGTGTACACATTGTTTTGTGTTGCTTGCATAAACATTATAATCACATATAGACAACAGCAGAGCTACAATATTTAGAAAACATTTCTCACACCTCCTTATTAAGCAAGACTATGAAAATTATGACTCATCACTGCACCATTGTTTTTGCCTGTTTTCTTGTGCTGGTTGAATAGTCATAGACAGCTGGTATTAATACAATAGGTAGTGCTTAGGGAATTAATGGGTGATGTAGAATACGCCACAAAGGTATCTGTCAACTGGAACAATAAGTCCCATAATCGAAGAGGTATATATTTGAAAATTGTGCTCAAATGAGAGTTTTTCCAAGCAAAAAGACATACCTTGACTGTGATGCAAAATTAGTTTTTAACAATTGTGAGAAGTCTGCCAAAAAAAGTGCTTTTATTTTATTTGTGATCATGAGAGCATTTAAGTGACTAAGAGTAGGCATATACGTGCTCCTTTTCTCTTTTCTCCTATCAAAACAACACTAGAGCGCTTATGCTCCAGGGAGATTTGTATAGAATCTGACGCTTGTATCAGCGCCGAAAAAAAACAACAAAATTACAGTCTGAGGTGATGCAAATGATATCCTTGGTGCATCTTCCCAATGCTCCTGTGAGGCTCTTGACAGCTGATGGTTGGATTAAACAAAAAGACCAGTAACTTATGACTATTAGCTCAAAGCAATCATCTCTCATTATTTCAATTACATGGGTAAATGCATGCAATCATGTATCAAATCACTTTTCCCTTTTGAAGAGGTTCTTTTCAGAGTAGGATTTCTGCCAGAAAAAAATGTGCAAATATTTACACTGGTTTTTCATCCAACTGCACCTTTGTTTGGCAAAACTACCCGATGGCTACAATTCTGAGTGATATTGGGGGGGAGGGGGGGGAACAAAAAGGGGGAAATTGGAAACAGTGTACAGGGTGGGGTGGGGTGTTTTTTTTGTGTGTGTGCGTGTGCGCCTCATTAGCAGTCTGAAAAGGAGACACCTTCCATTACCTATTGCTATCTGACCTGTCAGGATGAATGTGGCTCCTTTTCCTTAAATCACACTACCTGTGAATAGAACTCTGCTGGCCAATTCAAGGCTCTTTAGGCAACTGTGATTGATGACTCAGTGACTAGGAGAAAATTGCCTACAATGAATTATTCATCAAGCTATCTCTTTGCTGTTAAAGTAGCTGACGGGAAAGTTCTGACACTGCCTAAGCACAATTCACTTACAAATCAGTTACAAGGAAATATTAAAAATAGCTCTCCGCTACAGCATACCAGCACAGTATCAAGTTGGGGCTTTTTGCTGCCTGCATCACAGAGAACACGATCAGTTCTTCCTGTGGAACTAATAGCAGCAAAGGCTCAACGAAAAGAAGAAGCAGTGTCAGCCAGAGAGGCTCTGAAACAATATGTTGTTTTTGAGGACTTTTTGCTCCATTTCAAGGCAGACGGCTAATCAAGCGTGCGGCAATATTGAAACATTTGTACATTCAAATTAATACTAATTGTTATTTGGGTATGTCTCGTGCTTTAACACATGCAAGACTATACATCAGGAACAACAACAACATAAAGCAACTATAGAGAGAAATCTTTACCAGTCAATTTGACTAACAAATGACAGGAAGGATCATTTTTAATGAAAACGGGTTACCATTGGTCCTCAGCTCCCAATGAGGATTGCACTAGGTGCCATTTGAAGGCCCGGGGTTTGATGATGCTGGTTTGGAAGGTGACATGCATGAGCATATTGGTCACTTTCTGCAAATGGGCGAAACTATTGTATACAATGCACCATTCATTCAATTCAAGAAGCAAAACTTGCACTGATTTTAATTCAGCTGGATTACACCCATTGTTGCTACTACTGGGAATCATTCCATTCTCTTGCTCTAATCAAGCTCCAGAAACATGATGTGCTAAATCAGGCAGATTCTCCTTTTTAGCCTATGCGTCAGCATCCCAGCTTTTGACTGCTGACACAATATTTCTGCATAGCTAACAATGGGGTGTGGAGCTTACTAGAGATCAGCTTTTACACAGCATCTCAAAGATGTTCAGGGAGACATAATCATTAGGTAGAACCTTCTATCTAAATATGGCCAGTAGAGCAATAGAATATCCTTCCAGAGAGATGGTGATGATCATTCCTCAGAGGATCCAGAAAAGGATGGAATGCTTTTGGTGTACGATATCCTGCATTCGTTAGGAGCTAAATTAGATGCATCTTTCAGCTGTGATCATATGATCCATCTTGTGACCCAAAGCATATATTTACCTAGAAATAATTTCCACTGAAATCAAAGGTAATCTAGGTTGCCAGACTTTTATTTTTATTTATTAGATTTTTTTTTTTAGTCGCTGTTCACTTGAAGAGTCTTGTGGTGACTTACAACGTTAAAACTAATAAGGTAAAACAACATAAAAACAAATAACAAACATAAAATATGAACATCAAATTATTAAAATACATGGCTCTCACCATACCACTATTAAACAGCTCAAATATGTGGTCCCCCCACCCCAAGGCCAATGTATACAATTCAGCCTTTCATACTCTGCAGAAACTAAACAAGTCTGGCAGGGCACAGTTGTCATCTGAGAGTGCATTCCACAGGGTAGAGGCCACAACTTAGAAGGGCATTCCCTGGTGCCAGCTAACTGAGACATCCTGTGGTCAGGCACTTGCAAGAGGCCCCTGGATGTTGACCAAAGGGATCATGGGGATTGTAATGGGAGAGGTGATCCTAGGCCATTAAGAACTTTAAAGGTTAACACCAACACCTTGAATTGGATCCAGAGACTAATTGGTAGCCAGTGTAGCTGCCACAGAATTGCAGTAATATGAGCTGACCATGATGTTCCAGTCAATAACCTGGCAGCTGCATTCTGGACCACCTGCAGTTTCCAAAGTATTTTCAAGGGTAGCCCTACATAGAGTGAATTGCAGTAGTCCAATCTCCCCCTTAAGGAGGGTTTCTTTAGCAAAGGTCTAACAATCACCTTCTTAAGGGAGAGAGACAAATTAATAATCAGTCTCAAAGGGCCACTTACCACTTTGTGGCATAATTTTACCAGCCATGAGAGACAAGGATCCAAGGAGCAGGTAGTTGGCTTTACAGCTGTCAGGATCCTGCCAACATCTGCAAGGATGAGCAAGCCAAAAGAGTCCAAAGAACCAGAGAGTGCAAGTAGGGATGTGCACTCAGTTCATCCAAACTGAATGCACCCCTGAAAAGGGGCCATTCAGCCCCCTTTTGGGCAGCAGAGGCAGCCCCCTTTTGCCACCAAAAACAGCCACTGAAATTGGGCAGTGGCCTGAAAAATGGCGTCCAGCCCCAGGGAAACATTTAAACACCTCCCTGCACCCTCCCTGACCTTTCCTAGCTCGCTCACCCCGGGAGCGAGCTAGGAAATGCGGGGGGGCTCTGGAAGCCTTCTCCAGC
The DNA here is from genome assembly GCA_029375565.1 of Gekko gecko. NCBI lineage: Eukaryota > Metazoa > Chordata > Lepidosauria > Squamata > Gekkonidae > Gekko > Gekko gecko. Next base: position 185,593,837 of record JAPDNY010000003.1, read on the forward strand.
ATGCCCGCTGTAGCAGGCAAGCTGGAGAAGGCACAGGGAAGGATTTAAACACCTCCCCACACCCTCCTCAGCCTTTCCTAGCTTGCTCACCTCAGCAGGGTGGCTCTAGAAGTGTTCCTCCGCTTGCCTGCCAAAGCAGAGGAAGGAAGGAATGGGGAGTCCCCAGCCCTTCCTGGATTGCCTGCAGAGGTGAGCAAGCCAGGGAAGGGCAGGGGCTCTAGAAGCTTTCCTCGGCTCACTCACCAGAGTGGGTGAGCTGAGGAAAGCACAGGGAGGCATTTAAATGCCACCCTGCTCCCTCCCCTCCCCTTCAATGAAGGAAGTGTGCCACCTCTGCAACGCAACTGGGAGGGGGATTTAAACTTTAAAACCCCAGTTGCATCACAGAGGCGCCATGCTTCCTTCATTGTGGGGAACCCAGGCAAGCCTTCCCTTAGCTTGCCCAGACACATCTGGCCAAATCTGATTCGGCCTGCCGAATGAGCCCCAAATAGGCTTAAGTTGCCAAAAGTAGCATTCGGGGTCATTCGGGGTCATTTGGCCAGCTGAATCAAATTCGGCCCGATTCGGCTAAACCAAATCAGGCCAATTTTTTTTGCACCCCCCCCCAAGTGCAAGTAGAGCCTCCATCCCACTAGTGTTTTCAAATTCAGTAGCCAACACCAAGTAGAGCATAGAGACTTTATCTGCAAAAAAGTTTGCAAATGAATTACAGCAGAGAGCCAAATCAGTGTCAGTATTAGGATACCTCAAAGGTGTGGTCAATTGTTGCACCAGTCTGAATAATTGAGCTGGTTGCCAGCTGGCAGACACAATGGAGATGGAAAAATAACCTCTTTTTGCCACTTTCACTGCCACCTCATAGGCCTTCAAATGGGCCCTACAGTGTGTTCTCAAAACTTCATCCCATCTTCATTGTCAATTCTGCTCTAGCCCTGTGAGCAACCTCTTAAAATCTCAGGCTCACATTAGCTACCCTAAGCCTGCTTTGGTGGGGAGGGCAGGGTAGAAATTGAATAAATAAATAAATAAATAAATAACAAGGAGCCATAGAGACATGAGGGCAGAGAGGGGGGTTGGGGAGCAATCCAATAGATAGCTTGCTGAGGACCTCTATTGCAAATCTCTGTCAGCTTATCAAGGGAACTGCCAGCAGGTCCAGAGAAATCCCACAGAACATTTTGGAAACCATCAGGATCCATTAGTCACTGTGGGCAAGCATAAATACACTAATTGCTCCTGCAGAGGGGAATGCCCCCCCCAAATGACTCCTATAAGGAAGTGGTCTGACCATGGCACTGGTTCACAAACAGATCAAGCCCTGCACAAAAGGTCAAATCTAGCATGTGGCCTGCTTCATGTGTGGGGGTTGATACATCCTGGGAAAGTCCCAATATTGCCATGGCAGACATGAAGTCTGAGGCTGCACCAAGTAAGGAACTCTCTGCATACATGTTAAAGTGTTTGTGGCCGAGACCTGGGTGTGTGAAGGAGATACAGTATCTCTCTCCCAAGCAGTTCCTCCACCAATCGCAGACTGGGGGGGTGGGGGAAAGAGTAGCTCTATTCATTCAGGAGGCTTACTCCTTCAGGGTGCTCCCACCTCCAATGATCATGGGCATCAAATGTGCCGGCCTGGCATGGGAGGCCAGGGAGAGTTTGGTGGTTTGGCTGGTGTACCGACCACCTAATGACCTGGCCGATAGCCTGTTGTCCCTGATGGAGGCCGTATCAGGCTGGGCATTGGAACACCCTAGACTGATAGTCCTGGGCGATTTCAATGTCCATGCTGATGACGCGGCCTCCACCCGGGCAACGGACCTAGTGTCATCCATGGCGGTGCTGGGACTCTCCCAATATGTAACAACCCCCACTCACCGAGCTGGGTGCATGTGCAATCTGATCTTTGTAGCAGGGGTAACAGTGGACTGGGTTACTGCTCTGGCAGTCCTATGGTCAAACCACCATGCCCTGAGGGCCCATTTGAATGTTCTGCCCCGACTCTATTTAGGCAGTGAGCGTATTTTAGCTCACCCATGGAGCCAGATGGACCCAATGCGACTCCAGATGGCCCTGTGGGAATCAATGCCCCCTGGAGGCTCGTTGGATGAGCTTGTAGAGGATTGGCAGAGCTGGATCTCTGCAGCCATAGATGAGATCACTCATCGGTGCCCTCTATGCCCCTGCACTAGGCTTGCCCCCTGGTTTACCCAGGAGCTGCGGCTTATGAAGCGGGAGCTGAGACAGCTAGAGAGACGGTGGCACCGTGCTCGAGACGAAGTGACAAGAGCATCATATAGGATGTTAAAGCTGCGAAGAGGGAGTTCTATGTGACTATGATTGCGTCCGCTAGCTCACGCCCAGCGTAATTGTTTAGAACAATTCAGTCCTTAACAGCTCTGCCACAGGGCAGACCAAACGCTAGGGAATTGGATATTGGCTGTGAGGCATTTGCGAGCTTTTTTGCGGGTAAAATCTTGGAGCTCCGCCACAACCTCACCGCTACACTTGAAACAGTGAGCAAGCTCAAGGCCCCTTGCACGTCCTCGTTTCCAATTTTGGATCATTTCAGCCCGCTTGGTCTGGAGGAAGTTGACAGATTGCTCGCAGCTGTGCACCCAACTACATTCAGCCTTGATCCATGCCCTTCCTAGCTTATTAAAGGTGGCCACAAAGGGTTTTGAGGTGCCCTCAGGGAAATTATCAACATGTCCCTCTCTGAGGGGCAGTTCCCAGGAGCACTCAAGGAAGTGATGGTCCGCCCTCTCCTGAAAAAAACATCTTTGGATCCGGCCAAATTGGCCAACTATCAGCTGGTTTCCAATTTGCCCTATTTGGATAAGAAGGTAGTGGCAACACAGTTGCAGGGCTTCATGGATGATGCTTCCATAAAAGATCCCTTCCAGTCCAGCTTCTGCCCGGGACAGAGACAGTGTTGGTCACTCTGATGGATGACCTCCAGAGGCATCTTGATTGGGGCGGTGTGGCAGTACTGCTGTTGTTAGATCTGTCAGCCGCATTTGACACAGTCGACCATCAGTTGTTGACCCACCGCCTCACCAACACGGGGATTCAGGGGCTGGCCTTGCAATGGCTCACTTCCTTTCTCCAAGGTTGGGGACAAAGGGTGGTGCTAGGGGAACAGCATTCCAGGAGACACCTGCTGGAATGCGGTGTGCCTCAAGGGGCAGTGCTGTCCCCGATGTTATTTAACATCTATATATGCCCTCTTGCCCAGATTGCCTGGAGGCATGGGCTGGGCTGTCATCAGTATGCTGATGATACCCAGCTCTATCGGATGCTGGAAGGCCAGTTGGACTCCAGACCCGAAGATTTGGACCGGGCTTTGCAAGCTGTGGCTGGTTGGCTCAGACTGAGCTGGCTGAAACTGAATCCAGTGAAGATGGAGGTCCTGTGCCTGAGTCAGAAGGGTTTGGGGGTGGGGGTCCCACTCCTGACCTTCGGTGGGGCACCACTGGTGCCAGTGCCAGAGGTTAGGAATTTGGGAGTGCTCCTGGATGCCTCCTTAACAATGGAGGCCCAGGTAGCAGCCACTGCAAAGTCGACCTTTTACCACCTTCGGCTGATTCGGCAGTTGGCTCCCTTCCTCAGCCATGATGACCTGGCTACAGTGATCCATGCGATGGTCACCTTGAGACTAGACTACTGTAAAACTCTCTACTTGGGGCTGCCCTTGTCGCAAATCTGGAAGCTGCAGCTAGTGCAGAATGCCGTGGCCAGGCTTGTGATGGGTCTCCCTAAATGGGAGCACATCCATCCTGTTCTGAAGGCACTGCACTGGCTGCCAATAGCATACCAAATTCGCTTCATGGTGTTGGTGTTGATCTTTAAAGCCTTGTATGGCCAGGGTCCGACATACCTGCAGGACTGCCTTTCCCCATATATACCCCAGAGAGCACTATGGTCAGGAACTCAACATTGACTGACCATTCCTGGCCCTGAGGACACCAGGCTTGTGGCTACCAGGGCTAGGGCCTTTTCAGTGGTGGCTCCATACTAGTGGAATGAGCTCCCGGAAGAGATCAGGGCCCTGCAGGACCTTTTCCAGTTCCGCAGGGCCTGCAAGACAGAGCCCTTCCACCAGGCTTTCAATTAGGAGCTGCCACACCACCAACAACAACATCTGTGGTTGGGGTCAGCTCTGGTCTAGAGGGGGGATTGCGTTATTTCATTACACTACCGTTCCAAGCTGAGGATCACCAAGCCGGTGACAACTGTTAGTACGCCATCTGAATCATTCTAAGATTACCATCAAAGATTTCCATCTCTAGCACTTTAATTGTTGGATTGTTTTTAATGTTTAATGTTAATGTTTGCAAGTTGTTTTACATTTTTGTACATGGTTTTTATGGTACAGGGTACCTACTAGTATAAACCTCCCTGAGCCTGCTTGCGGGGAAGGTGGGGTATAAATTGAAATAAATAAATAAATAGACTGTCTAGGGAAATGGAGTGTCTGCTCAGCCACTGCCTCTTGTGCATACACCAGTAGGACTCCCCACTGTCTCCCTGACACCCCAAGCCAGGACAACACATTCAAGGCCAGTGATGTTTAGCACAGGGATCCTCTGGAAAGGAAAAGGTTAAAGGTCAGATGAGGATCACCACTCTACCCCCCCCCATTCCTCAGTTCGCTGTTGATGGGGGATTGAGTATCCTACCGGAGTAAGCTGAGTGAGGAGAACTACCTCATCCTCACCCACCCAGGTCTCGGTCAAGCATGCCAGGTCAAAGCATCCCTGTGGTCTTATTTCTTACTGACCTGGCATTATACAGCATCAAGGTCAAAAAGAGGGGAATTAACTGGGCCTGTACACTGTCATTCCTTGGGTGGGGATGGAGATTAGATGGGATCCAAGCATCTCTGTATCTTGTCACCTTTCATGAAACAAATCTCCTCCCACCACCATATCTCCCTCCCCCCTATCTTAAAGAAATAGCCCACTGATGAAATTGTCAATTGGACCTCTTTATTCTATCGAAATCCTCTGCTGAGTCTACAAAACTGCATCCTGTGGTCAAAAATGCAAAAAAAATAGAGGGAAGACACTTGATGTGGGTTGGGAGACTTAATCACTACATTCTGGGTCAAGGGTCCTGTTGCTCCCAATTCAAAATCCTCAATGCAACAGTTGAGTATTACCTCATTTCCCTCAACTCTATTAGGAGGATGAGTATACATATATTAATTGGATGGGGAACACACTATCTGCAAGAGGTGCACCTGGAGGGTTGAATAAATCAGAGGAAGGTTGGGCTAGAGCTGGCTTTACCAAAACCACCTCAGCATCCCCATTTGGGAAATAGAGATCTTAATTACCAGAAATCTAGACCTCAATTAATCCAAACTATTAATGATTGCTGTCTGCTCTGAAGCTGAGAAAGCTGCAAAAGAACTTAAGTCCTCCTCTAGAGCATCGTTAAAAGGAGAGTTCTCTATGTTGTTCTCAATATTGGTCTCCAGGCAAACAGAAAGGTCATGGTGAGAAGTGCTAGCAGCCCCATAGCTAGGGAATTTCTTGGGAGGGGGGCTGGAGAGGTCTGCAAGCTAATCAAATAAAAGTTAATTTAAAATTAATTTTGGTTTAAATAGTGGGACTCCTTAGAAGCTGGCCTTCCCAAAGGCAGCCCTGCACCCCTGCTAGGCTCCAGGACAAGTGGGAGGGTAATGCCCATTAGCCGCGGCTTCCCTCCCCCCTGGTAAGAGCATGGGGAAAACACAGCTGGGGGTCACATTGGGCTGGCAGCAATGAGTGGTGGCGGTTGCAGCAGCAGAAGTGACGGTGGGTTATCCCCAGCAATGCCTTGGCTGGGAGGGGGGAGAAGAGGCCTCCTCCTCCTCTTCTCTCTCTCTCTGAGGGCTGCCAAGATCTGCCCCAGCCTGTGATGCCTGCCAGGCCTGCTCGCCCTCCCCTGGAGCACCACATTCCTGCTCAAGTTGCAAAGCCAGGCAGGGCAAAGCAGGCGGCAGTCAGCAGCATCCAGAAGGGGGGCAGCAGGAGAAAGAGAGAAGGAGATCCAGCAGGGGGAGTAGGAAGAGGCAGCCAGGGACTGGCAGCAGGATGGTCTCCCCAGTCCACCCACCCACCCAGACTAGCCCAGCAAGACTGCCCACCTGTCCACTGCACTGCCGAGCAAGCCAGGCACTTCCTGCTGCTGGAGCTGCAGCTGCCTGTGCCACCACTGCCACCGCTGTTTTTGGTGTTGCTGACCAGCAGGGCCCAGCCAGGGTGCTACAGCCCCCAGAGTATGTCTGAGGCTGGGACTGGAGCAAGGCCAGTGGGGAAGCAGCCAAGGTGTTCAGGGCAGCCAGCCAGGTCAGAGGCATTGAATTGAGGCACTTTGGGGCCTGCCTGAGAGGGAGACCCAGAAGAAATGTTAGGGGGCTGGGCCCCATGGGCCCCACATTAGCTATGGGCCTACTAGGTGATCCTCCTTTCAGGTGCTTATTTTCAGCTGCAAGAGTGAGAAGGCATGGAGTTTAATTGGCACTTGTTAAAACATTTGCTATTGTCAGTTTATCTATTGCTCTATGCAGGGTTGATGAGTTGTAAAATGTAACCATTAAACATTATTACTCCATGTTAAACTCAGTTTCTATGAGGATGGTGGGCTGATAACAAATAGTCATTTCATCAATGTATGTGATCTCCCGGTACTTTTGACTTCCCTTTTTACTGAGCCTTATGCCATCAACAAGAAATGGGGAAGCAGTAGGCTTTCCAGGTATCTGTTTCATTTCCAGACCTGAAGATATTTAGCAGCTCCAGTGAGCTCTTTTCTTTCCATGTGAAATTGGCTGAGAGCCGGAGCTCTCCAGAATCAATATTATTGCTAAGCCACAAATAAGCCAGTAGAAGGGACTTGAAAATCAATTAGCTCAGTGTTTGATAGCTGCTCAAGAATTTTTCTTTGCTCCAGTACAACTAGAAAGACTTCACTACCTCTAAAAACAGAAGCCATTACAACATTATCAGCAGTTCCTACAAGGATATGAAAGGCATTGGTAAAAAGTAGTTAAGTCACATCACATTCTGAATAATGGAAGACTGTGGCCGTGGCTCTATAGAAGTGTCTCTTCTTTGGATGCAGAAGGTCTGAGGTTCAATCCCCAGCATCCTCAGTGAAAAAGGACCAGGCAGTGGTGTTAGCCAAATTGCTCTGTTATTTAATAAAGATGGGGAATTATAATTATTAATATGCAATTGGCTTATCTATAGGATCTGACCTGTGTATACCAGAGTTAGAATTCCCAAGAACCCAGGAAAAGACACAGAAACTGTGTGGCTAAAATAATGCTTTCTTTACTAAATATTCTTAAGCATACAAACAATATTCACGCAATATAGAACTAAGGAGACAGAGGTGATTGATGGGTTACAGAGGGGTGATACAACCTGTCCAGATGTGTAGAGGTCCATGGATTCTGGCCTAAACTCAGAGAGTTCAGGGGTGGCCTGCCATTTTGGATCATGGCAGAAAACACATGGTCTAAGGCCATGTGCGTGCTGGGATATAGGCATTGGCAAAGAATGCAGACCAATGGGCGGCCCTGGGGGCTGGTCTCAGGTGAGAACAATAGATTACCTGGACCAATGATGAGTCCCAGGGGTGTGTGATGCCAGAAGGGGCAGACCTTAGGTATGACCAATGAGCTTCCAGAGACGCAGGGTCTGGATTTAACAATAGAAGCCAGGTGTTGGGTTGCTAGTTAAATGGATTATCTGACTTACTAATGGTCCTGGCCAGGGTAGACAAAAGGTGGGAGACATCCCTGATTAGCATCAGGAAGGATTGCTAAACATTTGAATGGTTGATTGGTTTATCCTGGTATCTTGAGGGACAGAGGCAGGAAAGACAAAGAATTTACACATAGGACACAAAAGGGCTGGGTGAGGTACTGGAGAGTGCCAGGCGGCTTTTACATTGAGGCAGACTCAGCATGGGTTCTGTAAGGGAAGATCTCGTCTCACTAACCTGTTAGTGTTTTTTGAGGGAGTGAACAAACATGTGGACAAGGGGGACCCAATAGATATTATTTACTTTGACTTCCGGAAAGCTTTTAATACAGTTCCTCATCAAAGGCTCCTAAGTAAGCTCAATAGTCATGGGATAAAAGGACAAGTCCTCTTGTGGATCAAAAACTGGCTTATAAATAGGAAACAGAGAGTGAGTATAAATGGGAAACTTTCTCAGTGGAGGGTGGTAAGCAGTGGGGTACCACAGGGATCAGTACTCGGTCCGATACTTTTTAACTTGTTTATTAACAATTTGGAATTGGGAGTAAGCAGTGGCTAAATTTGCAGATGACACGAAGTTGTTCAGGGTGGTGAAAACCGGGGAGGAGTGTGAGGCACTCCAAAGGGATCTGTTGAGGATGGGTGAGTGGGCGTCAACGTGGCAAATGGGGTTCAATGTGGCCGAGTGCAAAGTGATGCACATTGGAGCCAAAAATCCTAAATACAAATACACGTTGATGGGGTCTGAACTGGCAGAGATGGACCAAGAGAGAGATCTTGGAGTCGTAGTGGATAACTCGCTGAAAATGTCTAGACAATGTGTAGCTGCAATAAAGAAGGCCAACGCTATGCTGGGGATTATTAGGAAGGGAATTGATAACAAATCAGCCAGTATCATCGTGCCCCTGTATAAATCATTGGTGCGACCTCATTTGGAATACTGTGTACAGTTCTGGTCACCACATCTCAAAAAGGATATTATAGCATTGGAAAAAGTGCAGAGAAGGGCAACTAGAATGATAAAAGGGTTGGAACACCTTCCCTATGAAGAAAGGTTAAAATGCTTGGGGCTCTTTAGCTTGGAGAAACGACGGCTGAGAGGTGACATGATCGAGGTTTATAAGATTATGAATGGGATTGAGCAGATTGAGAAATAAGTACTTTTCTCCCTTTCTCACAATACAAGAACTCGTGGGCACTCTATGAAATTGCTGAGCAGTCAGGTTAGAACAGATAAAAGGAAATACTTCTTCACCCAAAGAGTGATTAACATATGGAATTCACTGCCACAGGAGGTGGTGGCAGCTGCAAGCATGGACAGTTTCAAGAGGGAATTAGATAAACATATGGAGCAGAAGTCCATCAGTGGCTATTAGCCACAGGGTATAGATGGGAACTCTCAGTCTGGGGCAAGTGTTGCACTCTATTCTTGGTGCTGGAGGGGGCAGCAGTGGGGGGGCTTCTGGTGCCCTGGCCCCACTGCTGGACCTCCTGATGGCACCTGGTATATTTTGGCCGCTGTGTGACAGAGTGTTGGACTAGATGGGCCATTGGCCTGATTCAACATTGGCTTCTCTTATGTTCTTATGTTCTTATGTACATACTTTACCTCTGGAACTCATTGTTATTCCATAAGCATAATCTCTGCTAGGTGGAGGGGGAAGACTGGAGACTTGCTCTGAGGTCACCTTATGAAACCTGAATATGAAATCCCTTTTGCAGAGTGCTTGCAGCCTGACTCTGTGGTTCAAGCTGAGAGTGCTTGGCTTTTGGGGACTTTGGTTCAGGTTAGAAAGTAGGGCACCCCTATTTTGGAGCTACCCAAGAGTAAAAGGCAATGCCTCTGGCAACAGTGGGTGACGTGAAGGACCTCTACCTGAGATGCTGGAGGTGCTGCCAGTCTGAGTGGACAATACTGATCTTGGTGGACTGATGATCTCATTCACTATAAGGTAGCTTTATGTGCGTTCAGGACCTGGACTCCTTTGCCTTGTTTGTTTCTGATTCAAATGGCCGTATAAAAAAGTACAATGCAGGCAGCAAATCCAGAATACAGTGACAGTGTTTCTTCTGGCTTGGTACATATCATTCATGTGTGAGTTTTATGTTTCACTGAAGCTTTATTTAAGCAAAACCATGAGGAGTTACTCATATAATCACTTTGTCAGTGATGCACAGCACAATCCATAGATATGCAGAAGTTTTTCCATCAAAATCAGTTGAACTTCTTGTTTATGTTACAGTTAATTGAATGGCATATCGAAACAGCTGGGTTTCTCTGTGTTACAGTCTGTTCCTTGTGAGCCAGCTTGGTATATTATTAATTTAGATTTATATTCCACTCTCCCCGTGAACAGGCTCGGAGTGGATCACAGAGTGGATCACAGGGCTCAGAGTATGTGAGTGTCCGACTAGGATTTGGGAGATGCAAGTCTGAGTTCCCACCCTGCCATGGAAGCTCACTGGATGACCTTGGGCCAGTTACACACTTTCAGCCTAACCCACCTCACAGGATTGTTGTGAGGATAAAATGGAGAAGAGAATAATGTCGTAAGCTAATTTGGGTCCCTATAGGGAAGAAAAGTGGGGTATAAATGAAGTAAATAAATAAACATGCATTGTTAAATACCCTTTGCACTCTTCCAGTGCAATCCCAAATCCATTGAAGTCAATAGGCTCAGAACCTGGTTTAGGATTGCACAGTTATCTAATTCTATTCCTCTCTATCTGGATGAAATAGGGAAGTGTTATTATCCTCTTCATAAGGCTGAGGCCTGATGCACGGGTTGGATTAAAAGACTCAGTCCTGCATGTATGTAAGTTTATATAGCCACTCAACAAGTTTTTCATTCCTGTTCTAAAATGTGCTAAAACTATTCAAAAGCCTCCCAATCCTTTTCCAAAAAATTCAAAAAGAATTATCTCAGGGTACATGACAGGGAAAAAACATACCTTTTATCTCAGGTGACAGATGCAGGCAATGTTATAGCAGACAAGTCACAGAGAACTTGAATATCTTGTGTGTCCCACTTTCTTGTCAAAGATCTTATATAGGAATCTACCTAATAAGTCAAAAATAAACACTGTTGTGGACTACCATCCCCTCCAGCAATCTATACACTAACCTTGTGCTGTGACATCTTTCTCAGTTTATTGAGTGCTTTTTTGACAATACAGCTCTTATGAAACTTAGGTTCTAAGAAACCACATCCTTCCCAAGAATGTTCTCATGGCTACCTGTATCACTTGTACTCCAGCACCCTATAGAAAGTGAAGCCATACATTAGAGATATGTTCTCTGTTCCTGGTTCTCAACTATGGAACCTCTTTACTGTAGCTTATCTAGAAGTTTTATATGAGCATCAAACCTGTTTATGTGAAGTAACTCAAACTGACTAGCAATGGATGGGTTTCCACACATTGTTTTCTTCAGATTTCAGTGATAGACTATTGTTTATATTGTTACCCAACAGCAACCATTTAGAATGGAAAAAGTGGGAAGTCCAAAATGTCAAGGTAAAGTCCTATGTATCGCAATGTGCAGAAGGAACTGTAATGCCCATAGGCTTCCCCATTCACTTCAGTATAGGCAACAGCTCTATTTATGAACCAGAGCCAACATGCCTAGCCTACAAGACAGCCCTGGATAGGCATGCAATTATACTGTTATACTAGGAATAAGGCCCATTGTGGAAATAAATACAATGAGCTCTAGAAAGAGGCTCTGGGTGAGTGCCCCGGCCTTGGGCACTCAGCGCCAATTCGCTGTGGTGACCTCAGCAGAGTATAATGACACAGAGTCCACCATTTTCTCCAGGGAAACAGATCTCTGCCATCTAAAGAGTAATTGTAATTCTGTGTGATCTCCATCCCTCCCCTGCAGACTGGCAATAATAGTTCCCTGTGAGGGAATGGCTGGTTTGGAGGGTGGATTCTATGGCATTGTACCTGTCTGAGGTCCCACTCCTCATCAAACCTCACCCTCTCCAGGCTCCACCCCTCAAATATCCAGGAATTTCCTAACCTGGAGTTGGCAACCTGATCTCCCTCCCAGCCAACCATCAACCTACCATTATCTGCTCCCTGGGTCCAGCTTTCCATCTCTTCCCCCTCCTTCCTAGACTGCAGTTGTAATTCTGAATTATCTCCAGGTTCCACCTGGAGATTGGCAACAATGGTTACCCATGAGAGAATGGCTGGCTTGGAGGGTGGAGTCTATGGCATTGTACCTGTCTGAGGTCCCACCCATCTTCAAACCTCACCCTCTCCAGGCTCCATCCCTCAAATCTCCAGGAATTTCCCACCTGGAGTTGGCAACCCTATCAGGACTGACCCCAATGAGTGTTCTCCCAAAGGCCAAAATAGGTGTGGAAAGGGCCTTTTACTAACAGAACCTGGTTGCCTAGCAACAGGTACTGAGGAAAAAGCACAGTTGCCACCTCTGATTAGGGAAATACCTGGAGATTTGGAGGGTGCATCCTGTGGAGGGCAGCATTCGGGGGTGTTGTACATATTTGATTCCATGTCAAAAATGAAGTCAAATGAGGAGGAAGTTCTATGTTTTTATTTCAATTAACAGGAAAACAGTTGGACCAAATAGTCCATCCAAAATTACTACTTCCTTCTCAGCATATTTGGGAGATATATTTCAATTAACAGGAAAACAACTGGACCAAATAACTCATCAAAAATTGACTACTTTCTTCTTTTTCTTCTTCATCTTCTTCTTCTTGAACATATTCTGAGCATATTCAGGAAATACATGATATTTTATACATGGACTGACATAATCAAAAAAACAATATTCAAAAAGCATAATTGGTTACAAAAGACAGTGGTCATTTGAATAATAAGCCTCTGATTTGTCAGATGTAAAGAAACATATCTACATCAAATCTATGTAAAACCTAAGTGTTTACTTAACCTAACCTAAATGATAATGGCTAAGGATTCTTCATATCCTAAACAAAAGTGTTTGTTGTTCTTGATATGAGACCAAAATCTTATCTGACCCAGACATTGCAAAGTGTTGCCCTTAAGAACTACAGAATCATGAACTCTGTACCTATTATGTTGTCTGCTAACAATATCAGACCTACAAGAGTAAAGCCTTCTATATAACAGGCCTTCCTTATATCCTAATAAAATATTACTTAAAAGAGAAATCCATAAAACCAAGGAAAAAATATGAATATGAACAATCAAGAAGAAAAAACCTATATAATTTTTTTTTTTATATTCCCATTCATACTACAGGGGGGTGGAAGGACTCAGCAGGGGATAATGCCATAGGGTCTACCCTGCAAAGCAGCCATTTTCTCCAGGGGAACTGCTCTCTGTCATCTGGAGATCAATTGTAACAGTGGGAGGTCTCCAGGTCTCACCTGGAGATTGGCAACCTTAGGGGAAAGTCAGCCACACAGCAGGGGGTTGAAGAGAATGGTTTGATGGTCGCTAGCCCATCTCATTAGCCAGCCAGTCATGGTGGAGCCAAAAAAGAGCAAGAGGCATGTTAAGTTTCTTCTGGCAGAAAAGTGGCCAAGCGGGGGAGGGGGTTATGCTGAAAGTCCCTTGTTTTTTTACTCACAGAAGCAAGCTTGGTTGTTTGGTTGCCTACCAACAGCTTCTGAGGAGACAATTAGTCACAGTTAGTCCCACACAGGAGCCAAAAGAAGTGTCTTCCTCAGGAGAGAGTCCGGCTTTTCAGAAGCTGCAGCTCATTTCCTCTAGGCCAGACCCTCCCTGGCACTGCCGCTGCTGCTGAAGGAAGGCAGGGGAGCCTTTGAAAGGTGCTGGGCAGCCTTCTCTGTGGTGCAGCCCGCTGAGCTATCACCCTGATGAAGTGCAGGCCTTGCGGCCAAGGGAAAGGGGCCACAAGGGGCAGCGAAGGTGAGTGTTTACCCTGCTTGCCGCTGCTTGCTAGGTCTGCCTCCTTCTCCCCCATGGAGGGATTGCCGCTCTCTCAGTGGAGCATCCATCCCCTTTGCCAGCTCCCTCCAGACTGAGGACAAAACACTGCCCACCGGTTCTGTTTGTGGGGCCGAGCCAACGCAGCGAGCCAATGCAGCCATGGGATTGGGAGACTGTGAGAGTGGCAGCTGAGTGGGCCAAAGGCTGTGGAAGCATGTCCAGGAGAGACACCAAAACTCTTTTATATATAAGTAGAGATAGTTACATATAGCAAAGTTTTTCCAAATTGATTCCTTCATGGGTAAAGAATGTATGTGCATACTGCAAGCATATGCATAGGTCCACTGCATAGGTCCGGTTCATGATCATCACCCATCAACATGATCATCACCCATCAGCAACAATAACACATATCAGGGAGGAAAGTCCTACATCACTGGGGTCAGCCATTGGTAGTGATATTCAGACCCAAATTCACACACCAAAGCCATGTGGGATAGCAACATTGGCAAGTGGCTCCTTCTGGGCTGCAGCTATTTGGGAAAGGAGACAAGATCCTACTGAAATCATTTCAGTTTGCCCCTGTTTAAATGATGGCAGAACTGCAAGCCATATGACTAAACATAGGGATAAAGGGACTAAACCATGCCTATTTATCCTGGATTAGGCCAGGGGGCCAGGGAGAAATTATTCCTATGTGCCATGGATTTTTGTGAATAGTCTTGCCTAATCCCACAAAATGCCAGGGGACCAGAGATGTACATGCTACAGCCTTTGTGCAACCTTGTAATGTTGGCAGCAAAGACAGACAAGCAGGGCAAATCCTTATCTTCCCTATAAATAACAAGTCTAAAGCAGGGAGAAGCTGAAAGTCCAAAGAAGTGCACCATAAGACACAAATTCCCCATATCAATTGCCACAGTTCTTTAAACCATCAAGTGTGATACTCCTCACAGTTTATATAGCTGAGGGAAGAAATGGCACCACAGATATCTCAAGGCCAATTCTCTCCCCATCCCCATAGCTTAGCATAGGGTTGTCAACTCTGCACTGGGAAATACCTGGAGATTTGGGGGTGGAACCTCAGGAAAATGGGGTTTGGGGTGGGGATCTAAGTAGGGTATAATGCCATAGAGTCCACTCTCCAAAGTAGCTATTTGCTCCAGGGGAACTGATCTCTATCACAGGGAGATCAATTGTAGTTCCTTGAGATCTCCAAGCCCCACCTGGAGGTCCACATCACATCCCTAGCTTAGCACAAGCCTTGAAAAAGAAACAAAACCCCCTGAAACCTCATCCCTTAGCCCCAGTTACTTAGCCCCGTGACTTCTGGCCAAACAACCATGCCTTTCACCTTGGAAGGTTGCTGATGCAAGGGCTGGAGCACCCTGGCAGTCATCCCTCTGCATGAACATGGCGTTTCCAGGCTGGAACAGAAGGGCAATGAAAGCAGCAGCTATCTCAGAAAACCACTTGTCTCTGTGTTCAAGTTCAGGGTTGTCAAGTCCCCATGTACTGCAAAGACAGCACTGAGATGCACATTTGGACACACAGCTGATGTGGGCTTTCTACTGATTCAGCTAAGGAGATTCATGCCCAGAATCTTTTTCCCCTATGCAGATATTCTTAGCTGTATCAGGTTGAGAGAGAATGGGCCCAGGGTGGTGAAGGTGAATAAAGGAACAAAGATGGGGGGGGGGTTGCCCTGCACCTCTTCTTTCCTATCTGCACAATATTTTTTTCCACAGGTCCATATCTGAAATCCAAAGAATGCTAAATATATCATTATTTTGTCTGTAAATACTGCTTTTCAACTTTTAGTGGATCTTTTTGTTGTTGTTGTTGTTACTTCCTACCACTCTATTAAAGTATAAAAGAAGGGAGGGGTAGCAAAATACTCAAGCAGCAGAATTATTTGGTTGGTCTAGAACTTTAAAAAAGAAATAGTTCCTTTGTACTCAAATGATTCCTTGTGTGTCCCTTTTTCTGATATTGTAGGCAGTTGTCATTTGCCAGCTCACTTGTTTACAATGAAATGTGATGTGTCCCCTTCCTGTCTTCTAGTTTCTGCCATGCCATGGAATGTTACATGTATTCAATAATCTTACTATTTTGAACCCAAATAATTAACTCTTTTTTTTGTTCTGATATCTCAAACCATCTGCTGCTAAATGTAACAGGAGCACTTGTGGCTAGGCTGCAGGAGTGAATGCAAATAAAAAGGACAGTGTATTTTTACTCTGAAAACAGTCCCCAACAGTTATTAAAGATGCAAATACTGGGGGGGGGAGTACTTGAATGCGCTAACAAAGGGCATATTTTTAAAAGCAGATTTACCCTTTTGTACTGTGCAAACTATCTCGAGTCATAGCATTTTTCTTTGCTGTTAATGATTGTAATTCCTTTACTCCAACAGTCATTTTTCATTGCAGTTATATAATGTTTTAACAATGGCAGCTACCTATTTATCTTGGCTTTCTTTAACTCCATTAAACCAATCAAGAACAGGGGGACTATAATACAACGTGCATCATGTTTGTTTATAACACCCCCCCCCCAAAAAAAAGAGATTCTCATGGCTGCAAGGCTTTCACAGTATACAAAGATTCTCTCTTTGATCTTGCATTTTAACATCTGATTAATTGGTAGCTGGGGAGGAGTCAAGCTATTTTGAGACACCATTGTCCCATAAGTAACCCCACATTGGTACAAATGCGCTAAAATAGCAGCACATTTAGCACTGTACTTATTGCAACACATTTGTGCAAAATGTTAGTAAAATCTGGAAGTTGATTGGAGCTGTGAAAAACCTTCCTAGTATTCAGTACCTCCCAACGTAAGCTATTCACAGGACAATTAACCTTCACTTATAGAACTGCAGATCTGAAAATAAATATGCCGAAGAAGGCAGAAGACTGACAACATGGTTAATGCAAATTAATGGAATGACAAATCTTTTTTTTTCCCCAAGCAAGGACTCCTTTATGTTTAGTTGTGAGGTCTGATACTCTTAATCTTTCTTGTTATTCTGATTATTTACATTTCACTTTTTTTTGTTAAGGAAATAGTTTATTGTAAAAGATGTATTTTGCTAAACTTCATTTTCCCCTCTTTTGAAACCATAAAGCGAACACAGTTTTGAAAATGCATGACTGACAGCTCCCGAACACTAATGGAATCCATTTCAAAATTATATTTGCTCACTATAGTACTCCACCACCATCACCACTCTCTCTCTCTCTCTCTCTCTCTCTCTCTCTCTCTCTCTCTCTCTCTCTCTCTCTCTCTCTCTCTCTCTCTCTCTCTCTCAAAAATAAAGATCATAGCTGGCATCTCCCAGTACCGATGTGCTATAGACAGATTTTTTACAAGAGCAAATTCAAGTACAGCTTTCAGACCAGTCAAGCCCAAGAGACAAGGAGGAGGGCAGCCTTTCCTCAGCCGTTCTTCTCCTTGCATTAGCCTTTCCTACTCAGGCTCCATTGACCTGTCAGAGACTTCAGAGTGATTGACTGCCCTGGCAGATGTGCTGCTATAACAGGTAACTTGATCATCCAGCCCCATCTGTCTCTCAGTCCTCTTCAATTCACACTGTGGAAAAAAAATAAGATTGGGGAATTCTTTGTTGTGATTTCTGTCCCCTAAAAAATAGGATATAGGTATCTCATTTTTTTCAAAAAAACAACAACCCTTAGATTGGTTAAATCAGGGTAGATGTTTAAGAGCTGAGTTGCAAATCTCCAGTTGGGGAGAGAAACAGCTGGCAGGAAAAAAATCCTGTTTTAAAGGATTTAATAAGATTCTGAGAATTCCAAACAACACTGGATGGCAGGAGCCTAGGCTAAAATTAAGGGAAGCTTTTTAGAACCACCCATGGTAATAATAGAATGATGTTTGAAAGATAACAGTTTCAATGGGAGTGAGACAGATGGGCTGTTTAAGTGTGCTCAGTGAGAGGAGGGGAACTGATTCAGTAGGAGCATTTTCACGTCTTCTCTTCAGTGCCCACAGCCTGGCAAATGTTGTGACATCATTAAGCCGAACTGCTGATTTTCGATGGGTCTTGAACAAGAACGGGCAGGGGTAACTCAAGCTTCATGCTGAAATGCAGTTAACTAATTTACTAGTGTCACTATTTCCGATAATTACTTTTCGCCAAAATATTTTGCTGTGCTTGTGTGCAGAGGATTTCATTCTACAAGTCAACACCCCAAGTGTTGTAGCCTCACAGGATCTATCAACAGCTTCTATTAAGAGAGAATATAATCTTGGTGAGAGCGGTGGCTAACACTTCCTTTCTGTTTCTTAGTAAAGTCTACTGCATCGACTCACTAGCAACGAATGTGCATTGGCAGGGATGACACAGTTCATATTATAAGGAGAAATAACATACTGAAGAAAGCAAAACAAGGTAGAATGAATGACAACTGACAAAAAAGTAAGTGTGCTACTTCCCCCCACCCAAAAGGAATAAAAATATGCTAAATACATTCATAAGACAGTCAGAAGATTTGAAGAGATAAATATTGGGGAGAGGGAGGACATGATAGTGGGAAAGTGCTATGGAAGAAAAAAAAACTTCACTGTTTTGAGGAGGACAAAATCAAATGCTGAATTTGCATCAAGGATGTCTGAAAATAATTTTAATAGGCCAATCCTAAATTTAAAAAGCACAGGATTACAGTTTTAAAACCTTAATTTTTTAAAAAAATTCTATGCTCATGAGGAATTTAAGAGTTAAATCTGTTAGTTAATGTCCTGGGAGTAAAGAGCATAGTTTCAAAATAATTGCTTACTTGACCACATTATAGACTCTCTTGGGCCAATACAGAACAAGATTTTAACTTTCTGGGGAACCTTTTTCCCTAAATTATGATTTATTAAGGCATAAACCCTTAGTCCCACATATTTATGATGTTTGGTTCTTCATGGCATCACAATGTAAAAAAACCAAGGATTCTAGCAATGGGCTTTTTTAAAAAAGCTAGTACTCTGAATATCACACAACAGGAATTCCATGGCACTGGACTGGATGAAGGAACCTAGTACCTCATAAATGCCATACTTGGGAAATCTAGAAAGTCTAGACTGTAATGAAATCCATAGAAAACATCAGATAATCCTTGTGCCTTCACAAAACCTGATTTCCCATCATTCCCTAACTGCAAAAGTCATTTATTTTATTCACTTAGTTTATACCCCATCCTTTTATCCAATGGGCATCCAAAGCAGCCTATATAATTCTCTTCTCCATTTTATCCTCACAAGAAACCCATGAGGTTAGGCTGCAAGTGTCTGACTGGCTAAAGGTTACCAAGCAAGCTTCCATGGCAGAGTGGGGATTCAGATCTTGTTCTTCCAGATCCTAGTCAGACTGTATCAGTTCCTGACTCTATCCCCAATGTACTTCTAGAAAAAAACCTTATAGTCCACAGAGCCAGCATCCTTTAAGTTCATAATTCAAATATACATTGAATATATTATGCAGGAGTAAAATTATGGTACAGGGTTGCCAGCTCTGGCTTGGGAAATACCTGGAGATTTTGGGGGTGGAGCCTGAGGAAGGCAGCATTTGGGGTAGGGGAGGGACTTCAGTGGGGTATAATGCCATAGAGTCCAACTTCCAAAGCAGCCATTTTCTCCAGGTGAACAGATCTCTGTTGCCTGGAGATTGACTGTAATCCCAGAAGATCTCCAGCCACGACTGGGAGGTTGGCAACCCTAGTCAGGGCATGATGACATATTTCCTGTAAGATTCAGGTGGGTAGCCATGTTGGTCTGAAGCAGTAGAACAAAGTTTGAGTCCAGTGGCACCTTTGTTGGTCTTGTTTGTATTTCGATAAGAAAGATCGTTTGACACAGTGTAGTCCAGAGTATCGAATGTACTAAGAAGCTAAGGTATTTATTTTAGATAGATTATACAAGAACAACACAGTCCATGGATTCCAAAGTATTATTCACAGCTTAAAACTTAATTATATCGCCTCCTCAGTTTACATAAAACACCATGAAATTCAGTGCATAAATATATAAAATATTCACTTGATTCAGAGAAAATCATTAGATAAAAGGAAAGATAAACAGAGAACTGAGTTAACTTTTAAAACAGTAGGTTAGTGACCCTGTTCCTCTAGGAGCAGTATTATATCTCTGAGTAACAAAAAAGTGAATTTTAATTTCTGTCTGGATTTGCTACAGCTGTCTGAATCAAGTCCTTCATTTGCACCTTCTTGGATCTCAGTTATGAAATAAGGGCCACCTGCTTACCTGCATTTTAGCTGTTGTCAGAACATTGAAACCCTGCAACCTAGAATATGGAGTGGTTAGAGTGTTGGACTATGAGTGCAGAGAGCAGGATTCAAAATTCCATTGTGTCATGAATCTTACAAGGTGGATTTAGGACAATCAATACCATGTTGTCCATTTGGGCAAAAGTCAAGCAGTATTGCAATAATACTAAAAAGGCCCAGTAGCCCACCTTTGTCATGAGTTCTAGACATAGGCTTCTCTTTAACTGTGATAGCAGAAGCTGTTCTAATAATTATTGATGGCTTTACATTGCCCTTTGGCATTTTTCATAATACAATATAACAAAGATGTGGGCATGGTTTGTCTAGCTGCACCTGGAGATACATGTTCCCAATGAAGTCATTAACAGCTTGTGATTATTGCTTTCACAGACTACCTATACAACTGTAGTTAAGTAGTCTTTCTGTTCTACAAGTGATAACACTTCCTTCCTGCCATACCAGTGCAATTTGGGGGCTATATTACAAATTATTTAAGATAAAGAGTTACCTCTCCAGATGTGTTCACTGAAGTTTCCTTTCTAGTGTGCTATCCCAGTTCTGTGGTAAACTGAGTGATAACTATTCTGATTCCCCCACCACACATGTATTTATTATTATTGATAGGATTAGTCAATTTCATGGTTGTTTCTTTCCCCCTAGATTTCACAAACTGAATGGTTATTTTGGCAGTGAGTGAGCATGGCAGATGCCATATTTGTAGGATTGCCAAGCCCAGCCTGGCAATCAGTGGGAGACCCAGGGGGGCAGGGACATGGAGAGGCAGCCATCAGCAATGGTAGGATGTCACTTCTAGGGAAAGCCAGCAGCAATGCCATATGTCTATAGGAATTGCCAGTGGTGCTATGGTTTTACCATAGAGTTTCCAGTGATTCATGGAGAGGGAAAACATAGAAGTGATGTCATATAATCACTGATGACATTTTTCCTTTTTCCTGCCATCCCTGAAGATGCACACATCCTCCCCCCGCCCCCGGCATACAGAACCCCTACTATGCTTAATAAGAACATTGTATAGAGCTGTTTATGTTTGAGGAAAACAGAGCTATTTCCTTCAGCTTCTAGAAGTACTGATCTTTGTCACTGAGTTGTTAGCCCAAGGAGAGAAGAAAAGATTCTAGTGGGAACTGCATGGGCAGAATAGGCTTGAAGGTATTTACTTGCCCCAGGCAGTAAGGGAACAGAGCCTCTTGGAGTTGACTGTAACTGCACAACAAGAGAGCAAATTTTCTTTCATCCTGTTTTCATAAACACACACACACACACCACTCCCTGTGCAAATTGTAAGCTGAAATAAGTGTTTTAAATTACTTACTCTCGCCATTTTTAATGCTTGCTTTTAAAAATTCTGTGGATTGCAGGATTTCCCCCACTGTTAAAGTTCTAACTGCCACTATAGCATCTTTAGGTGTGAGGTAGATAAATCTAGGGTGATGCAGTTAGCAAGTTTAAAGTTACAACTCTGAAACCAATTTGAAAACATTTTCAGAAAAAATAGCACTTTATGCTATGCTACTTGCACTTAATTTACATGGTTTTTCATATGCTCTGTACCTTAAGTGATGAATGTCCCATTCCCATGAGCCGCTGTGCTGAGGCAGCAGCTGAAAGAATCAGGTAGGCATGGCCCTGTACCAGAGCAAGGGAACATCTGGAGGCCTCTTAGCAGCACTGGATCATTTCCATTGCACAGCCAGTCTTACCATCAGCACAGCTATATGAGCTGTTGCACTGCTCAGATGACAGCAGAACTTGTCTGATTCCTTTGTGTAGTAGGCCTATAAGAGACATAAGCACAAGCTGAAGATATAGAGGATTGTCTTCAAAGCAAGAAAGGGCCATATAACCCTGCCTCTCTTGATAGAACAAAGTGTTGTTGCATATATGGTTCTACTAGTACAGAAGGTAATGTGACAAAATATCTATAAGTTCATTTCTTTACATGCACTGAGAGTCAACAATAGGAAACAGGAATGGTAAGATTTATAAGAATCACCAATGACACCCCCACACGCACATTTGAACATCTCAAACCAACAGCGAATACACTAACACAAACAGCATATGATTTATCTGGGGGGGGAAACCCTCAGTCTTTTATAGAATTGTTGGT
Organism: Gekko gecko; assembly: GCA_029375565.1. NCBI lineage: Eukaryota > Metazoa > Chordata > Lepidosauria > Squamata > Gekkonidae > Gekko > Gekko gecko. Next base: position 185,615,928 of record JAPDNY010000003.1, read on the forward strand.
AAGCGTGGCCATATTTTCCTCATAAACCATACTATCATAAGCTGAGGTGCACCACTGGTCTTCTCACCCACTGCAGCAATGCCTCCTGGTCCATAGCAGGTGGTAACATATTTTGGTGTCAATGTTTTCTTCCAGCAAGTTATCAAAATTATTTATTTACTTCATTTATACCTCACCTTTCTCCCCAAAGGGCCCCCAAAGTGGCTTATCTCATTCTTTCCCCATCATTCTTTTATATAGAAACACATTTGGTACAAGGGAAAATTCCACAAAGGTGTTTTCAAAGTCTGGCACCAGATAGTGCTTCAGCCGGTCAACACGTCTTTCCACTGTATCTGAGGAAGTGTGCTTACAGACAAAAGCTTATACCATGAATAAAACTTTGTTGGTCTTACAGGTGCCACTGGACTCAAACTTTGTTTTTCTTACAAAATGTCATGAGAATAACATGGAGGAAAGATGTAAGCCCCTTTGGGTTTCCACTGGAGAGAAAGGTGAGATGGTAATTGAAATAAATAATACAATACAATGATTTTAACTTGATTAAATTGTTGTCATTAAAATTTGGATAATTGTCCACTGACATCAGTATGCTTAAAGTCCAAGCATATCCTTAGCATCCTCTTCAGAAACAGGGAAATAGCTCTGTGGATATTGTTCAGTTTCTGCTGGTAATGCCAAGGAATAGCCTATGAAGAAAGGTTAAAATGCTTGGGGCTCTTCAGCTTGGAGAAACGACGGCTGAGGGGTGACATGATTGAGGTTTATAAGATTATGAATGGGATTGAGCAGGTTGAGAAAGAAGTACTTTTCTCCCTTTCTCACAATACAAGAACTCGTGGGCACTCCATGAAATTGCTGAGCAGTCGGGTTAGAACAGATAAAAGGAAATACTTCTTCACCCAAAGAGTGATTAACATATGGAATTCACTGCCACAGGAGGTGGTGGCAGCTACAAGCATGGACAGTTTCAAGAGGGAATTAGATAAACATATGGAGCAGAAGTCCATCAGTGGCTATTAGCCACAGGGTATAGATGGGAATTCTAAGTCTGGGGCAGGTGATGCACTCTATTCTTGGTGCTGGAGGGGGCAGCAGTGGGAGGGCTTCTAGTGTCCTGGCCCCACTGCTGGACCTCCTGATGGCACCTGGTATATTTTGGCCGCTGTGTGACAAAGTGTTGGACTAGATGGGCCATTGGCCTGATTCAACATTGGCTTCTCTTATGTTATGTTCAAAAGTCTGCATAAAATTTTTAGCTTACTTTAGGCTGGATGCCATTTTATTTCAAGAATCTCTTATAAGAACAGAATTGTGGCCCACAGTCACTAGCTATCTGTAATAGCATGGAAATTGAGCAAGCAATGTATGAAGATGACCAATAGTCTTTTTGAAAACTTCATGGAATTTCAAATGGCCATGTATCACTACTTAAAATATGTAGTCTTCAAGGATCAAAAAAAATCTGCATAAATATATTTGCAAGGTATCTGTGATCATGACTAGGCATGTAAGAATGGGACCATTCTGAATTTGCTGGCATGTAGCACAATATTTTGCTTTTTCCTCAGTGTCTTTGTCAATAGCAGCCCATCATATCTGGCTCTAGGTAATGGCCTTCATTTGCACAGTATCAAAATGGCCTTTATGAAAACCATCTCTCCTTATTTTGGTTTCGCAAGATTCCATGCGCTCCCATTAGCTGTAAAATGCCCTCCCTCAGGCATTGGCCCATCAGCTGCCACTCAAGAGTACTCACGTGCCATTGGCCGGGTGCTGGGTCTGCTCCTCTTCCCCACCCACTCCCCCTGGCAGACCAGCTCTCTATCCTGAGGAAGACAGTTCTCTTGACTCCTGTGAGGGACTGTCCCCTCAGTGGCTGTTGGTAGGCAGCCAAGCTTGGTTCTGTGAGTAAAAAAACAAAGGACTTTCAGCATATCCCCCTCCCCAATGGCCACTTTCCTGTCAGAATAAATGGAAAAAGGCTCTTTATCCTGCTTAGCTTCAGCATGGCTGGCTGGCTAACGAGGTGGGCCAGCGACCATCAAACCATTTTCTTCAACTCCTCGCTGTGCGGCTGACTTTCCCCTAGGGCTGCCAATCTCCAGGTGGGACCTGGAGATCTCCCACTGTTACAATTGACCTCCAGATGACAGAGATCAGTTCCCCGGGAGAAAATGGTTGCTTTGGAGGGTAGACTCTATGGCATTATACCCTGCTGAGTCCTTCCACTTTTGATTTGAGGGATGGAGCCTGGAGACGGTGAGATTTGAGGAGGGGTGGCACCTCAGACAAGTACGATCAATGCCATAAACTTCAGCGGACAGCGGAAGACAGGAGGGCCTGGCATAATCTGGTCCATGGGGTCGCGAAGAGTCGGACTCGACTGTGCGACTGAACAACAAAAAGAGTCCTTCCACACACACCCCAAATGCTGCCCTCCACAGGATCCACCTCCCCAAATCTCCAGGTATTTCCCTAATCAGAGTTGACACCTGTACTTTCTCCTCTGTCAGTAAAAGGCCCTTTCCACACCTATGTTGGCCTTTGGGAGAAAACTCATTGGGCCCAGTCCTGATCAGGTTGCCAACTCCAGGTGGGCGATTCCTGGAGATTTGAGGGATGGAGCCTGGAGAGGGTGAGGTTTGAGGAGGGGTGGCACCTCAGACAGGTATGATCGATGCCATAGACTCCACCCTCCAATCCAGCCATTCCCTGATGGGGAACCATTGTTGCCAGTCTCCAGGTGGGGGCTGGAGATCACTCAAAATTACAACTGCTCTCTAGGAGGGAGGGGGGAGGAGATGGAAAACTAAAGGTAGGTTGATGGTTGGCTGGGAGGGAGATAGGGTTGTCAACTCCCGTTTGGGAAATTCCTGGAGATTTGAGGGGTCGAACCTGGAGAGGGTGAGTGTTGAGGAGGGGTGGGACCTCAGACAGGTACAATGCCATAGAGTCCACCTTCCAAACCAGCCTCTCCCTCCTGGAGAACCACTGTTACCAATCTTGGGGGTGGGCTGGAGATCACTCAAAATTACTACTGCTCTTCAGGTAGCAAAGATCAGTTCCTCTGGAGAAAATGGTGGACTCTGTCATTATACCCTGCTGAGATTGCCACAGCAAATTGTCACTGAGTGACCAAAGCCAGGGCACTATCCCAGAGCCTCTTTCTAGAGCCCGTTGTATTTATTTCCACAACAGGCCTTATTCCTAGTCTAGAATATAAGACCAACGCAGCCACCTGCATATCCCATAAAGTACACCCTGAGAATTTTGATATTTGTTATGCACAATGGATAAAAAGCAGACATTCAAAGTCCACTGTCGTACTGTACTGGGTCCTGCCTATGGCAAAACAGAGGCTACTGTCCTTTCTTCAGACTCTGTCTGGAAACAAGTTGCCGTGTAGGGTTGCCAAACTCCAGGTGATGGCTGGAGATCTCCTGGAATTATAACTGGTCTCTAGACAACAGAGATCAGTTCCCCTGGAGAAAATGGCTGCTTTGGAAGATGGAAAGACACTCCCCTCCCCAAACCTTGCTCTTCCTAGACTCCATCCCCCAAATTTCTAGATATTTCCCAACCCAGAGCTGGCAACCCTACTGTCATGCCCAGCATTCCATGTTGCCATGTAGCTGGAACACAACATTCACAAGTATGAATCAGGGATGATCTTAGGGATTCTGTTGTTCAGTCACACAGTCGAGTCCAACTCTTTGCAACCCCATGGACCACATCACGCCAGGCCCTCCTGTCTTCCATTGCGCTCTGGAGTTCGCTTAATTTCTTGTTCATTGCCTCGTCTAACCATCTCATCCTTTGCCATCCCCTTCTTCTTTTACCTTCAATCTTTGCCAGCATCAGGGTCTTCTCCAGTGAGTGCTCCCTTCTCATTTGGTGGCCAAAGTATTTGAGCTTCAGCTTCAGTATCTGGCCTTCCAGGGAACAGTCAGGGTTGATTTCTTTTAGGATTGACCGATTTGATCTCCTTGCAGTCCAGGGGACTCTCAAGAGTCTTCTCCAGCACCATAATTCAAAAGAATCTATTCTTCAGCACTTGGCCTTCCTTATAGTCCAACTCTCGCAGCCATACAATACTACTGAAAATACCATTGCTTTGACCATATGGACTTTTGTTGGCAGGGTGATGTCTCTACTTTTTATTATGCTGTCTAGGTTTGCCATCACTTTCCTCCCAAGGAGCAGGTGTCTTTTAATTTCATGGCTGCCGCCACTGTCTGCAGTGATCTTGGATCCCAGGAACGTGAAGTCTGTCACAGCTTCCATGACTTCTCCTTCTATTTGCCAAGGAGTGATGGGGCTGGATGCCATGATCTTAGTTATTTTGATGTTGAGATTCAAGCCAACCTTTGCACTCTCCTCTTTTATCCTCAGCAAGAGACTCTTTAGGTCCTCTTCACTTTCTCCCTTTAGAGTGGTATCGTCTGCATATCTGAGGTTGTTGATGGTTTTCCTGGCAATCTTAATTCAGGCTCCTGAATCATCCAGGCCAGCATTTGCATGATGTACTCTGCATATAAATTAAATAAGCAAGGAGGCAATATACATCCTTGTCCTACTCCTTTTCCAATGCTAAACCAATCAGTTGTTCCATATCCTGTTCTAACTGTCGCTTCTTGACCCTTATACAGGTTTCTCAAGAGACATGTGAGGTGGTCTGGTACTCCCATCTCTTTAAGGACTTGACATAATTTGTTGTGATCCACACAATCAAAGGATTTAGTGTAGTCAATGAAGCAGAAGTAGGTCTTTTTCTGGTACTCTCTTGCTTTCTCCATAATCCAATTTGATCTCTAGTTCCTCTACCTCTTCAAAACACAGCTTGTACTTCTGGCAGTTCTCTATCCACATACTGCTGCAGCCTAGCTTGTAGGATCTTTAGCATGACTTTGTTAGCATGTGAAATGAGTGCAATTGTGCGATAGTTTGAACATTCCTTGGCATTGCCCTTCTTTGGGATTGGAACGTATACTGACCTTTTCCAATCCTGTAGCCACTGTTGTGTTCCAAATTTGCTGACAAATTGAGTGCAGCACTTTAACAGCATCCTCTTTTAAGACTTCGAATAGCTCAGCTGGGATACCATCACCTCTGCTAGCTTTGTTGTTAGTAATGCTTTCTAAGGCCCATTTGACTTTGCATTCCAGGATGTTTGGCTCGAGGTCAGTGATTACACCATCGTGGTTATCAAGGACATTGAGGTCCTTCTTGTATAGTTCTTCTGTGTATTCTTGCCATCTTTTCCCAATCTCTTCTGCTTCTGTTAGGTCCCTGCCATTTTTGTCCTTTATCATGGCCAGCTTTGCATGGAATGTTCCCTTGATTCCTCCAATTTTCTTGAAGAGATCGCTAGTCCTTTTCCTCTATTACTTTGCATTGTTCATTCAGGAAAGCCTCCTTATCTCTCCTTGCTGTTCTCTGGAAATCTGCATTCAGTTGGGTAAATCCTTCCTTTTCACCTCTGCCTTTTGCTTTCCTCCTTTCCTCTGCTATTTGTAAAGCCTCATCAGACAGCCACTTTGCTTTCTTGCATTTCTTTTTCTTTGGGATGGTGGTGATTGCTGCCTCCTGTACAATGTCATGAACCTCTGTCCATAGTTCTTCAGGCACTCTGTCTATCAAATCTAGTCCCTTAAACCTATTCTTCACCTCCACTGTATATTCATCAGGGATGTGATCTAGGTCAGATCTGAATGGCCTAGTGGTTTTCCCAACTTTCTTCAGTTTAAGTCTGAATTTTGCAATGAGAAGCTCATGATCTGAGCCACAGTCAGCTCCAGGTCTTGTTTTTACTGACTGTATAGAGCTTCTCCATCTTTGACTGCAAATTATATAATCAGTTTGATTTCAGTGTTGCCCATCTGGTGATGTCCATGTGTAACTTCTTAGGTTGTTGGAAGAGGACGTTCACTATGACCAACATATTCTCTTGACAAAACTCTGGTAGCCTTTGCTCTGCTTCATTTTGTTCTCCAAGGCCAAACTTGTCTGTTATTCCAGTTATCTTTTGACTTCCTACTTTAGCATTCCAGTCCCCTATGATGAGGAGGACATCTTTTTTGGTGTTAGTTCTAGGAGGTGTTGTAGGTCTTCATAGAACCAGTCCACTTCAGCCTCTTCTGCATCAGTGGTCAGATCATAGACTTGAGTTACTGTGGTGTTGAATGGTTTGCCTTGGATTCAGATTGAGATCATTCTGTCATTTTTTGAGATTGTATCCCATTACTGCCTTTTGCACTCTCTTGTTGACTATAAAGGCCATACCATTTTTTCTATGGGATTCTTGGCCACAGTAGCAGATATAATGGTCTTCTGAGTTAAATTTGCCCATTCCTGTCCACTTTAGTTCACTGATTCCCAAGACGTTGATGTTCAGTCTTGCCATCTCATTTTTTACCACATCAAGCTTACCTTGATTCATAGATCTTACATTCCAGGTTCCTATGCAGTATTGTTCTTTGCAGCATCAGACTTTTCTTTCACCGTCAAACACATCCACAGCTGAACGTCCTTTCAGCTTTGGCCCATCCGCTTCACTCTTTCTGGGGTTACTTGTACTTGTCCTCTGCTCTTCCCCAGTAGCATATTGGACACCTTCCGACTTGAGGGGCTCATCTTCCAGCATCATATCTTTTAGCCTTTTGTCCATGGAGTTTTCTTGGCAAAGATACTGGAGTGGGTTGCCATTTCCTTCTCCAGTGGATCACACTTGGTCTGAGTTCTCTGCTGTGGCCTGTCCATCCTGGGTGGCCCTCCAGGGCATAGCACACAGCCTCATCCAACCATGCAAGCCCCCTCGCCATATAAAGGCAGTGATCCGATCTAGGGAATCTAATCTAGGGATTCTAGGCACTGGATAAGTCAAGGGATCATTGTCCCCCCACCCTACACACACTTGTCCCAGGTTCAACCAAGGGGTGGCCTATGCTGCCTGAGACCCAGAGGGGCAGGAGTACATGGCAGCCACTGGCACAAATCTGGCTACTAAGAGCCAGAGGGGATGGGTGCTAGGAGTGGCAGGAGCCTGCGTGCTCTTCCTCTTCTTTCTCCCTCCATCAAGGAGGTCCAGCTGGGCTTTCCTGGATGCCCCATGTCTAAGACCACCCCTGGTACATGTAACTTTTTAAAGGCTTGCCCTGCAATTGAGTGGCAAGGTTCACTTCTCAGTTCATGCTCAATTTCAGAAAATTATTCTCAGTAGCTTCCACAGCACAAGCCAACCACCTTTATGAATGTTAGTGCTGAGACAGCCAGTAACTTCTTAAATATCTGATCATTGCATAAACCAGCAACAAACTGGTCTTTCAAGCCACTGTTTAACTTTTCTTCAAACTGGCAGTTCTCTGACCTCCTCCTGAGTACAGCCACAAACTATGCAACTGGTGTTCCACTGTGCTAATGTGGTATCTACAGCATTCTGCAATCATTGATGGGGGCAGGAGAAAAATTAGACCTCATTGCTTCTGTGATGTCAGCATATATATCATTGCCTGGCAGCAGTGGGAACAATAAGTTGTACAGCACTTAGGGTTGCCAACAACCTGAAGGGAAAAATGTCTGGCCCTTTTTAACAGAGGTCTGATGTGCAGAAATGCACAGTAAAATGTCTTCTGGCATAAATAACATAAGGTAAATAACATTCCATTAAGCTTCTGTGAAAGAGGCAGGACATTTTTCCTCCAGCTTATTGGCAACCCTATGCCCCCTTATAATCAACAAGGTTGGAACTCTGTCCAACAACAGAGTTACAATGTACTACTGCTGAAACTCTTCTATATATGCTGCCCATGTTCCGTGACTTGGTTGCCCAGAAGAAAATGCCATTGTTGATTTGGGGTTTAGAGAAAAGATTTCACTTCTCTAGGAAGTTGTTCTTGCAAGGTGCTATTTTCCTAGATTTCCAGAATCAAAAATGGCTACTCTCTTCCTTCGGTATTACAATGTAATCCTATAAATACTTACCTGGAATTAAACCCCATTGAATACAGTGGGATTAACTTCTCAGTAGACCTCCACAGGATAGTGCTGCTATCAGATTCAGGTTTGCACCCAGAAACTACGCCATGGTTTTGTTTTTCTTTTCACTTTCACTTTTCTAACTCTGTCTCCAACTCTAGGGGTCTGATTTTGCCTTTTATAAAGAACAATACACAAAACAGCTGTGGGCCAGAGAATTCTCATTGCAAGATGTTATGTATGTGGCTTCTTTAGTGCAGAAGTTATTGCCCCATGAATTTATAGTAGTCAGGGCAAATTCATCTCTTTTGCTAAAGTCAAGAACAGAAAACAGGAAATAGAAACCATCAAAGAATCAAAGGAACAGCATCTCACAGGTCCTCTGCCAGTGAGCCATGGTTTAATTCCCAGAATGTACAGTTAAGGAAGCGGAGGTACTAGGGCTAGGAAGGAGATATGTCTGAGTGCTTGGAGAAATTCTGCCAATATGAGCAGTCAGTACTAGGTTCAATGGACCAATGGTTTAACTCACTATGACATGTTCATATATCCTTGCCAGGAACTCAATTGCATTTCAATCCTAATATTGTAAATCTATTTGTGGCTGTAGGTTTGCAATCATTAGTTGTCTTTTTGTAAGCAGCCTGATGATGAGTGCTGTGTAATTCAAAAGCTTACATATTCATATACTCACCAAAGTTGGCCCAGTGAAGTATCCTGTTTCACTGGGGTTTATTTCCGTCAAATAATTCTTTATGATTAACATGACAACACCAGACTCCAGACAAACAACAGCAACAAAATGATAGATAGAATTTAATGGTGTTTAAGTGGCTCAGGGTGCTTATCCTCCAATTCATTTTAACAGAGTGATGTGATTCAGTGACAGGATGGAGGGTGGTAATGGAACTTTACTGCCCACAAATTTTTCTGAATACTTTTTTTTTCTTCTCAAAATCTCCCTTTGAATGGCATTTTCACTGTGCTCTGTTGGCATTCCTGAGCCTTGTTTGCCTGTGTTTTCTAAAATGTCTCTACAAGGTTGTGTGCATTTCAACCTTGCCCTTGTAATATTATTTCCAACTAATTATACCAATAGAAAAAGCTGAGTGCAAATATGATTTTAGCAGTTTATAATAAGAAAAGTGCTTTGCGCATATATTAAGATCAAGCACTGTGCTCTCAATTATTATTAGCAAGCACTCCACCTACTGGTTTAAAAATGCCCAGCAAGCAATGGGGGAAAAGATTTTGAAGAGATTTAATAAAGATGAGTTTATTGCCAGTATGAGATTCAAGCCATTAAATATTTGTACACTTCTTAGGCTTCCAAATCAGGATGTTTTCATGTCTTGGTTTGCTATTCCAAATCATTAAGAGGAGTCCTTTCACAGATTCCCATCCTATATCAGACATTTCCCAACCTTATGTAAGAAAGTGGGGAAAGTGGTTGTGATCTAGAACCAGTCAAATGAACTGGAGGAGGTCTGACAGTCATTTCAGTGGGGTCTAGACTGTACCCAAAGCTGGCACAAGGTCTACAAAAAGAAAAGCAAAAGATGTTTTGTCGGGCTTTTTTTGTTGACTCTGTAGTCACAGCTTTGCCCTTCAACTACTCTGATAGCGTAATTCCCGTGTGCATATTTATAAGGTGTGATGCAGTAAAAAATAAATTAAAATTTGGATAATAAATATACAAAAAGAATTATGAACCTTGAAGAGTGGTAAAGAGTTGGAATGTAAAAAGACCTTTGCTATCATTGTTGTGGTGCTTTATATATGTGGGACAATAGGTGGAGTCATACCAGTTTACAGGGTTGTGTAAGACAGCCATAAAATTGCCTCCCAAGGGAGAGCTAGTGAGAGGCAGAGTCTACAGTGTAGAGTCTGAATGTGGAGCACTGGAGTTCAAATCCTCGCTGAGTTCTTGAAGGTTCTGGTTTGTTTCTACAAAACCCTTCATGACCCAGGGCTCACACATTTGAATTACCATCTCGTCTTGTGTGTAATGTCAGGTTAGTTCCTCAGACAAGCTTTCTCCCTGGAGTGCCCACTGTCCAGCAGATGAGGACTTCCTAAGTGTGGCAGCCTTTTCTACCATAGCTTTGGCTGGTTGGAACATGTTCCCTGTTGAGGTTTGTAGTACGCCTTCATTGTTTCCTTTTAAATGGCAGAGTACAATTGTGGTTTTGCAGCAAGCTTTGGGAGGAAAGCAGTGATGCTGACTGTAGGCTGGGAGCAGTTGTGGCTGCTGTTATAGTTTGGTTAGCTTTAAAATGGGTTATACTTTAATTACATGTATTCTTAATCTTGTTGTTCACCATCTTGAATGTATGTAGAGGCAGGATATGTTTGTTTGTTTTTTAAAATAAACACATTGGCTGGGCTTAGGCCAGGCTTTCTCTGTCTCCTCATACCTGTGAATTTTTTGTTATGGTGGTTGTCTTCCCCTATGGCTACAAAGCTGTTCTGAACTCCTGGGAGGCAGGATAGCTAGCAACAATGTGGAAACTGTTCTGAACTCTTTGGAGGAAAACAAGTATAGAAGTTAAATAAAAATAAATGCAAGTCTGAGGTAGCAAAAAAAATGCTGAAACCCTTTGGTAAGTATTTGAATATAATTTATTATGGTCCACAATCAGATATACAGCCAAGCATTTTTATGGTATATTCTGTGGGGTGAGTTTCATGGACAGAGGACTGAAAAGGCCATGTAGCCTTTATAATAGTATCGTACATGCAGAATACCTTCCTGTCCATCATGCCTGAGGATGAGGCAGGCAGGCAGGCAGGCCAGCGTCTACTATCTGATTGCAAGTGACATTGTGAATTGGCCCTAAGTGTGCTCTTAAAACCGCTGCACATGAAACGGACACTTTAAAATGCTTATCTCCAAGCAGCAGCTGCCTTCAAGCCAGTACTGTGTGTTTATTGTGCTTCCCGCCCCCACAGAAACAAAAGGCTCATGGTGATGGTGATGTGTCGAAAATCCCCCCAATCATCACGGTGAGCTGCTGCTCCACAGTCAGTGGCTCAAATGCTCAGGGAAGGAATTGAACACAGGCTTTCTATCAGCACCAGCAATGACTCACCTCTGAGAATATTCCACACAGCAGCAATTGAAATGATCCAGTGCTGCAGGACACAGAAGACGAAAACTACCACCAAGTGTCTGTAGGAAAGAACAGAGACTGTTTCTCCTGCTTTCTCAAAGCAGACCTATGGCAAAATAGCACTCATTGCCATATCAGAAACATGCATAAACACGAACCATATCAACTTTAAACAGAGAACAAAAAAAAGTCATTCACTAACATATTTATTTCACAAGTACAAAAACAACAACTGAAGAATTTAAGAACACAAGTAGATAACAAAATTTACCTGACCTTTCAGAGCTCAACAAAACAAGACAGAAGGTCTCCTTGATAGAGTGTATCATCTATATATTCGGAGGCTGTGCTGCCCATATGTTCTATAAAACTGTTGCATCTCAACGTTATAATAATATGCAATAAGGTGCCAGAACCAATTATTAAATATCATATGATCCAACAGAGAGGCAATAAAAACATACAGGGTCAGCTTTACTGGCTTCAGCTCTTACGATACACACACAATGCTTAGGATTACAGTATAACATCAGGTTAGCACTGAAGACTTCCTTATGCTTTCTGTTCTGCTGGCTATTAGAAAGCCAAACACAAATGGTATGTTTTAATTTGGGACAGAGAGTAGATAGATTCTAGATTAGAAACAGTAGCTGTTTAGGAAACAGAGGGAGAGAGACAGAGATGCTCTCCAGTAGTCTAGTACAATGTAAGGCCATAGTTGAAAAGAGCAAATGGGAGCCACAGGTATATATTTCAATTGTGTGGGGGAAGACAGCATGGGATTAGCTTGCTTTGAATGATAGTATCACAGCCAAATAGCTGCTATGGTGTGGAAAAAGAAGACACTTAGGACTAAGTGTAAACAGTCATAATTTATTTACTGTGACATCTCTTAAACATGAATGAGTGAATGTTTTAAAGACCAGTTCCCATCTCTTAGCCAAGGTCAACTGTTTTGCACTGATCTGGGCACCCTGTGCAATCCAGCAGAAGAGTCAGGGTATCAGATTGACAACTTTGTAGGGTATTTTTTTTTTGCCCCATGTGTTTTGTTTAAGTAGAAACACAACTTACCCAGGAGTTTCTCAAGCAGCCCAGTTGTTTGGAGGAAGTGGTAACAAACAACCCCTTTCTACTGTCTGTCTCTTAAGAATCCAAACTGTGTGAAAAATGATAAGGAGAACCAAAGCGCAAACATTTTCTTCTTCATATCTGGAAGAAAAGTCACCCCCCCTCCAATAGTTGGGATGCTTTAAAAATGCAGACATAATGGCTGCAGGAAACAAAAGTATTTTTGCCCTCCATTATTGGAGCAATCCTAGCATAGGACCATGTTTGTCTATGTAATGTTTACAGCACCTGTCAGCCGATACATGAGAAACAAGAAGAGTAATGTAAACTGATCCCCCAGCTTTTGCTGAATATTTAATGCAGTCTGCTGGAAAGAAAAGCACAAACATTCTACTTTTCCAATTGCTTGTCTTCCATGCCCTCTTCTAATTTTCTCCAGGGAGAGATGGGTTTCGAACTTGGTCACTGCAAGTGCCCATTTGCTTCAAGATCTTCCCTTTCCCAGTCTTGGCTTTCTGTCTGTCTCCTCAAACTGGATTTACTTCATTTTAGCCACCTCAGAGCAGACTTGTGTGTATATATTTTCAGGACAATTGGATTGTCGCTATAGATTTTTAAATCACTTTTCAAATCATGATCAGAAATATGTAAACTGTTGTGTTGTTCTCTCAGGCAGCTGAGAAACACAGACCTCAAATGCAGATCACCCAGTCCTAGAAAGTGATCTTTAAATGAGACAACCAGGGTATAAGTAGATTAAAGTGGCCAATAATGGGAAAACAAGTGCCCATTCCAAGAGCAATTGTAAGAAATTTAAGCCTCAGGAAGTTGCATTATACATTTGATTAAATTGAGGGTATATTCACACTTCTTGTGGGTTGAAATTCGAACCAGTATTTTCTGTCTTTGGTTGCCTTGCTTTAAGATTCCTTAATGGGCAGAAGATGTAATGCATAATATCATATGGCTTTCCTTAAGTTTGCAAGTTAGTATCTCCAAAGTTGTAATTTAATTTAAATTGACAAATGTGCCATAAACAGCTGTTCTTTCATATAAAACAGTATCTGACCTAAAATGATTGTGCGAAGCCCCCAGGACTCCTGCAACATCCTGCTCCTTTGTCGCTTTAACCTTATTTGCAACAGAAAGCATCTAATTTTAAGCAGCACTGCCATTAACACTACGCAAAAAGCCAGCTTTCAAAAACCAGATTCAACTTGTATTTATATCTTCGTCCTGCTGCTTTCCCAATAATCAAGAGAAAGAGAAATAGGATTGAGCATCCTATTCACACACACACAAAAAGAATTGATGCCTACTCAAGTTCTTTATAAAAGGCCATCAAAATTTTTATAACTACCTCATAAAAATAGTCTGATCAGCGCCTTCCAGGAGAAGGAAGGGGGGGGACAACAGTGTCAGGGGAAATTGCTTTGAAAGCTCCATGCGGCAAAGCATGTCGAGTTTGAGGTACCATCTACTTTTGCAGCAGCTGCTTGCGGGGGTTGAGAAGGGGGGGCGGGGCAATGGCCTTCCAACAACATGAATGCCCTGATACAACACAGATTTCTCTGCTGTACTTGAGGTAACAGCATGTAGTGTCAACAGCTCTGTACTGCTGTTTGGAACCTTCTTCAGGAAACAGAGCTGCCAGTTCACAAATCATGCTGCTGTTTGGCTGCCTATAGAGCAAGCTATATCACTCCATAAAGCATTAATTCCAAAAGGGAAGATGGCTGGGAATCAAATCTTCTCAGGGCCAAGACTGCTGTGAAGATGTATAGAGAATACTCCCCCCCCGAGTCATATCACCCCAGAAGTCATTTTAGGGAGATCTGATCAGATTTTCTGAGCATTTTTACAAAGTTAATTCCTGCTATGTGTTGCCCCCTCTTGGATGCACACCTTAACATGGTAAAGGGGTTGTGTGTGTCAACAAAGCTGAGAGCAATACTGCAAGGAATTTACAGTACGTCAAGAGACTGAACGCCTAGCAGAGTCACTCAAGGTGGAATGTCACAGCTGAGACACCAGACTGAGAGGCATCCACCCCCTTCAGGAAGCAATGGCCACATCAACAGAAAAGAATGGACAGTTCCAATGATGATGTGGGTGGAAGAAACCTTGAAGGTAGCTACTGTGCAGCAGCAGTACTGGAAGGTGACACTGGCAGAGAATCTTTTGTAGAGAATGGCAGTGCCACTTCAGCTAACCTTGATTAGTACTGCGTAGCAGAATACCAATGGTAATCCACTTCTGATCCTCTCTTACCTTGAAAAACCTATGAAAGGCAGCCATGAAGGAGCTACAAAAGATTCTGAAGTGTAAGGATGTGTTGCTGGTGACCAAGAGCAAGATAATTCATACCATGGTGTTCCCCATTGGGAGTGAAAGTTGGACAATGAAGAAAGCTGAAAGGAAGAAAGTCGATTCATTTGAAATGTGATGTTGGAGGAGAGTTTTACAAATACCATGTACTGCAAAAAAGACAAGTAGGTTCTAGATTAAATCAAGCCGGAATTCTCCCTAAAAGTTAAAGTGACCAAACTGAGTACAAATAAATGGACAGTTCTCACAATGAAGGGAAGTAAGTCAGGGAGTCCCACAAGGAATGGTATTGGGGCTGGCACTATTTAATTTATTCATTAATGATCTGGAACTAGGGGTGAGTAGTGTAGTGGCCAAGTTTGCAAATGACACCAAATTAGTCAGGATGGAGAAAACCAACTGTGAAGAGCTCCAAGAGGACCTCTGGGTGAGTGGGTGACAGTGTGGCAAACGAAGTTCAGTTTTGGTAAGTACAAGGTGATACACATTGGACAAAAAAAATCCCGACTTCAGGCATAGGCTAATGGGGTCTGAACTTGCTGAGACTGAAAGGGAAAAAGATCTTGGAGTCATAGTGGATGGCTCAATGAAAGTGTCAACACACTGTGCTGTAGTGATGAAAAGGCCAAACTCTATGTTAGGGATAGGAATTATTAGGAAAGAAATTGAGAATAAAATGGTCAATATTATAATGCCCCTGTGTAGATCTATGGTGCGACCTCATTTGGAATATTGTGTACAGTTCTGGTCACCATATCTCAAAAAGGACATTGCAGAGCTGGAAAAAGTACAGAGGAAGACAACCAAGATGATTAGGGGACTAGAGCACCTTTCCTATGAGGAAAGGCTGAATAGTCTGGGTCTTTGAGTTTAGAAAAGAGATGACTAAGAGGAGACATAATAGAGGTTTATAAAAATTATGCATGGGATGGAGACAATTGACAAAGATAATTTTTTCTCCCTCTCTCAAAATACGAGAACTCAAGGGCATCAAATGAAACTGATGGGCAGTATTTCAGGATGGACAAAAGGAAATACTACTTTACACAGAGAGTGATTAAAATATGGAATTTGCTGCCAGAGGATGTAGTGGTGGCCACAGGAATAAATAGCTTTAAAAGGGAATTAAATAGATTCATGTAGGATGAGCCATGATGACTGAGGGGAACCTCCACATTCAGGGGCACTAAACCTCTGAATACCAAAACCAAGAGGCAACATCAGGGGAAGGCCTCAGCCTTTATGCCCTGTTGTTGGTTGTCCAGAGGAATGGGTTGGCCACTATGTGAGACAGGATGCTGGACTAGATGGACCATTGGTCTGATCCAGCAGGGCTCTTCTTATGTTGTTCTTATGGGGCTATCATACACATTATGAGAAGAAAAAAGGGGTGCCGCACCAAGGCAAAACAAAGAAAGTTACATCTGACACAGCTGTGTATGTATTGAAAAAGAATGAAAAAGAATCTGAAAGATTCTCCCTGACAAAGCTGTATGTGAAATGTGTAGGGTTTGTATAACTATTAAATATTCCATTCCCTCTGCACCATTTTATTTCTTTTTCTTCACATTTTAAGAAGACAATAATGCTAGGAAAAGTTGAAGGCATCAGGAAGAGAGGAAGACCCAACATGAGATGGATTGACTCTAAAAAGGAAGTTGCAGCCCTCAGTCTGCAAGAGCTGAGCAAGGCTGTTAACAATAGGATGTTTCGGAGGTCATTGACAGCACAACACACACACACACACACCGAAGTCGGCCCAGTTCAGAAAAAGGTTGTGTAGAGTATGGAAGGGGCATTTAAAAAAACATCCCTGTGTGGCTTTGGCCTATCAGAACTAGTCTTGGAAGGAAGAAATTTGGTTGCCAGCAGAATCAGGATGTGTGTATGGTTTTAATTATTTAAAAAGAATCAAGGAACTTTCACTTTTGCTGCTGATGCTGTGACTTAGATAGTAATGTCCCCTTGCATCCCTGTTTTGTGTGGCTGACATTTTTGTGTTTATTTATCAGGATTATCAGTTGTAAGTTTCTGCATACTTTTAAAATAGAATCAATTAACATAGATAAAGATAACTAAATAAAGCTGGACCCTATTTTTTTGGCTGGCAAGGCAAGAACAGAGGTGGATGACATCCAAGATGGGATGCCCATCAGAGTCTAGCATACAAAACAGAGTGGGAGTAGGGGTCTCTTGACATCAGGATCACACAGACATACAAACAGCAGCAGCAATTAATCAAGCATAATGTTTATCTCCTTTCTATGAAAAGCTTCACCTGCTAATTTCTGCACATCAAATAGCTGTTAAAGGCATATGAGCATGACTGGCCAGTTGGCAACTCTAGATGGTAATGATCACCAGGGTGAACAATAAAACGGCTACAGTCCACAGCACGGTAACCCATTGCTCATATAGAAACAGAATACTGCAGCAGCAATAGCAGAATTATGCTGTTTGAAAATACTTTCAGAGTTTATGCACAGAGGGTCATACAATTTGCATGTATCTGCAAAGCACATGAAAAGAAAATGTCCATGAACAGTGGTCCTATGGCCTCAAAGGAAATGGGGGGGGGGGGATCCTGCATACGGTATGGAAAGATGAACAAGATGAGGTGGTGCTGAAGAAAAATTAATTAAAGTCAGTGGGTGAAAAGTAATTGACTGAGACAATTAAAGTCTAGCAGAATGCTCTTCTGGATAAGCTCCATTCAGATTCGATCTTGTGCAGCTCCCAATCATTTTCATGGAGTTTTGTTCAGGAGAGTGGCCTACCTGAGTGGCCATTTAGGCTTTACACCTTTGATCCTTAAAATAGTTTTCCATGCACAAAAATTATTATTGCTAAGAGCTAATCAAGAATTGTGGATGTTCCTAACAGAAGTTAACAATGCCAGTAGTACTTCATCTGCTGTTCTACCAAAACTGTCACATATATGGGATTGAATTAAAACAAAGAGAGAAGTTGGAAATTAGGAATTAGAGTTATATGCAAAAATTTACACATTCTCCTTTTATAAATACTTTCTGTTATAATTGATGGTCAACAGGAATTAACAGGATCAGATTGCCAAAGGGAGGAATGTATCATTTATTTGAGAATGTGAAATAATATGGTGATCAGTCATTATATACTGTATTGCAATATGTGTATTTTAAATGCATTCTAAGCTTTATTTTTTTAGTGCCACCAGTTGTTCAGGGTGTAAACTAGAAAAACTGTGATAGAACTTAGCAGGATTTTGCGATGTAGAGATGACACTTGCAAAAAGAACTGCAGTGTCAAACCACAGCCCTGTATCTTCTTGTCCTTACAGATGAAATGCCATCATATATTTAATTCTGAACCTGGCCTCCATGTGAACAGAAGAACCCAGAGAATGGAGGCAGGTTCAGATTGGGGGGGCGGTGTTCCTCTGCTGACTTGGGGAAACTCCTACCCAGGTTCTCAGGAAAAAAATGTGAAAAGTTTTTAAAAATGAGGGCAGGAAGAAGAGAAAGGAGAGTAGGATCTACTGCCACATGAGCTGGGCAGGTGGGTGGGCAGAAGGAAAGGTGGGAGGAGCCAGAGCCACTGACACTGCTGCATCTGCTGAATCATTCACCCTGTTCATTTTAATCAGTGAACTATAAAGAGTGTTAGTTGGTATTTGTGAAACAAACATTCGGTATTAGTTTGTAGAGAATTTTAATCCAGGACCTTTATCATCCCAGTGGGAAACACACTTGCCAGTAGGCAGACACAGGCTCAGGGGTTTAACTGATACCTTAGTCTGAATCTGAATCATAGCAAGACCAGATTAACCATTAGTGGATTGAATGCCTTTGTCCCAACCATGTGAGTGACATTTTGCTCCTTTGAGAATTCTATCAATCCACCCCTCCTTTTGCAGGCCCCCTTGTGTTCCTGGGGAGGGTCTACCAATCTGCGGGGAGTAGGATTTGGTGGAACACAGGAAGCTATAATGGGAAAAGGGAAGTAAGAAAGTCCTTGTGGTACGTAGGCTTCAACCCAAGGGCTATAAACGAAATGTGCTGCAAGTCAGTAATTTCATTTTTAAAATTTTATTTTGGAATTTATTTTGGAATAACACCACTGGGAAAGTTATTCCAGCAAACAGGATTTCTAGAAATCCCTTTTCATTCTCTCTTTCCATTTAGTCTAATGAGGGAAATCCTAACATTGTTTTACTTTTAAATCCAAGGAAACACACACACATATATACAAACAGTATAGCGTGTCATCGGGTGTGACTCTTCAGGGGCCAGTCACTGAAATTGCTTAACATTGAAGAAATGATGAGGGTGGGCTGTAGCAATTGAAGACATTGACTTTACCATAAACTACAGAGATCTGGGGATGTGAAACATTAATGTTGACACATTATCCAGATGGCTAGATAACTATGTGGAAGAAGACAGTAGAGGAGTAATGGTTCCAGAGCCAAAAATTTCACATGAAGAACAAAATAAGAAGGTCATTCTAGCTCTTACATTTTTCAAGTTCTTCTGAATACCATTAAGTAACAGAGATGATTTCACTTGGTTTACAATGCTGTGCTTGGAACAGGGATTTAGAATGTTATGGTTAAAACATCTTCAAATGAAAGCCACTTGGTCACTGCCAGAACTATAGAGGCAGAAATAGGGCCAGCTGCTTGTTTTCATTTAATGTTTCTCTGACATAATTAATACAATTGATTCCCCCCCCCAGACAGAATAACAAGGCAGACAACAGTTTGGAATCAAACAAGGGCCACAATTAACTGTTTAGAGGAACTATAAACTTAGCAGCAAGGGCAAGCTAAGCCTGTGCAGAATAGGCAATCCCTGTACAGGTCCCGCAATTCAACCTGTATGCCAGGGTGAGGCAAATATTGGCCTGAGCCACCCTCCATAGCCTTCTTCATCTGTCGGTTAGCCTTACGTCATGCGCAGTCAAGGCACCAAGGGTCCCTGATACTACACCATACCTGCTGGGGCAGCATAGCAGATCAAACAATCTGCACACCAGGCCATCTCACTCTTATCATCACAAGGTCTGCCTTGGCCTGAATGACCGGGGCTGTTAAATAGTGAGTTCCGTGGGTGATCAGACTCCCAGTCTAGTGATCAGCTCTACTTTATTCAGTGATTTCAGCAAGAACAAGACTGTAGACCAGAGCCTCAGCTGGGTTATATTGCCTACAATTGTCACACCCCAACACACCCCACTCCCAATGATAGGCTATCTACAAAACTTTACATCTTAATAAGTTACTGCCAGAATTCTGTTGGTCTATTGTTATTTGGCTCCAAGCTCACCCTGTCTCTGGCAGCACAGTCCTGCAATGTTTCAGTCCCAATATATAACAAGGGCCTTTCCCTTCATCAAACCTAAGTCATTACCACCTAGATGCACAACCAAAGCATGTGGAGGAGGCACCTGCCTCCCATCCAATAACAAAGGAAAGAGGCTGGGCCATCTCATGCCCCTTCTACCCAACCATTCAACCATTACCCACTCACTAAGGCCTAACTGAGAACCGATGGGTATCCTCCTGGCCTGGTGAGTGGCCCAAAAAAACATGCTGTGGCTACAGATGGTTACACTTCATCTCACCCGATGGCCATCAGCACCTGAAAAAAGAACTGCATCAATAACTATAATCCACTTAAAACTTGCATTTCCCCATGTAACCCCTATAGCAACATGATCGCCAATGGCCTATGTTACAGATCTCCAAACTAGAGTATCCCATGGCTGCCACGGTGGATGCGGCCCCGATTCTGAAGGAGTGGGTGCCAAAATGAAATTCCCCCAAACTCAGCTGCACCAACGCTTTCCAAGTTTATGTCCAAAATTGGAACTTGGTAAGTGGGAAGCCGTCCTTGTGCTGGAACAAAACACCTTCCCCCACCCCTCGCCTGGACAAATATTGGCATAAAGCTAACACTGGGCACAACTCCAGTTCAGAACACGGTCCAAGATCAAATATATTAACATCACAGTAACACAGGATGCATCCAGATGTATCTTGCTGAGAGGTGGCTACAAGCTCACTAATTCGCAGAGCCCTCCCCAAAAAGGCAAGCAAAGGTGCTGCATGGAAAAGAGAAGCCTCATATTCATCTTCACAGAGACTAGGTCACGGTGCCTTAAGACCCCTGAGAACGGCTGGAGTCAAAGGCTCACGCGTGTCCTCTTGTTTGTCACCCTCCTGGGCCCAACCCTCCAATATCTTCCTAATGTGAAAAATGCCAGTCTTATCCTTGTATCCAGAGGCCTTACTGGCATAAGCAAGAGATGACAACTTGCCCTTACCTTTTAAAGATACACAAAAGTGCATTAACTGGGATACTGGGATGGGCCAAACCTGCTGCAGACCAGCTTCCTGTCTAAAGGCCACAAACTGCTGACCTGCCCTCCTATAGGATCTCCAGGTAGAAGGGGCCAGGGCTAAGTCAATCACTCTGTAGGCCTCAGCCTGTCAATCTGCCAAAAGCTCACTGGCATACTTACCAGGAACTGATCAGCTTCTGGGGCCAGCTGATGGAACCTCTCTATCTGTTTGCAGGAGAGAGTGTCAGCAACCCCATTACTGGCCCCTGGCATATGCCTTGCTTTGAACAAAATATTGTTTTTCAAACAAAGGAGCGTAAATGCTTGCACCAGCATCATGACTCTGGGCAACCTGGATGTTAATGAATTGATCACTTGCACTGTGGTGAGATTGTCACACCAGAAGCGGACTGTATGGTCAGTGAAATCAGCTGTCCAAAGCCCTACTGCTACCACAATCGGAAAAAAAAATCCAAAAAGGTCAGGTCTTTGACCCACCCCACTCGAAACCATTCCTCTGGCCAATCATTGGTGCATCAGTGACCCCAAAGCTGGAAGAGCCAGCCGCATCAGATGTAACTTGCAGCTCTGCCTCAACCAGAAGGTCTTCCTGCCAAAAGGATACCCCATTGTAGGATGCCATGAATTCCTGCCCCACACAAAGGTCCTCTCGAATTCCCCTGGTTACCTTAGTCCTATGATGTGGAAGGCGTAATCCTCCCATGGCTTCACAAAGGTGCCTGACAAATGCCTGGCCAGGGGCCACCACTTTGCACGTGAAGTTAAGGTGGCCCACCAGCTGTTGCAACTCTAACAATGTTATCTTTTTCAAAGCCCTGGCTCTGTCAATTAGCTCTTGCAACTCCCGCAATATATCCCTCGATAACCTGGACAGCTGCCTCACCATATCGATCTCAATTCCCAAAAATGTCAAAACAGGGGTGAGGCCATCTGTTTTTTCATGGGCAAGGGGAATGCCAAGTTCTGCTGCCAAGTCCATGAAACTAGAAAGTAAAAATTCATACTGGCCAGTACCACTCCCACCCAGAAATAAGAAATTGTCAAGGTAATATGTGGTACTATCTAGGCCCATCCTAAAACGCAAGGCCCATTCCAAAAAGGAACTAAATCTTTCAAATGTGGAACAAAACACTGAGCAACCCATAGGGAGGGCCCTATCCATATAAATTTTTGCTTCAGATGTGAAGCCTAATAGCTCAAAATCCCCTGGGTGAATGGGGAGAAGATGGAAGACCAACTTGATATCACATTTGGCCAATCCCACTCCCCATCCACAAATTTGTACAACCTCCATGACCTGATCAAATGAAGTATATTTAACTGAACATAACTCTTCAGGTATTGTGTCATTCACAGATCACAAATGGTGAATGTGGTGATACTAACCAGGGGCTTTCTTAGGTACAACTCTCAATGGGGACACTCTTAGATTGGGTACCAAAGGTGAAAGAAAAGGACCAAGGACTCTCCCCATTCTTTTGCAATTTTACCCCACACTGTACTCTCCAACCCCTTGACCGACTTCAAATTAGGAGCCCAATAAGGCCTCCTAGGGCTCTTTTTGTAGCAGGAACTCCTTTGCATATTAGATGACACACTGCTAATGTAGCCAATCCTCCAAGAGCTTACAGTAGCCCCTGTAAGAAGAGCTCTGTAAGCTCTTGGAGTATTGGCTACATTAGTTGTGTGTCACTTAATATGCAAAGGAGTTCCTGCTACAAAAAGAGCCCTGAGGCCTCCTGTCGCCCTGGTAAGGTATCTTGAAACCTAAAGTAAACCCTTCTAAAAGGTAACTTCTATCTTGTAAATTGGGATAATCTTGTAACATGCGCTCCAGCATCCTTACTCTAATTGGACTGGGGTCCTTTGTCAGCAGTGGTGTTGAGGCCCCTGCCTCCACCTGTATGTCTAACCCCTTGGGACCCAGAACGGGCCTTTGCTTTGGGGTAACCTGAAAATGCATGAGGCCCTGCACACAAGGGGCAGTCGTGCTGAAAGGAACAGACCTTCCTACCACATGTTCTTTGCGAGATAAATTCCCAGCAAAGCAGGCACCTCTGATTGGCTGTCTGAGAGCAGGCGATAGGCTGTCCTTGCAGCCTCTGTACCATGTGACCACTATAAGAGTGCTCCCTACCAGATGGCCAGGACAAGGACATAAATTGTAGCCCCAAGTGTGGGTGGATCTGAACCCACCTCAATGCCAGATTCATAGCAGCCTGCATATGGAAACCCTCATCATATTCCATCCATGCAGCCCTGATAAAACCTGTATAGGCCTTGGATATGATATCCATATACTGCAGCATGGCCAAGATTCTCCAAGGTTGATGCCGCACTATCACCCCTATATAAACGCGGAACCCTGGGTACCAGTTGGCCCAAGTCCTATCCACACTATGCCTTTTAAGACATTCCTTATCATGCTTGTCCAAATCCTCCTTATCTTTTTTGTCCAACTCCCCAAATAGAAGAATGAACACATCTACATAATCACCCTTAAGAATTCTTTCTCTTGTGGCTGCCAAAAGATGGTCACCAAGGGGCATTGCTATGTCCCTGACTGGTAATGCCTTGACCAGAACCTGCTCATAAGTGCACCCACCTGGAGCCAGGAAGGTCCACCCAGGCCACCCCCATTGAATACTGGGCCGATGGCAATGCTATGCTCCACCATCCAGGAGGGGTGGCAGACCTGGCCACATACCAGGTGATGGGGGACACCCCCACACTCTGAGAATGTACACTCTGCTTAGATGATGGAGCTGAGGTGCAGAGTGTACATTCTCAGAGTGTGGGGGTGTCCCCCATCACCTGGTATGTGGCCAGGTCTGCCACCCCCTCCTGGATGGTGGAGCATGGCATTGCCGTCGGCCCAGTATTCAATGGGGGAGGTGGCCTGGGTGGACCTTCCTGGCTCCACAGCCAAGACAGTGTATTCTGAGATGTATTGTCCTCCTTATCTTCATGCAATAGCGGTTCCTTGTAAATGGCAGTCCCCTCATGCTGACCACTGCCTTGCTGCCCGAGCACTGCTGTGGCATCAGCAACTGTCGTGGAGGTCCCCTGACCCTCTTCCAAAACTGCCAAACACACCAGCACCTGAGCCTGGAAATAAGTAGCAGATGTTCTTTTAGCCCTTTTGACTCCAGACAGTACTTCAATCATCGGGGGGGGGGCTACCTCGCTGTTTCTCAAGGGCCTGAAGCCTTGCCATGATAGCAGCATTAACTGGGCCATCTTCATCTTCATCAGAAGAGACTGGGGATGCAGGCCTCTGAGGGGGCTTTTGGGGGGCAGGTTGCTTACCCTTGCCCCTGGCCTTGGTCCTTTCTTAGGAGCCACCAAAACTCCCTCCCCTCACCGGTCCTATTCTATTCTAAAGCTAATAAGTGGTCTTCCCCAGGCCGGCTCCCAGTGCAGGACGAAAATGGGGGAGGGGTGACCACCAGCCTCTCTACCCAGCCCCTGGCCCGGAAGGAAGGCCCCGAAAGCTGGCCAAATGGCCTGTCGAAATGGCTATAAAGGCTGTGGGGTGAAGTCATTCATTGTACCGGGCTCCCACCCCATGCAGCCCCCACCCCCGGGAGTGGCCCTACAGCCAGCTACTGCCAATGCCCTGCTGCTGCTAAGCGGCCACAGCCTACTGCTGCCCAAGCCTACCACCTTTGTGTTGCTCCACTGCCCTGTCTAGACCCTCTTCAGCTGTGCCCAGCTGCAGCCACCAAGCCACACCCATCAAGGCCTGCCATGGTCACCAGTCCATCCGCTGGGCCCTGTGCTTCTGTGGGCCCATGCTGTTGCTGCCGCTCTGCCACTGAGTTCTGCAGGCTGCCACTGCCGATCTGCAAACCCATGCCATGTCCCACTCCGCTGCCAGTGCCCACAGGCCCTCGCTGATGCTCTGCTGATGACCTGTATGCTGGGTCTTGTGTGTCGCTGCTGCCACTGAAGCCTGGCTGCCTGCCAACAATCCTCCAAAGGCCTCGGTCCTACCAGGTAGGCCCAGATGACCGACCCTTTAATGTGCTTGGAGCTCTTCACAATCCAAGCACGAGGTGACAACTGGTTTGGGCAGGAGCAAAGCCTGGCCTATATAGGCCAGCTCCGCCCCCACCCACGTTGCGACACATGGTGTCACAATACCATTGCTTTCCTGTCCTCCTCCAAGGTGGCAAAATGGCCCCCGCCCTCCTTGGGAGGGTTGGGAGCCCAGTTGTTAACAAAATGAAAATGTTAAAATAGTTTACCTGATATTAAATCAGTTAAACTGTTCAAAATTGAGTTCAATGCCTATTACTGAAATTTGAGATGCAATCCTAAAACCATTCTATGAACTGTTTGTGACAGCACCAAGCCCCATGTCAGTATAATGCAAAGGTGCACTAGTACAGCACCCCGCAACTAAACCCTGTGCAGAAGCCAGAAATGGGCAATGTCCTCAGTGAGCAAATATAAATGTTCTGTTATATAGTCTCTTCCTTGTATCTATATCTTTGTCCTCCCATGCATTGCAAAAACAACAACAACTGATCCTTTGGGATCTGAAACCTTGCCTGAGAGACTTCATAGGCTTTCCCTCACAAGTGAACTGTACCAGCAGTGTGTTGGACTGACCATGTTTCCTTCCTTCTGTCAAAGAAGAATGCATTTGAAGAATGACATTTTTGAGCAGTCTTCTGTGTAGCTCCCAAGAGTGCAGTAGTTTCAATGGCTTCTGCTAGTCACTCCCTCTGTTTCCTTCATTCCTTTCCTTGTTCTGTCCCGTGAATTGGACAGCACTAAAGAGGAATGCTGGCATCAGAATGCATTGACTGGCTGCTTCCATGTATGGTTGACATGAAGGCATCTTTGGCATGTCATTCTGTAATTGGTGAATGTGAACAGTGTCACTATGGACTTTGTACAGTTACAATGCCCCAGCTCCTTGGTTGCATCTTTTTAAGAAAAAAATATTTCTATCTACTGAAAGGGCATTAGCAATTGTGGCACTGTGCCAGCACTGGGTGACATGTTGGCAACTGGGATGATGGTGATGGGGGGGGCCTCTTACACTTTACCGTGTGTTTAATAGAAGAAACCTCTGGTTTACACTTGAAACAATTAAGAGATGTTGTTTAGAAATTTGAATTGAAGGGTAATTGATGTGCTGACGATATGCAATTCTGTTTCTTTACAGAAGAATCAAGTAAGGTGATAGGTGTTCTGGACAGGTGTGGGGAGAAGAGTCAAGGGACTGAGGTTAAGGCATCTATAAGAAAGGGGCTGACCCTGACAATAAATAACTTATCAATTAGATAAGGAAAGCAGTTTATTATTTGTCTAAGAGTATAATGCTGGTTAAATACTGAGGCACCTGGTCATTTTATGTCCTATTGTGGGGTCACTTTCCTTCAGTATTCCTCATCCCAACAGCACCTCTCAATTCTTGGTTATATGCTCAGCTGAGAGAGCTATTATTTCCTTATACTAAGGACAGTTGTAACAGTAGTAGTCCCAAGCAGGTTTCTTTCTATCACCCTGTGTCTTTCTTCCTAACTGTAATGGAAAATATGCTTACTAAAGTACCAATGTGATAATAGATTGTTCCATCTCAAAGAGAAGCCTTCTAAAGTTGTTTAGATGGTCAGTCCTACTGTATATATAGTGTTTGATAAGCCATAATAGTAGCAGCTACACAAGAAGTTAGTGTTGTTGATTTCAAATGTAAGACTAGGAAGTCAGTAGAACAAGTTAATACAAGGCTAAAGTTGGTTCCTTATTCCTAGTTCCTTATTCATTCTTTATTCCTTATTCATCCAAAAACAGTGAGGAGAGTTTGAAATAAGATTTGGACCCCCAAACTTCATACACCCCCATGTTCAGCGAACTCTCCTCTTCGAGGGGACATATGCTGTGTTCTGGTCCAAAGCACGGTTCTTGTGCCAGCTGCTCCAAAGTGAGGCACCCCCAGGACAATCACACAGGCAGACACCGAGGCCAAGCTGCACCCCAAGACAATCTCTGGACCCCCAAGGACTCATCCTCACAATCTGGAGACTGTCCCCTGCAAGATGACATACAGTGATGCCCGGTCCAAACACTAGTTCCAGAGCCACAGGCTTCCATTTCAGGTGCACCCAAGAACCCTGTATTTGAAAAAAAGATTTTAATAAGGAGCTGGTTTGACTGTTTGCCCACTATATCCCAGAATAAGGTCTGGGCTGCCATATGTCATACACTCCCATGTTCAGCGGACTCTCCCCTTCGAGGGGACATATGCCATGTCCTGGTCCAAAGTGTGGTTTTCATGCCAGCTGCTCCAAAGTATGATGCTCCAAAGACAATCACACAAGCAGACACTGGGGCCTGGCTGCATCCCAAAACAATCTTTGGACCACCCCAACTGACACATCCCCACACTCTGGAGACTGTCCCCTGCAAGATAATGATGCCTGGTCCAAACACTGGTTCTGGAGCCAAAGGATTCCATTTCAGGTGCACCCAAGAAGCCTATATTTGAAAAAAAGATTTGAATAAGGAGCTGGTTTGACTGTTTGCCCACTACATCCCAGAATAAGGTTTGGACCACCACATGTCATATACTCCCATGTTCAGTGAACTCTCCTCTTCGAGGGGACATATGCCGGTCCAAAACAATCTTTGGACCACCCCAACTGACACATCCCCATGCTCTGGAGACTGTCCCCTGGAATATGACATACAGTGATGCTTGGTCTAAACACTGGTTCTGGCACCACGAGCTTCTATTTGGAGTGCCTCACAGAGGCCTGTATTACAAAGAAGATTTGAATAAGGAAGTGGCCCCTACACCCCCCAAAAAAAAAGATTGGACTGCCACATGTCATATACTCCCATATTCAGCGGACTCTCCCCTATGAGGCAACATATGCCATGTCCTGGTCCAAAGCACGGTTTTTGTGCCAGCTGCTACAAAGTGTGATTCCCCCAGGACAATCACACAGACAGACACTGGGGCCAAGCTGCACCCCAAAACAATCTTTGGACCACCCCAACTGACACATCCCCATGCTCTGGAGACTGTCCCCTGGAATATGACATACAGTGATGCCCAGTCCAAACACTGGTTCTGGTGCCATGACCTTCTATTTGGAGTCCCTCCCTGAGGCTTGTAATACAAAGAATGTATTCATATGATAACACAATATACTGTACAAACAGTGGCAGATTAACCATTAAGCAGACTAAGCATGTGCTTAGGGCACCAGGGCCAAAGGGGGCACCACAAAGTTGGGAAAAGGGTGAAAAAATGTAGAAAAATGCTTTTCAGGTCATGAATATTGGAACTTTGATACATTTAACTTGTGAAATATTAAAAGAGGTGTTGTATTGTATTTTTGTAGAACATTATGTAGCCAAAGCTTGGCTTAGTTTGTACAGTATATTGTGTTTTCATATGAATAAATTTTTGTATTGCTGCAACCTGCATTGTATATCTGGTCAGACAGGTCAACAACTAAAATGGGCTGGGTCAGTGTGGAAAGGAGGGGGGCACCAAGATTGGTCAGTGCTTAGGGAACCCGTGAGCCTTAATCTGCCCCTGTGTACAAACTAAGCCAAGCTCTGGCTACATAAAGTTCTACAAAAATGCAATATAACATCTGTTTTAATATTTCACAAGTTAAATGTATCAAAGTTCCAATATTCATGACCTGAAAGGCATTTTTCTACATTTTTTTCACCCTTTTCCCAACTTTGTGGTGCCCCCTTTGGCCCTGGGGCCCTAAGCACATGTTTAGTCTGCTTAATGGTTAATCTGCCACTGACTGTGGCCAATACATACATATCTTTCGAATTGTATGTGAGTTCTGTGATACAAAAAGTATTAAAGTGAAACTGAATTGCCCTTTTGACCTCAAACATCTTAACATATATAGTTAAATATTTATGAAATATCGGAATTTGATAGTCACTATAACAGCTCCTCTATTTTAACTGTTATCTGGTTAGTGGAACAATGCTGAATCCATACCTGAGTGAAAAGAGAAATACTATTCTTTCCTGTTTTTTTTAAAAAAAAAATGTAAGTTTTTTCTACTTTTTTGCCTCCCCTCACCCCTAGTCAATGTATTGAAAATAGTCCTGACCTTCATAAATAAATGAAAGAGTTATAAAATGCATTTTCTTCCATTTTTGTCATATCGTAACAGAATAGCAATTTTATTTTTAATCAAGCTGTCATGCAGAAATCATGAAACTTATAATGCCATGAAATCCACATAACCTACTACGTACGGTTTGTGTCTTGCTTTTATTCAGTGGATTGTCTGCTGTGTTTTGTTTTCTGTAGATGGAACTTGGAGGGCACACTAGAGAACAATTTATGCATGAGACACAGAATTTTAAATGAACATGCCCTTTAATGACTCCATCGGCCCAAGCAGACATTTAAAAGTGATACCAAAACCAAGAAAAATTACTTAAAGGATCAGTTACATTTAAAGCAATGGAATCAATAACAATATTTTCCCCAGGCTTCTTTCCCTCTGATAAGCAAAAATCTTTACTTAAGTTAAACGCCACATTAAAATTTAATCACAATCTGTGTGCAGGAGCTAATGACAATTTCTGGACATCTGTCTTCTGCTTTGTTTAAGTCTTGTATTCCTTCTGTTTAATTCTTGCCTTTGAATCGGCAAGCCATAATTATGTGTTATTGTAGTTTTAAAACTCTGCTAGAGTATGTGACTTTGTTGCCCTTCGGAAAACCTATGGCTTATGAATTTTCTTCTTATACATGCATAAATTGGTGCCAAGAAGATGATGGCAAGTCTGACGGCATAGAAGGGGAAAGCGATTATACTAAAGCAGCAAAGAGAATTGTTATTGGTTGCCTGACTTAAGATCACCTCGATACCTTTGTGATAGATAATGTTTTCCTCCCAGAATGTTGTACTGATTTTATAGACTTCAGATCAAAAGGAGTCATTTTACAGACAGTGTGTATGAACTACTTGGTCCTTAAGTGATGCTTTCTTACACACAAGACTCCCCCCCAAACACACAGTTGTTGGAATAAGAATCCCACTGAAGTTAATTACAGTTATGTATGTTTCTGAAAACTTCTGCCATCGAAGAAAAAATAAATACTGAATTGTTAAGCTGTGACACTTGGTCATTGAGAAAAGTGATTTTATAGGCACAACGGCAGCAATTACCATTGTCCCTTGGTTCCTATCTTTGCCTCAGCGGAGGAGAATAAAGATTATCTTACACTGAACTTCCTCTGATTACAGCTCCATTCTCCAATCACCTAATATGACTGTGGAGACTTGCAGTAAGAATGTAGTATTTATTATTGCACAACTATTTAGGAGAATCAATATGGTCAGTGTTAGGTTGTGCATTTAAGTTCCAAAGGCTCAGAGAACAGACATAGTGATGATACTAGAGCATCTTGTGGTAAAACAGTTTTCATTCTATTTCAATGGGCCTGAGTCAATCAATAAGATTAACTACATTTGCCCCAATTAGAGTCAATAAAATTTGTCCATGTTCTGTATCAAGACATAGCATACATGCTTGTATTTACTTTTTAATCCCATTGTCAGTCCATTGCTAATTAATCCAAAACCTTTAGGGATGAATATATAACCATCAATGTATGCATTAAAAAATACTGCTTCCCTTTGTAGCAGATTGCAGATTTTGGAGGAATTCAAGTACCCTTATACTGTGTCAATTAAAAGAGAAGCTGAAATATTCAAATATGCCCACAATATGTCCAAATATATTTCCAATATGTCCAAATGTGTGCACAATATCACTGACTACTGCATATTTTAGCATATAGTATGTTGAACATGTACACCTTGCGTGACTATTATGAAGCAGCCAATATATTTGATTATAAAGTATCATTTATCAAGTAGGCTAAACACCGAACATGCAAGACATGTATTCTGTGTTTTGTTTCTCAGATATCATCATGCGTCTTATACCTTTATTTAGATGAATAGTAATGCATGCCAAAGAAGGAGGTTTTTTTACTTTGGTACAATCTTTCAAGTGGCTCTTCTAATTCTTTTTTAGCAATGACTTTTTTAAAAAAGTTCATATTTTTACAAAAAAATTACTTTGGTACAATCATTCAAGTGACTATTCTAATTCTTTTTGGCAATGACTTTTAAAAAAAAGTTTATAATTTTACAAAATTCACTATCTTTCTGTCTTGTAAAAAATATATTATTTCTTACCAATACTTCACAGAGGGATGAAATCTGTAGTTTTGTTGTTTGTGAGAGCTTATTTTTCCCCAACAATTTCACACTTTACACTATCAGCCATCAGTCTTTCCAGATATAGGCATATGCAAGTGAGTCTAAAATGTAGTCACATTTATATTGTATTGTTTGTGAAAACTTTTTTTTTCATTTTGGTACATCCTGTGCTCTCTCTGCTGTCTTCAATTTGCAAAATCTTTGCTTTTCTCCTTCGTGCTTTATCTAAATCATGTTATCAGTTTACAGTTTCCAACATAAAAACACAAACATCAAAGCTAAAATGATATATGAACACAAATATCGTCTACTTCTTGTCCTTTGAAAAGAATTAAGTCAACTGCCTGTTCAAAATGGTTATGCGAGCTGTCTACTTTTTCGAAAGCAAAAGCCAAATGAGTGGTTAAAAATATTACACATTTGAAAAATGCAAATAGGGTTATCCAAATATGCAGCCATATGTCCTCAATGCACACACAGTTAAAAAAGAAATTTGTAAAGCTGTGCACCAAACAAGTATATTTAAAGGTGCTGGATGTTAATCGCCATGCCGTGTGTTCTCTGTGTTCACACGACATTATTTAAAAGGGTATACTTTTTAACTTATAATAAATATGCCACTGACTATTATAATCTAAACACAGGCTTCTAACAGATTTCAGCTATTGAAGCCTCGTTTTCTTGCAAAGAGCTGCACAAATGCCATCATCTGAGAGTTTAGCGCACTCCTTTGGATGCTAACATAAATTAGTTCATGTAATTTATGCTGCAAAGTTTGTCTAACCTTTAAGCAACTTTGCTCCACTGATCACAGCATCAATAACAATAGGGGATATGAGGGCAAATCCAAGTGGTTAAACCCCTAACAGGAAAATATCAATTAATCTTTCTCAATAGAGTTGAAGTATGGGTAATCCTCTCATTAAATTGTTTGAACTTTTCTCCCAGTAAACAAAAGAGGAATAATGAGTGATGTGGTCTGACTTGTTTATAGGAAGACTCTTCAAGAGGCTTAGGCTCGACTTCTCAGCGCAGGGTCCTTCTTAGTCACTTGTCACTAATTACCCCTTTTAAAGGCATTTGTGTCAGTTCAGAAGCTCTAAAAGGAATCTATTCCTAGGTTCTATGATGAAGATGATAAATGCCATTGTATTTTATTCAGAAATGCATGAGCTTCATGGTGAGAAAGATAAGAATGCCATTTAAACCATGAATTGGCATTGCATCATATCTATATCCATATAGAGGGTTATTTTGGAAAACATTCATGTATGTGTATATATCAGTGTTTTCCAAAATAACCTTCTATATTGTTATTTTTAAAAACCCTTCTGTCATTCTTTTAATATGAAAACCTTCCATCACATTTTCTGAGGTAAATCGTTAGTTGATTCACCATCTGAGTCACAAATTAGTTAGGCCAATTTGGTCTTCTAAATACATATTCTTTATATCAGGGTTTATAAATATGTCTGGGATAGAGATTTATGGATGTGTGTTTGCAGATAAAGGATTTTTAAAATGTATCTATAGAACTAGTTGTCCTACATCCCAAGAGTGAGTGAAAGAACTAGTACAAGTAGCTTGTGCTTTTGGCATGTGGGTGCTCATGGCTCAGACCGAGACCCTTGAGGATCAGGCAATGGTTTCCTCCACCATTAAGAATACTGGTTAGAAAAGGAGACCACACCCTATTCCTGCAAGAAGTTTGATATTGCATCCCGTAATTCAGATTAATGGAGGATAGATCTTGCTGTTAGATTAAAATACTGATATATCAAAATCAGGCTGAGACATTCAGAGCCACCTAGTGGGCATCATCTGGGTCTCCTAAATGGACTCTCCAGATTCAGTGACAAGATACTGCTGAATCCTAGTTACTAGGGAGCAACAATGCAATGGGTGGGGGTTTCATTCTCTAAGTATAGGATTCAGGGCAGGCATTCAATTGTCCATTCTTGGAAACTGAATGTTAGACTAGATGAACCATTTATTTGATCTGGCAAGATTTTTCTTTTCAGTGGCCTTCCAGCAGTCAACTTAATTCCCAAATTAGGAAAACCATAAGACTCACTGGCATTCCAGTGGTGAGGTTTCTGAAATACAACTTTGTGCGCTCAATGATCTCATTATGAAGAAAGATCTATGAGTAGTTTGTTCAGGAAAGAAGGCAATGTTGGGTGTCGTCATGATTTTGATATACAATGGTTTATAACACTCCTGTTGCACATGCCCAGGCCGATCTAGTAGGTTTTAAAACTAATAATAATGTAATGATGGATCTCTTATGCCCATACTTTATACTAGGGGTCCCCCAGAATTACAGCTCATCTCCAGACAACAGAGATCAGTTCTCCTGGATAAAATGGATGCTTTTGAGAGTGGGATTTATGGCATTGTAACCCACTGAGGTCCCTGTCCTTTCCAGGCTCCATCCCCAAATCTCTAGGAATTTCCCAGCCTGGATCTAGCAACCCTACCCCACATCTCCCACTGATGGCCTGGGGGGACCTGGGAATCCTACTGTATACACTTTACCACACTGGTTTCCTGTTTCCAAAGTTATGAAGCCTTGTGAATTATCCAGATGTCCATTGCAATATATAAATAATATCCTGCTTTAATTATAATAAACTAGCATATCTATTATCCTTATCTGTTATCCTTATCTGTTGTGACATTCCTTGTCACAAAATTTTATGTGCTGGCAGATCAGTACTAAGAATCAGGAAGGATTGTTCTGTCCTTTTAAATATGACTACCATGCTTTACAAATTGCCGATCTCAGAGACTGGCAATACCACTAGGTAGTTTGAACCAATGGGTGGTTTGGCAGGGCTATTTAAAGCTCTTCTTCCTTTTTTGTAGTAGTAGTCTGGTGGGATACGTTGCTGTGCAGACACTTAATACATTTCTAAAGAAAAACTAAGCAATACCGTTCTTCCTAAAGTTTGTAGCTTGGATAGTAAGAAGTGCAAGCAGATTTGTGTTTGAGGAATGTTACTTCCCCACCTCCTTTTCCTACTACAACCTTCAATGCCTCCCAAAATTGAGTTTCCCCCCCTTTCACTACCATTCTTCCACTGGAATAGCTGCACCTCTGGCACTTTTGTCTTTCTCTTCAAAGGATGAAATTCCTGTCCCTTCTTAAATAAGGTATGTTTGAACTGTTATAATCAGTCTGAGGCTGACCCCAAAGGAACTGGCCAGGATGTTATCTCATGATGTTTTTCCTCTGTAAGTACACCAGTATCCAGAATGCTGAGGCAGGTGACGTAGCCACTGGGTTTCAGGGAGCAATTATTTGGGGAGTGTGAACTTATGCCTTGGTGTGTGTAGGACTGACATCACTTGATTTAAAGAATTATTTGAAAGTCACAGTAAACAGTCAGCTAAAATGAGAGACTGAAAGATAAAGGAGCTTTGTCATTATTCCATCTTGTATGTCACTTGTGCTGAGGACAAGATGTTCTGCTCTCCTGTCACTTCCAGGACAGCTTCGTTTTGTCACTCTTGATGTGTATCTTGCCATGCTGTGCTAATCTCTTAGAAAATCTAAACTATTACTCACACACTCTGAGGAGGTATGGCAAATCTATAATTTAAAACCACTTGGTTATGCATCAGAACCCAAATGAAGACACCCGGTCCTTTTAACATTTCACTTGAAATGATTCGCTCACTGTTCAGGACACCAAAGGCATTTATGTGAAATATTTGAAGAATTCATTTCTTGTAGCATTGTTGGATGAGGGTATGCTTAAAAGGAACATTTAAGTAAAAAGCTTTGGTGTGTGTGTGTGTGTGTGTGTGTGTGCATGTGTGCATCACTTTTGTCTTCATAAACAAAGATGGAAACTCTTTGCCTGTTATTTCTGATGGGCTAAAGCGAGAAATGTAAGAATAATCTGGTACAATAATCACTAATGTGGATTTCCTAAAAGCCCCCTTTCTGTAGAAACTCTGTGGAGTTCACATTACTTAAATTTGAATAATCAGCTGGAAGTCTAACACTCATTCCACCTGATCAGTGGTGATTGTTACTACTTTTTTCGCCCCTGCCTCACTTTCACTGTACTCAATGTGAGGAAAATAGTGCCACTTTATATGGAGTGAAACTAAATGTATCATGCTAAGGGGAAGTATGGATGGAAAAATCAACTGAGGAAGAAAAGAAAATGGCACAGAGCAAGTTCCAATTTTCAACAGACCATTGTGTCAAACCAGTCAAAGACACATGTATAGGTAAGGAAAAAAAGATAAGGTAATGATTGTCAAATCTATGGTTGCATGATAAATTGTAATGTTTCCATTTAGTACACATAATGGCAGCACTTGACAGTGATTTCCGAGAGCATCCTAAAAGAAAGGCAGCCATAGCCCTCTCCTAACTTCTCAGGGCAGTGTACATCAGTAAAAACATATTTATATATTAGTTTAACAATTTAAGAATACTATATATTAGTTAAAATATTATATATTAGTTTAATAATTTAAGATGGCGTTAAGCTACTGATTATGCCACTACCTTGGGGGGGATGGCGAGAGAGGAGCACCAGACAGATGGAAAACCATCGCTGTCCTCAACCAAATGCCTAGCGGAACATCTCTGCCTTAGAGGCCCTGTGGAATTGCATTAGATCCTGCAAGGCCCGGATGTTATTCAGCAGGGAGTTTCACCAGGTTGGGGCCAGGGCAGAAAATGCCCTGTCCCTGGTTCTATTTGATCTATTGCCAAAAACCTTGGCTTTGAAACCAATTAAGTGATCATTCTGGTTCTCCTCCTTCATTTTTTATTACTCTGATGCCATATGACTTCCTGTAATGTGCATGCTGATCAGTGGGTCACATGCTCTGTAGCTCTTAAAAGGTTGCATATCACTGCCTTATGATACTTCTCATATGTATAGTTTCATAGAACTATAGGCCTGAATGGGCTTTGCTCCAAACCCATTAACCTTATCTCTGCTTAATTATGCTTAACACAAGAGATTATATCTAGGGATACTACCAAACTTTTCACCCTCACTGTTTTAACTGAAAAATCCCTTTTTATTTTGATCAGGAGCATTTATTTTCAATTTCTTTCTGCTGATTTTTCCCTATTACATGTGTACAACTTATTTCTTGTATCAGTTGCATAAAAATGGTGGGGGAAATGACATAAAGAAACAGACAGGCCAGGAATACCAACAGCTAAAATGGGTGAAACAGTAATGCTACCTAAACTGGACCCAGAGAAGGGGAAATTAGCTTTTTAAAAAGGTTCCAGAAAGAAATAACACAGGATCTTGCAGGCTTGTGTATACTAGGGTCAATCTCAGCGGGGGTACTCCAAAATAAAATTATGAAGGAAGAGAGATTGTGATTGTAAACACAAATAATTTTATTGTATACAAAATAAAATATGTTAAAATGTAAAGGACCTAAACTAAGCACCTGAGAACTAATTCCCTAAGCAATCACACATGCACACACCAACAAGAGGACACACTTATAAAAGGTAGGAGGGAGGAAACTGGGAAATTTTAAGGAAGGGACATATGGCCTGAAATTCTGGCCTTGAAGTTTGGGATGATCCAAGGGCAAACACGGCTGAGGTCCAAGGAGCAGAGTGGGGAGCTGTCTATTGCAGGGATAAAAAGCCTGCACAGTGCAGCAGGGGTTCTCAGCAGAAAGCTAGAGTTCTGTCCAGCAGAGATCTAGACCAGGGATCTGAGAAACAATTTGCTATGCCATGGGTTTCTTCTTCTATGAACAGAAGATTTCCTGGGTAGGTGGGATTTGATATTGCCATCTGGATTGATTGTTGTTAGTGCTTTGTGACAATTTTATTTTATGTTGACTGTATTTTATCTGTTTTTAAAGTTGTTAATCACCCAAAGCCTGGTTTAAAGATAACTGCTGTCATTTGGTGGGGAAAAGTAGGGGGAAAGACCTTGATTAGGCTATTGTGAGCCAAATCTGCATGGGCACAAAGAGCCTGGGTGAGGCCGGGAGAGCGGGATATAAAGTTAATAAATCAAATCAAAATCAAATTAATTATCAAATCAAAATCAAATTAACATGATTAATATACTTTAATTAGGATGAAGTGAGCCAGACCTGCATTGTCACAAAAAATTGGGTGAGTCAAGA
This sequence comes from Gekko gecko, assembly GCA_029375565.1. NCBI lineage: Eukaryota > Metazoa > Chordata > Lepidosauria > Squamata > Gekkonidae > Gekko > Gekko gecko. The sequence continues at coordinate 185,653,141 of JAPDNY010000003.1, forward strand.
TAGCTCCTGAAACAGGATGGAGTGTAAATTAATGACCTGAGTACCCTTCTTGATTTAGTAAAAGAAAAAGAGGAAGTGGGTGTTTGGCTGGGCAGACACCTTTGGGGAATGCCAGAATATTCAAGCGTTGAAAAGTCTTCTGTTGTTGAGACTGAAATGAAGTCCTATTGTTATTGAGAACCCTGAGCTGGGGGAGATTGAACTGTGACCCCTTTCACATTACCTTTCTAAACTGGATGTTTTCTGTTGTTGGCCTGATTCCAAGTAAAGTGAGATAGGGATGGGGGTTTCATTCCATTAATGATTTATCTCTGAAGCAATCTGGCCATTTCAAGCAGTGCCACACTTTTCCCCTGCCCTTGTTTGCTGCACAATCTTCTTTGAACTCTTTAAAAAACATTCTAAGTTTGAGGAAGATCATGCAGTGAATGGGGGGGAGAAGCATGGTGCTATTGGAAGTGCTGCAGACATTTTAAACAGCGCACTACTGTGATTCAGAAGCTCAAAGAAGAGATGAAAGTGGAAGAAAGCAGTTTATTTCAAGAATGACTGGATGCAAGTGGCTTTGTATGAAAAGCTAAATAAAATCCATTAGCAGCCAGTTGCTAAAACAGTTGTGTCTGAACTGACACAAAAATTCTGTTAGTAACCAGTTACCAAAATAGATTACAAAGAATGTTTTTTTTTTTTTATCAAAACCCTCCTAAAAAGGAGAGGAATTTATTCTTTTTATAAATAGAAAAAGGTAGGGTATATAGAGGGATAAAGAAAAGAGCGGAGTGAGTATTCTGTTAATAAAGGTTAGTTTAAATCAATATAGATACAGTTTTTGGCAATCTCCGTGATTTGAGAGTCTTCTTTTCATCTAACAAAAATTCAAAATAACTCTGTTAATGAGGTTAGTAATGTCCTTTGGGGTTAATTATTAGTCATCTCCTTTTTGACGTTTCCCGAACAGTTATTTCTTAGGTTGTCTTCCTTTGGTATCCCTCAAGTTATAGGATGGGCCACCTTTGGTTTTCACTTCTCCCGCTCCGGCATCTCCCTCCTCTGGGCCGCTGTCATCTTCACTACTCAAATCTGTCCACGTTGCGAGTGCTGCCTCTTCCTCTGGACTGGCGTGTCTCTTCAGAAATTCCTGCGCCTTGAAGATGGAGTCAATCTTCTCTCTTTTATCCTTGTACTTGAACAAAAGGCCTTCAGGATAGGTCCATCTGTATATGACCTGTCTTCTTTGTAGAAAAGTGGTCAATCCTTTATAAGCTTTCCTTTTCATCCGGATTTCATAAGGCACATCTTTCAATATTCTGATGGTCTGCTCCCCAATTTTCAAGGGCACCGCTGCAACTGCACGCAAGATTTGATCTCTGGTACTTTGCTTGACAAACTTGACAACCACTTCTGCTGGCAGATTATTTTTTTTGTAAATGTGGAGTAGGCCCTATAGACCTTATCCATTTCTTCTTTTAACTCACGCTGATCTCTGCCAGTTACGGGTGCCAAGGCATTCGCAAGTATAGATCTGAGATCTTCCTTCTCTTCTTCTTTAATGCCCTGAAATCGAAGAGTCAGATACGATTTTTCCATTTGCAACATCAAAATTCTTTTTTCTTGCACATCCTGATGCTTTTCTAACTTGTTGACCCTTTTCTTCACTTTTCCGATGTCTTCCGACGAGACCAAACATTTCTGTGTGATCTCCTCCATCTTCTTTGACGTCTCTGTTAGTTGCCTCTGTTGACTGTTGAGAACACCTTCCATATTAGTTAAGGTTTCGCTGATTTTCTGTATTTGGACCAGCAGAGGGTGCAGTAGCTCGCTTGTCTGTTGACTGACAGTCGGCTCTGGAGGGGGATTACCCGGACCGGAAGTCCCGCCTCCCTTCTTCTCAGTTTTCAAAGGGACCTTCTTCATGGCAGACATTTCTTGTATTTGTTTACTTTATAAAAGTTCGTGACGCGTCGCTCAGGAGTCCCGCTAACTCATTCGCTTCAATGGCACCCCAAAGGTAATTTCACCAACCCTTCTTCCCTTTCATCCCCCTTAGCTTTCTTATGCAAGTCCCGCTTCTCAGTGGGGGGGGGATTCCCCTCCTCCCAGCCGCTTATTCGCTTACGGGGGAAGGGCTCGGGTTTCGCTTCAGATTCAGACCTCCAACTCACGGTTCCTGCCGTTTCTTCTTTTTGCTTTAATTCATCGCTGTTCCTCACTCCTGTTGGAAATCGGTGGCGTCGCTAAGTCCCATTACGGGCACACCGCAGCGGGGCCGATTGGGGCGGGGAGAAAGCCTCAATTTCCCGGCTGACTGCCGGCAAAGAGGCTACTCCCCAAGCGCCCTCGGTTTGGAGCCTTTGCCTAAGGCTCACTAGGATCTTGCAAACCTGCAAAGACCCCCCCAAACTGTGTGTGGGCTAACCACCTCCGGGGGCTTCCCGAAAGGTGGCCGCCATTCGCAACGCCGGAAACCAAAACCTTGATTACAAAGAATGTTTGAAAGGGACCTTAATTAGTTTGCAATGCCAGTACACCCTACCTGTTTCGTGGGCTTCCATGGCTGCACTCAAGTGCCTTTATTAGGCTTCCCAAGTCTCAGATCCCCTGGCACTTAGGGTCTAAAAGGGGGTGCCTATTTAAAAAAAAAAACCCTTAAGATAAGGGGGATCCCACTGACCAGGAATGGCTCAGCTGAAGGTGGCGGCAGAGCCCTTACAATTAAGACTCACAATGACAACCAAAAGAAACAAAAAAGGGTATATTTATATATCATGTGACATATCATTTGGAGTAATATCAGAGTTGGAGGTGTCTGATGCAATATCATAGTGCCACCCAAAGATAAACTATCTCGTGCTGAATTGAGTGTTGCTGAAAGTTCCAGTAATTTTAGTTCCTCAGTTAGAGGATGGCCCATGAGTTCCTGGGTTCTGAGTACATGACCCACATTTGTCTTTCATTTCACCCTGCTCCAACATTTCCTGTAAAAAGATTGTACATTGACTGAAAATCTAAATCTTGGCGGCAGAATAAATTATTCAAAAAAAGCAAACTGAGTGTGTGTCCTTTTGGTCTCTAAAATATGGCTGTACCTTATCATGCAAATTAGTGCAACCTACTATGTCAACTTGCAAGGGGAAGTAAACAAAAGAGGATGGAAACGAAGCTGCATCAAGTCTTGGAAAAAGTTGCCTTATATAAAGACAAAAACAAGAGTCTTCTGCATGGATTCAAAGAAAAGGGAATGTTCAATTTTTTGTTCCAGGATTTATGTAATAGGCTTGAACTGTAGTTTTACCAGTTACAGGTAAGTGGTGAAAGCACTTGCTTAGACTACAGTCTGAACCTTTCCCTGTAGTTTTGACTCCTCATTCCTGAGCAGGCTCATGGTGAATTTTCTTGGAGGGGGACGCCCTCTGGTGTCATTGGCAGGTTTGAATTCCCGCCACCGTTCCCAATGGTTCCCCTAAGCTGGAGCCAGGAGCCCCAGTCCCATTGTTCCCTGGGACTCAAGCTCAGGCTCCTTCGCTGACGGCATGTAGTGGTCAGTGGACACAACAGTTACAGACTTGAAAATTATGTAGTGCAAGCATAAGCAGAGTCAGCTGCCCCCTTCAAAGTCCATTGCCCATTAGGTTTAGGATTGTTTAGGACTGACTCTGTTTAGGATTGACAATGGCTTTATAAAATCAGACTGTTTACCAATGTTTCTTGCAAATGTAAATTTATTTATTTGTTGAGAGGATTTATCTCCAGAAAACTGTCCAAGGCATTTCACAGCATAAAAACAAAGTAACAACAATTAAACTTAAAGCAACAACCCAAATACAGCTAATCTAGTCAGCAGTAAATTAAAAAAAAAACTAATAGCAGGAGAGCAGAAAGCACAACATCTGGCCTCTGAAATATGATTCCTGAAGCAAACAAAGGCAGGTGGTGGGAAGCTTCAGTAGTAGGCAACTAGTTAGCAGAATAATAGTTAAACACATCTCCCCTTTTCCTTCTGTGAAACTCCCTCTCTCAAGTGTCCTTTGCAATGGACAAGCAGACACCAGAATGTCCATATACAGAGATGCAGTGTAACATGTAGTGTGACCTCAAGATCCAGCCAGAAGACTTTTTACTGAATTCAGTTTTTGAGACTTACCTACAGGGTAGCTTTATGCCTATAGCAGCAAAAATACATTCTAGTACCAAGACCTGTTTTCAAAGGATCTGTGGTCTTCTCATAGGGAAACTGTTCTATCCTATCCACCCATGCCTTCCACTTCCAATAATGTCTGATTATAGAGTCCAATGAGGCCCCAAAACATGAGACCACATTGTGCAATGAGACACAGATGGTTGAGAGAGAAGTAGCAATAACATCCTTGTTCCCTATGAAATACAACCTCTTCTCACACTTTCCTTACCTTTAGCTAGTACCATGTTGTATAGGGCAGCGTAATGAATTAAACCTGTGCTGAGTTACACACACGTACTCACACTGACTCGAATGGTGCTAAGCAAATTCAGTTGACCTAAAGACTGCAGTCTCACTTCAACTTGTCATCCTCCCTACTGGAAAGATTTAAGGTGGTTAAAAACGTGTGTCAGACACTGGTTATAATTCCAGTAATATGCAGAGTGCTCAAGCCATCACATATTCTCACCCACAAAAGTTGTTCTGGTATTCAAACTTTGCATGGTGATGTTATGCATTTATTATGGCTCCAAAACATATCACAGAAATAAGAATTGAAAGCTTGCTTCTGGCCTGCTGGACAGAAAGAACATTGTTCAAAGGATCTGCAGTATCACTGCCTAGAAAACCTGCAGTCTTACCTCTGCCTGAAGAAATCAGAGCTGCCAAATAGCAGACGAAAGAAAAATCATATAGTTTCTTCAAGATTTAAAAATGGGGTAATAATAATTAGAAGGTTACACAAGGAGGACATTCTCAGCTGAGGGGTGCCCAGCTGCCTCCCACTCCCCTGACTTCGCTGTTGTCAGTTGGGAGAATTATGCTGCGGAGGACATTTAGAAAAGCAACTTGTATGTGAACATCCCAACTTTCATTCCATTTTTGTGAGCCAAACTATATGTTACAGTGGCTCCAGGTCCAACCTCTGGCTACCAACACCATTTTAAAGAAGAATATGGGCATTTAAAAGTTCTGTGAGGCTGCGGCACAGCAGGACTAGGTAATCTTGTGTTCCACACACCTTTTCAAGCACTGAATCAGCCTTCTGCGGGGGGGGGGCAAAGATTACTTGGTTCTGCCACACTGGTAGCCTCATAGCATTTTTAAATGGTCAGAGTTTTTTAATGATGTCAGCAGCCACAGGTCAGACCCACGGCTGACCTAATGGCTAGTTTGGCCCTTGGAAAAGCAGATACCACATTGCAGTGGGCTTTTCATCCTTCTTTACCCCCAGCTTTGTAACTTTCTTGGCCACATCTCTTGGAGTGGCTTTTGAAAGGGGTTTGAACTTGACATATAGGGGGTAGGGATTGGACTTGTATATAAAGCTGAAACATAGAATTCTGCCCTGGATGTGTGGAGCAAATGTTACTTCAGTATCTCAGTGTTCAAGGGTGTTATTACATTTTGAATATTAAGAATAAACAAACAAATTAGCGAGTTAAACCACAGGTCTGACTTTGGTCAGCTGACTAAATGTGAAATGTAGCAAATCAATAAACTTTCTGTTGGACTTCCAGCTGCTTATTTAGTTATATATTTTGTGCATTTTTACCTATGGTGCTCTGCCCTCCTTTAGAGCCTCATAACTACCCTATAAAATGGATCAGATTGAGAGAGATTGACTGGCCCAATCTGAAGTCAATGGGATTAGATGGGTTAATTCTGTTTAAGAGTCTACTGATAGCCCAGGCCCATAGCTATCAAGGGGCCCATGGGGCCCACCCACCCCCATGGTTTTTGCAGGTCCCTACCCCAATCCTCAGCTCACTTCCCTCCCCCCCAGCCCCTTCAACCCCTGATCGATCGTCTTGTCGGCACTCTGCTGGCTGACTCGGGAGAGGAGCACCAGGACTTCTTGGGGAAAACAGAAAGAGGAGCGTTGGCTGCCTTATTTGGAATAATGGGCGGGCTCTAAACAAAGTGCCCATCAAATACAAGTTTAAGCCAGCCAACCCCACCACTCCCTCCAACTCCAGGCAAACTGCAGCAGCAGCACAGTATGATGATCTGAGCCTTGTGCTTGTCTTCCTGCACAGCCCTGGGCCATAGCTCCTCTTTCTCCTTCTCTTCCTTTGTCAGGACGTTGGGATCCTGGCAGCTCCACCTTCAGCAGCTCAGCAGTCTTGAAGGAAGTCTCCTCTGCTGAGCCTGGCCATCTTCTGTGGGGCCGGGCTGGCTGGCTGGGGTTTGTTGTTTTACCCCCTCATCCATTCCTCCCTCCACCATTGTGCAGCCTGCAGGACTCCAACTTCAGGTAGAGAGCAGAGGGGCTCATGTGGGGGATGTACTAAAAGGAAGGACAGGATTGCCCATTGGAAACAATGGGAGAGACTTGAAGGCCCATTGGAAATAATGGGAGCCAGGAATGCCAATTGACTTCCATGGGCTCCATTGAAATACATTACAGCTCAAAAAGAGTTGCAAAGAAAATGTGGAATGGATTTTCTGTTAAGGTCTCTGGTCCCAAATACACTGCTCCAGGACTGGAATGACTCTGGGGCCTGTCATTCCAGTCCTAGGACACATCTACTACCCTCCTGGGCTGTCATTTCACTGTCTAGTCCCAGAGCAGTGTATTTGGGACCAGAGACCTTAATGGAAAATCCATTCTGCATTTTCTTTGCAACTCTTCTTGAGATGTAACGTATTTCAATGGAGCCCATGGAAGTCAGTTGGCAATCCTGTCTCCCATTATTTCCAGTGGGCCTTCAAGTCTCTCCCTGAAACATTTTTGTGCAATAAACCACTTGTGTTTATTATTTAGTTGTTATTTAGAAGTATGAGCATGACATGGCAGTACCACACAGACATATAATGGCAGACCCCCTGAGAAAAACATTGCCCCCCCCGAGCAAAAAGTTGTTAGCTAGGGGGCTTTGCCAGCCACTTAGTTGTTCTTTCCCCTAAGATGCCAGCCAAAGAAAAATATTTGATGTTGCTTTTAGAAGCTCTTCAATCATGGGAATGAATCTACCTTTCCTAAAGACTGGCACAACAGCAAACCTCCAATTAAGAGGAGCAATGGTGTTGCTTGTTTGCACTGAAATGCAAACCTTGAGAGAGGGAGAGGCAATCTATACTATATCCAATCCTGCCCCCCAATAGTTCTGACAGTGCATCTGAAGGTCAGTGAGGCAAAAGTGCTCCTTGCACACTTCTTCTGGCAGGAAGGACAGATAAACTGTAGATGGGAAATGGGTGAGACAAGTACTCCCTCCCAAGATAAAAGACAGGATCAAATTAGAAGGTCGGCAATAAATCTATGATGAAGAATGAACTTTTCTCTATGCAATAGCTCAGTGAGAAGGGTCAATTTTCTGAGACTTTATTCTACAAGTCTCTTTAATTTCACATGAATGAAGCACACAGCCATTACAAATCTCAAACATACCATTCAGTCACTCCTGGCTAAACTGGGGACAAAGAACAAACAATCCATGCAAAGGAAGCAGGGGTGTGGGTTCTAATTTTAAAACAATGATATAGAGTGCAGTTGACAGCATCTAAACCACTGTATATTGCAAGTTCATGCCTTTCAGTCATGAAAGAGTTAAACTGTTTGTTTATGCATGCTAACATTGGTTAGTTAGCTTAAGACCAATTAGATCTTAGGCACATATTTCCTGGGGGGGGGTGTGTGTGACAATATTCCTAATGAAGTGAGCTATTGAATGTCCACTGGCCGATCAATTTTATTGGGGTGCTAGTTGCCGCTTGGCACATACACAGGAAGAGGGGGAACTGGAGTAAACTTTCTATCTCCTTTGTTGTATCTCACACACGAAGTTTTGCAATCAAACAGACGAGCTGGCGCTTAGAACTAGTTAGTCAGGATGTTGTTATTTTCTCTTCCAATGTACCCTTCCTATGCTTTCTTTAGTAAAGTTTTCTTAAACTAGATACACACATGTAACTGCTTTACTTTTACTCTGCTTAGAATATATAACATAGGTTATGCAGCCCAACAAGTTTTTTGCCATGAGACAGCTGTATGTATCAGAGAGCAAAATGTTTTAAAAGGGACCTTTTCCCCTGAATGTATTTTCCCTCAATACTTTTTGGATTACAAATTGAAAAATCAACTTTCCTGCTCAAGCTTATGTCTACTGTGGGACAGCTGAAAATGACTCCTCCATTTCCATATGACAAGGAAAGGGAAATGTGCCCATCAACAGAGAAAGCAGCCTCCAAATGCTGTGCTAGCCAGAGAAATGCCTGTGGATTGTGCAAGGAACGGGAATCGAGAATCTGTAAATGAATCCTCCTCCTCTATTCCTCAAGTCCCAAAATTAAACAAACAAAATTATTTGATATGGAAATTATGAGTGGACTGTGCTTTGGGGATTCAGAAAGTTAAGTATACCATTACTGCAGTTGACCTCCAAAATGCAGCAGAACAAGACAAATTTGAAATTGACAATATGAAAACTCATTAAACTCAATTTCTGATTAAGAGGCCTCACTGGTTTCTGACAGTAACACTGCCAAAGAGATTTGGATCCAATTAGAGTTCAAATGTGCAAAAAGAACAGAGAAACACACACAGTTTTTGAGAAGGAAGCTCTATACCTTTAAGTTGCATGAATGGGAGAGTGTTTCTAAGCATCTAAATACCATAACGAACACCTTTGTAGAATTAAAGGCTGCTGGAGTTCCATTTATGGATGCTGCAGTCAATGTCAGAATTCTAAATAGCTTTCCTGCCACCTATGCTAATCACATAGCCATTCTAGAGGCAAGGGACGCAGTTGATTCGAATTTCATGCTGAATTTTCTGAGGGATGAGAGTTTGAAGGGATCTGTTTCAGAGATTGCAGGAGGAATTAGTGCTTTGAGATTAAAGCATGAAAGAGAAACTGTTGTATGTTTTCATTGTGGGAATAAAGGTCATGTGGCCAGAGCCAGCTGGAGGTGTTTCTTTGCCCTATGTGGGCATAGATGCTAACCTCCTGGTGGGGCCTGGAGGCAGCGACAGCGGCGAGTCCCTGCTGGCCACCGCCATGCCACCCCCACCTCCTCCCCCCAAGAGGGGAGGGTGAGGGTAGACAAGCCCCGCTGCCACCTCCTGCATCCCGGCTGGTCACTCTGCACTAGTGGTGAAGGCCACCATGCCCCCCGCCTCCTCCCCCCAGAGGGGAGGGGGAGGGTGGGCAAGCCCCACTGCCGCCTCCTGCACCCCAGCTGGGTGCTCTGCAGTGGCAGCCACCATGCTGCCCTGCCTCCTCCCCCCTGAGAGGGGAGGGGGAGGGTGGGCGAGCCCCGCCACCACCTCCTGCACCCTGGTTGGGCGCTCTGCACTGGCGCCAGCGGCCACCATGCCGCCCCCACCTCCTCTGCTCCTGAGAGAGGAGGGGGAGGGTGGGCAAGCCCCGCCGCCACCTCCTGTGCCCCAGCCAGGTGTCCTTGTACTGGTGGCAGTGGTGGCAGCAGGCACCTGGTTAGGGAGGTGGGGGGTCTTTGGGGGGGGGCAGGGTGCCATTTGGTGCCCCTGAGGGACAGTGCACCCTAGGTGAGTGCCTAGTTCCCTAGCAAGCGAGCTGGCACTGCATGTGGCAAAGTTTTGCAGATAAAATAATTTACAGAGAGACAAAGAGAGAAGGGGCGAATCCCCCTACATTCAAAGTAATTGCTTCTGGCAAGCAGAGAGACAAAAGTCAAAAGTCAAGAAAGCCTCGTAAAAGCTATGCCTATATAGTTCCTGGAGAAAATTCAAATGTAAAGAATTTCTGGTTGCTCGACTCTGGATCTCACTGTCATGTCTGTTGTGATAAAAAAAATCTGTGGAGTTGGATGAAGACAAAAGGCAGTCTTTAGTTCAAGCAGATGGGATCCAGTTGCCAACTCAAGGAATGGGTATTGTAAAACTGAGAGCTTCCACTACAGAAGGAGAAGTAATTGAAATATTGCCAAGAGACTGTGGACAATATTTGCAGTATTTTTCATCCTGGGGGTAATGATAAAATACTGGCAGAAAAGAATGGTGGATTTTTCTATCTGAGAAATGTTGCTGATCAAGTGTATTATTATTATTTACTGAATTCTGAATGATCCAGTCCCTGAGTACATAGGGCTGTGGGCAATTTACAACAGGTTAAAAACATACAAAAAATACAGATTAAAATCAGCAGACCAATTATTCCTAATTTGATAATTTCCAGATGGCATCCATAACTTAATCTAAAACCTATTCTGGGTTGTTCATCTGTCTCATGGGCAGGTTAAAAGGGAGGATGAAATGGGCAGGATGAAAGAAAAGAGAAGGGTGCCAGCTATGATGGAAAACCGTTGCTGTCCTCAACCAAAAGCCTGGCCGAACAGTCCCTACAGAACAGACCTTGCAGAACTGCATTAGTATATCATACTAATCAGCAGAAATGCCTGCATTATTGACTGCATGTCAGTGTGGCATAGGAGGTTGGGCCATAGGAATATCAAGTCTATAGAAAGTCTGTTGCAAGACTGCAAAATTAAAATGATTGAATGTGACCAAATGCAGGGTTGTTGTGATATCTGCTGTAAGGAAAAGGGTACAGCACCTAATTACAGCAAACAGCAGAGTATACACCATGAAAGGCTGTTGGAGAATGTCTACTCAGATTCAGTTGGTCCCCTAAATGCTTCAGCTGGTGCAAATAAGTACATATTGACATTCATGGACTCAGCAAGTCATTTTATCTATGTGTATCTGATTAGGTCTAAAGACCAAGTTTTGGGGAAATTTAAGAACTATGTTGCTGCTGTGAGAAAAAAAGTTCAATACAGCTCCAGAGGACCTGTTTACAGACAATGGGACCAAGTATTGTAGCAAGTAGTTCTAAAGGTTCCTGAATGAGGAAGAAATAAAGCATGGAACAACTGTGCTGTATTCTCTTCAGCAAAATGAGTCTGCTGAGCACCTTAACAGGACCATAATGGAAATGGCAGTGTTGCCTACTCATGCAAGATGGCTTGCCTGAACCCTGCTGGGCAGAAGCTGTAGATACATCAGTCACTGCAGACTGGAAGGTTGGTAGTTCAGCAGTTCGAGACCTGAGTGCCGCATGATGGAGTGAGCTCCCATCTCTGGTCCTAGCTCCTGCCAACCTAGCAGTTTGAAAGCAAGAAATCACAAGTAGATAAATAGGTACCACTTCAGTAGGAAGGTAACAGCGTTCTGCGCACCTTGGTGTCTAGTCATGCTGGCCACATGACCACGGAAAGATCTTTGGACAGCGTTGGCTCTTCAGCTTGGAAACAGAGATGAGCACCGCCCCCTAGAGTTGGATTCATCTGGCTTTCGAGCAAGGGAAACCTTTACTTTTGTTGTTGTTGTTGTTGTTCAGTCGCACAGTCGAGTCCGACTCTTCGCGACCCCATGGACCAGATTACGCCAGGCCCTCCTGTCTTCCGCTGTCCGCTGAAGTTTGCTCAATTTCATGTTCGTTGCATCGATGACACTGTCTAACCATCTCATCCTTTGCCGTCCCCTTCTTCTTTGACCTTCAATCTTTCCCAGCATCAGGGTCTTCTCCAGTGAATGCTCCCTTCTCATTTGGTGGCCAAAGTATTTGAGCTTCAGCTTCAGGATCTGGCCTTCCAGGGAACAGTCAGGGTTGATTTCTTTTAGGATTGACTGATTTGATCTCCTTGCAGTCCAAGGGACTCTCAAGAGTCTTCTCCAGCACCATAGTTCAAAAGAATCTATTCTTCGGCGCTCGGCCTTCCTTATAGTCCAACTCTCACAGCCATACATTACTACGGGGAATACCATTGCTTTGACCATGCGGACTTTTGTTGGCAAGGTGATGTCTCTGCTTTTTATCATGCTGTTTAGGTTTGCCATCGCTTTCCTCCCAAGGAGCAGGCGTCTTTTAATTTCATGGCTGCAGTCACCATCTGCGGTGATCTGGGATCCTAGGAACGTGAAGTCTGTCACTACTTCTACGACTTCCCCTTCTATTTGCCAAGGAGTGATGGGGCCAGATGCCATGATCTTAGTTTTTTTGATGTTGAGCTTCAAGCCCACTTTTGCACTCTCCTCTTTCACTCTGAGCAAGAGACTCTTTAGGTCCTCTTCACTTTCTGCCATCAGAGTGGTATCGTCTGCATATCTGAGGTTATTGATCTTTTCCCCAGCAATCTTAACTCCAGCTTGTGATTCATCCAGGCCAGCATTTCGCATGATGTACTCTGCATATAAATTAAATAAGCAAGGTGACAATATACATCCTTGTCGAACTCCTTTTCCTATGTTAAACCAATCAGTTGTTCCATATCCGGTTCTAACTGTTGCTTCTTGACCCTTATACAGGTTTCTCAGGAGACATGTGAGGTGGTCTGGTACTCCCATCTCTTTAAGAACCTGCCATAATTTATTGTGATCCACACAATCAAAGGCTTTAGCATAGTCAATGAAGCAGAAATAGATGTTTTTCTGGTACTCTCTTGCTTTCTCCATAATCCAGCGAATGTTGGCAATTTGATCTCTAGTTCCTCTACCTCTTCGAAACCCAGCTTGTACTTCTGGCAGTTCTCTATCCACGTACTGTTGGAGCCTAGCTTGTAGGATTTTGAGCATGACCTTGCTAGCGTGTGAAATGAGTGCAATTGTGCGATAGTTTGAACATTCCTTGACGTTGCCCTTCTTTGGGATTGGAATGTAAACTGACCTTTTCCAATCCTGTGGCCACTGTTGTGTTTTCCAAATTTGTTGGCAAATTGAGTGCAGCACTTTAACAGCATCTTCTTTTAAGACTTTGAATAACTCAGCTGGGATACCATCACCTCCACTAGCTTTGTTGTTAGTAATGCTTTCTAAGGCCCATTTAACTTCGCTTTCCAGGATGTCTGGCTCGAGGTCAGTGATTATACCATCGTGGTTGTCAAGGACATCGAGGTCCTTCTTGTATAGTTCTTCTGTGTATTCTTGCCATCTTTTCCTAATCTCTTCTGCTTCTGTTAGGTTCCTACCGGTTTTGTCCTTTATCATGGCCAGCTTTGCATGGAACGTTCCCTTGATTTCTCCAATTTTCTTGAAGAGATCTCTAGTCCTTCCCAATCTATTGTTTTCCTCTATTACTTTGCATTGTTCATTCAGGAAAGCCTCCTTATCTCTCCTTGCTGTTCTCTGGAAATCTGCATTCAGTTGGGCAAATCTTTCCTTTTCCCCATTGCCTTTAGCTTTCCTTCTTTCCTCTGCTATGTGTAAAGCCTCATCAGACAGCCACTTTGCTTTTTTGCATTTCTTTTTCTTTGGGATGGCGGTGAGTGCTGCCTCCTTTACAATGTCACGGACCTCTGTCCATAGTTCTTCAGGTACTCTGTCTATCAAATCTAGTCCCTTAAACCTATTCTTCACCTCTACTGTATATTCATCGGGGATGCGATCTAGGTCAAATCTGAATGGCCTTGTGGTTTTCCCAACTTTCTTCAATTTACTTTTACTTTAATGGAAATGGCAGTGTTGCCTACCTATGCAAGATGGCTTGCCTGAACTCTGCTGGGCGGAAGCTGTAAATACAACAGTCAATTTACACAATAGAATTCCTTCAAAGACCACAGGGAAAACACCATTTGACAGTATTTCCTGCTAGAGAGAGGGTGACAATATTCCTAATGAAGTGAGCTGTAGAATGTCCATTGGCTGATCAATTTTATTGGGGTGCTGGTTGCCGCTTGGCATGTATACAGGAAGAGGGGGAATTGAGGTAAACTTAATATCTTCACTGTTCTCTCACATACTAGGTTTAACAATCAAGCGGACAAGATGAAGCTTAGAACTAGTTAGTCAGGATGTCATTATTTTCTCTTCCAATGTACCCTTCTTATGCTTTCTTTAGTAAAGTTTTCTTGAACTAGATACACTCATGAAGTTGCCCAGCTGATTTTGAGTAACAGAGGTGACCTAAGAAGAAGACGGTGAAAGCACCAGAGAACAGCAAGGTAAAGAATGTGTAAGGGATCTTGATTTAGTTTCCCCTTTCTCTTGCACACTGCTTTTGTAGAAAAGAGCCAGAGTCCAGGAACACCTTAATGACAAACTAAATTTGTGGCAGGGTATGAACTTTTGTGAGTCATTGCTTTATGGCATCTAGTTTTCCTTCTGGAAAGAATTCTGAACTTGAAAGATCATTCACTCATTTGAGCCACTCCTGCCATTTGAAGTGATACAGACTTGGTACAGGTTTATCACTTTATCTGCTTGTTCTGAGAACAAGAGTGAGGCCTTCTGGAAGTAGCGATGCCAGTCTCCAGGTGGGACCTGGGGACCCCCCAGAATTACAGCTTATCTCCAGACTACAGAGATCAGTTCCCCTGGAGAAAATGAATGCTTTGGAGGGTAGACTCTATGGCATTGTACCCCACCAAGGTCCCTGTCCTTCCCAGGCTCCATCCCCAAATCTCCAGGAGTTTCCCAAGTTGGATTTGGCAAACCTCTTCCCCATACCCCATTGGTGGCCAGGGGGGACTTGGCAATCCTACCTGGAAGGAAGACCTTGCTTCAGCTTATCTGGATTCTCAAAGGATAAGGCTTCCCTGCTTGTAGGAATACATCACCTTGTCTTAAACAGCCTACTTGTCAGATCTCATATCTTCTTATTTTCAAGGGCCAATGATACATGATTTTCTCTGCAACTGAGAAAGCCAGCATGGTGTAATGGTTAGGAGCAACTGACTCTAATCTGGGGGACCAGCTGGATGACGTTGGGTCAGTAACAGCTCTTTCAGAACTCTCTTATCTGCCAAAGTAAGTCTAGCTCGCCACCTAGTGGTGCATAATGCTGAACGAGCTAGAACTTCAGTCTACCAGACAATCTTAGGATCTCCTGGCTATACTACACACAATACCATATGATCATCATCACCACCACCACCATCATCTGCAACTGAAATCCCAAATGCATTATTTTCATCCTATAAAAAGAAGCTATGAACATACAGTGCTGCAGTGCAGTGCATACAGCCTGCAGTGCTAGATGCATTCTTTTTTTAAAAAAAATATTTTTATTTATAAGTTTTTCTTGACCTATATACATATATATACAACGACAAAAGTCCAGGTCAACAACTTCACCGACAAAATTACATAGATATACATTAAATCCCCAATTTCTGTTAACCTGTACAAATACAGTTGGAGTGGTTTTGGATTCTTTTTCATCTCTTCTTTTCAATCCATTCGTAAATTTTTTTCCATCTATTTACATGTATTAAATCATCTCTTCCGGAGAGTATAAGATTTAACCTATCTAATTCAGCTATTTCCAATATAGTATTTATTATTTCTTCTATATTGGGGAGGATTTCTTTTTCCAACATTTGGCAACCATAATTCTCGCTGCAGTCAATATATAAAGAATAATTCTCTGGTCTACCTTTTTAATTTCCTCCGGTAGCATGTTCAGTAGGAAAGATTCTGGTTTTAATTCTAACTTCAGTTTGGTTAATTCTTCAATTATTTTTTTAATCATTTTCCAAAACTTTGTTATTTTTTCACAGTTCCACCAGATATGTAAGTACGTTCCCACCTTTTTTTACATCTCCAGCATACATCTGATGCCCCTTTATAGCATTTTGCTACCCTGTCCAGCGTCCAGTGCCACCTGAAAAACATCTTATAGATATTTTCTCTGTAGTTTGTGGCTCTGAGCAGCTTGAGAGAGCTCCAAGTTCTGGACCACTGTTCCAAAGTAATGTTATGCCCTATATCCCTCATCCAGAGGATCATATTTGGTTTTACCGTTTCATCTACTAATTCTTCAGTTATAAGAAAGTTATACAGTTTTTGTATTAATTTGTCCGCTGACGACAACCAGATTTTATCTAGTTGGGAGTGTGTACTCATGAAGTTTATTTTTTTATCTTTAACAAATCTGGATTTTAACTGTATTTTTTCCCAGGGGGTTAAGTTTATTTTTTGAAATTCTTGTGAATCTAGTGACTTTAGTTCTTTCTTTTCTGTCAGAAGTTTTTCATAAGTTAATTTTTTTTCTTTTAACCATAATGATGGCAAGACAAAGGCTTCTAAAGGGGAGATCCAATTCGGAATTTTGGGATAGTACCTCTTTTTAATTTCTCTCCAAACTTTCATCAATGGTCCTCTTATAATATGGTTTTCGAAGATTTGTTGTTTTTTGTCCATATTATACCAGATATGGGCATGCCAGCCCATAGGTAGATCGTGACCTTCTAGTTTTAAGATTCTGTCTTCTTCTAGTTGGATCCAATCTCGTATCCATCCCATAGCTGCGGCCTGATAGTATAAGTTCCAATCTGGTAATCCTAGGCCTCCCCTCTCTTTCTTATCTGATAGTAGTCTTCTGTTAATTCTTGGCTTTTTAGCGTGCCATATAAAGGTTTTAACTACTCGGTTCAAATCTTCAAAAAGTTTTTTATTTGTTAGAATGGGGAGGCATTGGGCCAGAAATAAAAAGCGTGGTAAAATATTCATTTTAATTGCGGCGATTCTTCCCATAAATGATATATTTAAGTCCTGCCAGGTATTAAGATCTTTTTTTATCTCTTCTAACAGTTTTATATAGTTATTTTTATAAAGATTTTTATTGTTATTTGTCATAGTAATTCCTAAATATTTAATTTTTTCAACTACCTGTAAATTTGAAGTATTTTGAATCTTAGCAATTTGTGTGGTCGTACAATTTTTAGTTATAATTTTTGTTTTCTTTATGTTGATTTTTAAACCTGCTACTTGGCCATATTCTTGTAAGTCCTTCCATAGATGCGGTATAGCTTTTATTGGCTCTTCCAGGATGAATACCAGATCGTCTGCAAAGGCCTGTAGTTTATATTGTTCCTTTTTAATTTTAGTCCCCGTTATATTCTCATTACTTCTCACTAGATCATTTAGTGTTTCTAATCCAAAAATAAATAATAACGGTGATAAGGGGCATCCTTGTCTAGTACCTTTTTGTATTGGGATACTGTTTGTAACTTCTCCATTTATAATAATTTTTGCGTGTTGCTTTTCATAAATGGCTTTAATTGAATTTAAAAAATTTTCACCGCAATTCCATAATGTAAGCTTTTGTTTTAAGTATTCCCAATTAACGTTATCGAAAGCTTTTTCTGCATCTAAAAAAATTAACGCAACCTGTTTCCCCGGATTTTGCTCGTAGTATTCTAATATATTAATTATATTCCTAACATTGTTTTTGATTTGTCTTCTCGGTATAAAACCTGACTGATCTTTATGGATAATTTCTGCCATTATCTTCTTAAACCTGTTTGCTAAGATTGTAGCAAAAATTTTGTAATCAACGTTCAGCAAAGAAATGGGCCTAAAGTTTTTAATATCTGTATTCTCAGTATCGGGTTTATGGATAAGTGTTATCAGAGCTTCTTTCCATGTCCCGGGAATTTTGCCCGTTATCATAACGTTATTCACTACATCTTTAAATAGATCTGATATTTCATCTTCTAAGACCTTGTAAATTTCTCCTGGAATGGCATCTGGGCCTGGTGATTTTCTTAGCTTTTGGGCTTTAATTGCATTTATCAATTCAAACATAGAAATATTGTCATTCAGATGTTTCCTTTGTTCCTCTGTAGATTCACCTGTTTTATGTTTCAAAAGATAATCTTCAAGTTCCTGATTGTTGTATGGTGGCTGTTTATATAGATTTTTATAAAAGTCTTCCACTATTGTTTTTAAATCATATGTTTTAAATTTTATTTCCTGATTTTCATCTTTTAGCGCTACAATAAACCTTTTTTCTCTCTCTTTTCTGAGTTTATAGGCTAGCCAGTGGGAGGGCTTGTTCGCATTTTCAAAAAAGTATGCTTTTGTATATTCAATTTTTTTTGCTACCTCTTGAGATAATTCTAAATTTATTTGGTGTTGCTTCAATTTAATCCTTGTTCTTAACTCTTTTAAATTTCTCTTATCTTGACTTACTTTTTCTAAATTCCTTAATTCTGTGGTTAGGCTTTTAAATTTTTCTCTTTTTTGTTTATTTTTCCATGCTTCTTGATTTATAAATATACCTCTAATATACGCTTTAAGTGTGTCCCAAATAATATTCAGATCAGTGGTCTCTTTTCTATTTATCTCAATAAATTCTTTAATATCTTTTCTCAATTTACTAACAAAATCTGTATCCCTAACTAGGCTTACATTTAACCTCCACCTATTACATTTATATGTTTCTTGGATAGATGTCCACATGGGGTTATGGTCCGCGAATGTGTTTGCTAGGATTTCAATTTCTGAGAAGAGTTTAGTTATGTTTATATTTACCCACACCATGTCTATTCTCGACCATGACTTGTGTCTATTTGAAAAGAAGGTATAGTCTTTTTTTTGTGGGTTCCTAGTTCTCCACAAGTCTACCAAATTAAATTCTTCCGCTAATTTTAGAAAGTTGTTCGTTAAAACTGCCCCGATTTATATGATTTCCTTGTTTTTTTCCTATCTTCTTTTGGGTCTAACACAGCATTGAAGTCTCCTACTAGACATACATTTTTTGGGTTTTCTTTAGAAATAAAGCTCCTCAGTTCTGCGAAAAATATATCTTGATTTTGATTTGGAGCATATATGTTTACAATCAGAATTTCTGTTTCTCTAATTTGGACCTGTACTCCTATGATTCTTCCATTACTAGAACTAAATTTAATCTTAGGGTTCAGTTTCTCCCTAACATACATAACCACACCTCTTTTTTTAACCTTATCTGATGCTATAAAAGCTATACCTAATTTTCTACAAATTAAATGTTTTTCATGGTCTTTTTTTATGTGCGTTTCCTGAAGGCAAGTGATGTCATTTTTCAACTTAATTGCTTGGTGTATAATTCTTCTCCTTTTCTGTGGGCTGTTCAAACCATTAACATTCACTGAAATCAGAGAGACTTTCTTACTCGCCATTTTTCTTTTTATGGACTATATTTTTAAGTTGCCATCTTGTTTGGATTTGCGATGCTGTTTTATATTTCAGTTGAAATTTTTTATAATCTTTTTTCTTTGTATCTTTCAATCGCGTTGATGCTGAGCCTTTTTTATATCCTTTTCTTTCTCGATCTTCTCTGGGTTCTCTCTCTTCTGCTTCTTCCTTCTCCTCTTCTTGTTCCTCTTCTTCTTCATGGGGCTTTTGCCAACCTAGATCTTCCCCGAAGTTTTCTAGAAAGTTTTCTAATTTGAAGACAGAATCCAACCTGTATCTTTGGCTTCTGTACATAAATTGGAGTCCCTCTGGTATTAACCATCTATACTGGATTTCATTACTTCTTAATAATTCAGCTAAAATAGCGTATTTTTGGCGTCGCTCCCTAATTCTCCAAGGTATATCTTTCAGAATTCTGACTTCATCTCCTTCTATTATCAGTTTCTTTTTATTTGCTTCTTGGAGAATTCGGTCCTTAATATGTTTCCTTGCAAATTTCACATGGACTTCCCTTGGTGTCTTGTGTTTTTTCGAATAAGCCGAGTTCCTTCTATATATCGCATCTATGTTCTCCAATAACTCTTTTTCATCCAAAATATTGAATTGCTCAGCAATGTTTCGGGTCAGTTCCTCTTTTAGATTTTTCCCTAGTTTTTCTGTAACATTTTGGAATCTAAGAGTATGCTCTGCTTTTTCCAATTCAAGTGCCATAAGCATTTCTTCCATTTTATCAGTTTTAGATTTTAATTCCCAAACTTCTTGATCAATATCTTCCATTTTTTCTTCTAATTGTTTTGTCGTTTTAGTTAATTTTTTAATTTCCAATTTAATTTCTTCTGTATCATTTTTTAATTGCTTTGCAATTTGATCCATTTTATTTTGTAAGGGCTCCATCTCTTTTTTTATAATTTCAGCATTCTGCTCCGCTGCCATTTGTAAGAAGTTTTGGAGCATACTTTGTAACTCTCCAGTTGTGACATTAGATTTAATTAAGGCTAGCCCTGATGTTTGACTGGGAGATGCAGATGAGCCTTTTCTTTTTCTATTCCTATAGGCTTCCTGGGATAAACTTTATTTTATTTATGGATTTTTACCTCTAGTCATCAATCAAGTAATAATATTGATTAGCCTAGTAATGGTATTATTGTAGAATTATCCTGATTAATATTATTTTATTTATCCTGGGAGTAGATTTAATGTTATAGACTTTTTACCTCTAGCCGTCAATCAAATCGTGGCATTAACTAGTTTAGTGATAATGTTATAATTATCCTAATTAATACTATTTTGTTTAGGATTATTTTATCTAAATGCACATATTGGCTCTAGACCACTATTTAGGTGTTTCCACACTTCAGGAAAGTATCTACCTACTTTAGTTGTCTAATCCGTTGTATTTCTTATTGAATCCTTTATTTATCTGGGCCTTTAAGGTGACTTTGTTATTATTATTATTTACCCTTACTGGGTGGTCTGTCTACACCCTTCCTTGTTTCCTGCTTTTCCCCGTAGTCCTACCGCGTTTCTATAAACTTCTATACACGTTAAGGTTGTAAACAAGCCTTCGGGGCTCCCTTCCTTCTCCAACTACTCCTCCCTCTTTCTTTATACCACTCCTTCCCCCTTCAACATGCAGTCTTTTCCGCTTTCTTCCTTTTGTATCTTTCTTTCACTTCCTCCTTCTGTATGGACTCCTCGTCTAAGGTGCCACTTCACTTTTGAATCTTTGGTTTCTCTTGTCAAGTCACAGATCTCATGCGCTGCTCCTCCCTCCGCCTTTCTTTCTCCTCTGAAGGTCGCTCTCCCGCCCTTCCTGGATGCTTCCCGTCGCCTCCTTTGCACGCCACTCCATTGAATCACTCTGCTGAGTCACCCTCTGCAAGGATCCAGCTTTAATTAAAGAAACAGGAAAGACGTTAGCTTCATGAAACACGGTAATGCTTTTCAAACTATATTGTTTCAATTATACTCCATTTGTTTTCACCACTCTTCCAGCACCGTGCTTTTATTAGCCGCTATTTAAACTATCTCATTGTGCTCAATTTGCTTCGTCTTATCTTTCCTCCGACAAGGGGAGTGTTGATTTATTCTACATTCCTGGTTGCCCTCTATTTTCCTCAGTAATCACTTTCTATATACATGCACACATTTAAGATACTTAGCTTCGAGTTCGCTGAAGAGTTTCTTCTCTCCTTCTTTCCGTTTGAGCTCCGGGTCCACTCCACGCTCTGTAAATTCCACAGCTGAGGGGAAAAAAAAACCCTTGCTGCCTTCCCCCTCACTCCTGCCTTAGAACCAGCCAAAAACAACCCCCTGAGAGAGCCGCCGCTCCCCTCAGGTTGGGCTTAAGTTCCTTGCAAATATCTCTAGATATGTGGAGATATTTGGCTAGCAGTAAACAGCCACAGAGTGAGGTAAAAATAAGATAGAGCTCGAGGAGCGCTTCCCCCAAGCGTCTATCTTCTTCGAGCGTCCGCCATATTTTTTTTTTGACCCAGTGCTAGATGCATTCTATGGGTTCTAGAAAGTCTAGAAAGCTAGACTGAACTCTGGTCACCACCAGGGGCTTTTAAGGCCCTGGTCACATGGCAAGGTAATTGCGCTTTGTTCCCGCTGTAATTTAATCGGGAACATTTTTCTTCGCATTGGGCTGACTAGATGCAGCCAGCCCCTCTTTTCCAGCACCCGCTTGCCTGCTGCTGCGCCGTCCCTCTAGGCGATGCTGCCGGCCATGGGGAGGCTCAGGCAGCTGCTTCTCCTGCTGCCACTGTGTGTGGGGGGTCCCCTGCTGCTGCTGCTGCCATTGCCCCATGAAAATGGGCTCCGTCATCTCCGCCATCCTCCTTGCCAGCCCCGTCCAGGCTGCTGGAGCCCC
This sequence comes from Gekko gecko, assembly GCA_029375565.1. Taxonomy (NCBI): domain Eukaryota; kingdom Metazoa; phylum Chordata; class Lepidosauria; order Squamata; family Gekkonidae; genus Gekko; species Gekko gecko. Next base: position 185,675,074 of record JAPDNY010000003.1, read on the forward strand.
CGCCTCTCGTTCCCACCTCCAGGGCCATCTTTGTGCATTTGTTTTTTTTTTAAAAAAAGCTTCTGGTTTGAGCGCTTGACTAAACATGTGCTTAATAAATCCATTATTAAATGTGAAATGGATTTATTTAGCGCATGTTTGCTCAAGCGCTCAAACCAGAAGCTTTAAAAAAAAAAAAAAAAAAGAGCATTCAGATGGCCCTAATCACAATCATTGCAAAAGATGGGCTGTCCAGATAGGCAAAATCGCACATTCAAACCACAAGTGCCAGGAAAACACCTGATTTTCCAGGGGTCAGGAAAACCCAGCAGCATTGCGTGAGTGAGGCTGCTTCGGTGCGGGAGGTGGATTGGCGCGTGTGAACGTGAAACTGACATGCGCAAGGGAACAACAGCAAACCCCGATCAAAACAGCAGTGTGACCGGACCCTAACTCTTCTCTCTAAGTTGCACCTATCAAAATGTCTTCCCATATAACTGGTCTGTTTTATACCATGGTATGGGGAAAAGAGACAGGGGACATACGTAGGCAGCTTGGGAGTGCAGTTTGGATCAGATAAACGGTTCCAAATGAAAATATTACCTCACTGCTTTCCCAATATGGCCATAGCTGAGATTACTCATTCCTTCATGTCTGCAATATTAAGCCATTTGGAATTTCAGCCACGGCACTCCATGTAGAAGGCCCTAAGTTACCATACCTGAAAATTAATATCTTAAATATTTCCTTAGTGTATCATTGGCTTATTAGTTAAAAACACTTTCCAATAGAAGGTCTGTCTGATAGCACTTTCCCCCCTCTAGCTCTTGTTTATTTAGATTGTTCCCTCCATTCCTCTGCAAGCTGAAAACAAGAATAAAAGTGATGAAGGATTTTTTTTCCTTTCTTTTTAATATTAATATCGCTCCTCTGCTCTGCAGGTGCAACTCCTGTGCAATGCATGATAAATTTGATGGCATCATGTTTATTAGAGAATAGTGCCTTTCATGAAAGTGTACAACTGAGAGAAGCTGCAGGAAACAGAATGTTGTTATGTAAAATAATACTGTTAAATATACATAAGATTTACTCATAGCGTATGCTGTTTACATATAATGCCTAATAAACATATTTCACCCAAAGTTAATGTATCTCAGTGGAATAATTATATAAAATAGGTGTGTAATCAATCTAGTGGAAAGAATAGAAGGAAAGGGAAATACGGAAAGGGAGAACTATGTCCGTTACCATGTGTAAAATAGTAATGATTTAAGTCTTTAAAATGTTAGCAGTTAATACTCATCTACATAATTAAGATCTAGCTTAAGAAAGATAGGTAGATACAGTTAGATTCTTTGATTTGTCATACTAGGACATGATGTAACTCACAGCTTCAAAAACCTTTTCTTCAGGTATTAGTTTTCCTTTGAAATATGACTGTGAATGTTGCTCCAATAACATCAACTCCATCATATCATATGAGGATGCCTTGCCAGACATATTGATAAATCCACTGATTCTTCCCATTGTTGTAGTCAGTGGACTAAGGCTGAGAGGATCAGTAGCTATTTGACCTTTATTGTGGATTAAATAAACACCAGATGGTGAGGATTTGGTCAGTGCATCTATTCTTCCTTCTTGGTTGTCATGTTCACACTGTTGCTTCCAACTGAGCTTTTCTCTTGATTTGTCATGGTGCCAAAGCTACTTCTATAGTACCTTTCATGCATCACAGCTTTCAAATCTTGTCCCATTAGTTTCATTTTGTTTCTATCATAAATAATCGACTACTTTCTTATACACTCTTTCATTACCTAATAATGATTGCTCTTTGCACAAAGGAATAATGTCTTATGAGGTTAGCCAGTAGAGTTTGTCCATTTAGTATATAGCTGGCTTGCCATTATTTATTAAAGAAAACAGAAAAGCACAAGTAATGATCCACAAACCACCAAACAACAGCAGATACAGAACTGTCATTAAAAAGACTTATTTTCAAATGGGAACAGGTCAGGTGACATTGTTAACTGACACATATAAGGATCTGGCACCATGACACCAAAGTCCAAGGAATAAATGTATGAGAAATAAAATATTGTGTTACATAAATTCAGAATCTTAATGGAGTAAATGGCATATAAATTAACATATGTCTTTCTTCAAGAGGAATTCAGGTTCACAGATGGCGTGGTGGGAGTGGTTTAAATTGCTCCATTTCTGACCAGATTATATTTGATTTGGACAATCACGATCACACTTACCTCCCTTATCCCACTTTACTGCGCAGTCGCCATGCTTCCCGGTGTATACACTACCAGTGCACGGGAAGTATGTGTCGGTGGGGGGGTTTTCCCCCCTCAGTTTGCACATGCGCATAGGCGCCCATGCATGGAATAGGACTTTTTTTTATATCGCACATGTGCACAAACATTAGGGCGAATCACAGCCTTTTTTTGACCCTTCCACAGAGAACTGTGCCTTCACTCACATACCTGTATCAATCTGCCTGAACGGTCCACTCCCCTATAAAACCCTTTTTCCCGCTCATTTCTGACACTCGCACTGAGGGAGCAACATGAATCCTCAGGAGCAGTGCCTGGTGGCATTCCTGACTGCTCAGATCCTTCTCACAGTGGCCTGTCACCTGCAACGCAGATTGACAGCCATCAGAGTGAGGAGACTGATTGCTGTCAGATGACACCTCATGCAAAGGGGAGCCAGACTGAGGGGCTTTGTCCTGACAGAGTCCCTCAATGTGGCATTCCTCCAAACACTTGCTGAGCAGAGGGCCCCACATAGGTGGTGGGTCTATCCTCAGCCAGCACAACTATGGGACGTCTACACCCGGATCATCTGGGAGGACAAACAGTGGCTAGAGCACTTTAGGATCACCAGGGCCACTTTCCTGTGGATAGTGGATGCTCTCAGGCCGCATCTCCAGCATGAGGAGACCACCATGAGGGACCCCATACCATCAGAGGAGTGTGTAGCCATTGCCATAGCTTGACTGGCTAAACCACCTGCTACCGGGTGGTTGGCGCCCTGTTCGGTATGGCAAGATCCACTGTGGCCAGCACTGTGGCTTTGCAATTGAGGCACATCTGATGAGCCAAACAATATGTCTTCAATCACCTGGACTGGTAAGCATCTCCAATGTAAAGCACACGCATGACAGAAATGAGGTGTTTTCTAACATATGTCCCTCGAGGCACAGGGAATGTAAGGGTGTAATGGTGACCAGTCAGTGGCATCTGTGGATGACCACTACTGTGGTACTGTCCAGATCGCAATTACTACAAAGGGGAGCTGAAAGTAATAATTGTCAAAATTTATAACAGGACCTCAGGGGGTGCCAGTGATGCAGGCATGGTTGTGTTCAGTGCTCTCTCTCAGTGGAGTGAGTGTGAGCAAACACACCTGATTTTTAGCCTCTGGCTCAGGAATGATGGCTCCAGGGTGAGCTAATTTTTGCAGTAGCCAAATTGCTCACTCACAACTTTAATGCCAGTCGTTCACCAAGTAGCATTTTTGTTCACAGGACTCCACAGCTTAGAGGGAGAACTGGCTGTGTCATCTGTGTGTCAAGCAATGCCATGAATTACAACTGTGCCACAATGTACACAAGTTGCTAGCAAGCATTTCACTTTGTAACTGTCATCAGTAACTTCATATGCGACTGTGGGCATTGTTGTCTACATTAAAAAAATTGTACTGGGCCTGAAACTACAAATGATAACCGTCCCACCAGGGTAAACTTCTAAAAAACTATAACGTTTACTCTAGTCATCCTCCCTGGATTCTGTCGCAGGCACCAGCTCCGGATCGGCAGGTTGCACAGTGTGCTGCAGGTCAGCAACGTTTGTGCAGAGATGCCACACAACCTGCCGCAGGGTGTTTATCAAGTTGAGCGCCTGATGGACTGTGGAGTGAAGGAAGGAGGGGGGGAGTTAGATACGGCCTTGTTGTGGAATCCACCTTGAGATTGCAGTTGGCTGTGGCCCCTGTCAGATTACCACACATCGGTAACAGTGGCCCATACAGTGGGGACTGTTTTTTCGGAAAGGAAAACCATGTCATCAAAGCCACACACCCTGCAAGCTCATGTTTTTGCTTGCCCATACTGCCTGGTGGGGCTATTTCCCTTCATTACTTGCTGTCACCACTCACTGAATTGATACTGCCCTCCTAGAGGGACAGTGAGACCCCTCTGGCTGATTCCCCAACATGGGAAAGTGAGTACCACAATCTTTTGGTGCCCCCTGGAGAGTTGGCAACCCCTCTGATTTGGGTCTGTTTTGGTTCCCTGGCCTCCTTTTGCCCCTGGTAATGTCCTAAGCTGGGAAGAACTAAGTGGCCAAGGCACACCAGGCCTTAAAACTCAAAAAGGTGTACTTGAACTATGGATAACTTAGGCAAAGGGAATAATCACAGGCACTTAACACTACCAGGCACAGAAAGTAAACGAGTTAAAATGCAGGTCCTCTGTCCCTACACCCCCAACTCCCTATCTCTGGAGATGCTAGGGCTCAGGAAGGGATTAGCTTTCCCCCTTCCTTCTTGTTGTGGAAAAACCCCAGCCCTCCTCTGGGACTGTTCACTTGGACTGCCACCCTCCTGCCACCACAATTCACAGTGGCCTGGATGTCTCACAGGGTCCAGATTATTCCTGGATAGGGTGTGCCCAGCAAGTCTTAACAGATTGGACTTACATCTGGTGTCCACCCTGTCCTTGAACTCACGGAGCTGATGTTCCACCTCCTGGCATCTGCGGCAGGACCCCTCTTCCTCCGCGGTGACGCCACTTGACCTACAGTCAATAGAGTACAGCTCGTCATCAGAGCAAGAAGTGCATTCCCCATAGGGCAACCTGAGGATGATCTTACCTGCAGCTGACTCCGCTGAGGAAACAATCTGGATGGGTCCTCTGGGAACCATCCCCTGTGCCTGCTCCTCAGTCGACCCATCTGAAATGCACACAATTTGTTTGAGGGAAGCTTGTAGTCCAACAAGCATTCTCCAAACACTAGTAGACCTGCATGAGTTCCTACACAGGTACGGTAAATGTGGCCACCACATTCTGGCCTCTCAAACTGCTGTTCCCATCAGCACAGCAACTCCTCACACACCATAACCTCCCACTTCCAACCAACCACGGCTGCTGTGGTCGCTCAACACAAATTATTCCCCATGTACAACCTGTGGATAGACAGCTATCTGCAACATGTGCCCTCTCTAATAGCAGATGCTGGGCATTTCGGTCTGCTTCCCGATTACATAAATATCTCCAAATCGGGGGAGGGGGGGGAACCAGCAGCAATTCAAGAACAACTGGAGTGACACTCTCTACTCATCCTCTCTGGTGTCCCCCAAAGACACCACCACACCTCCAGGCAGTTGTGCGGCCTGCTGGGGTTCACCTGCCTATAATGGAGGGGGAGAAGTGGTCCCTGCAGGGGGCAACATTTAACTTTAGCTCAAGGTCAGATTTGTGATTTGCAGTCAATGCATTATTCATATCATCCCCTCACCTGCTCCATTGTCCCCAGAGGAAAGGGTAATGTTTTCCATCTCTGTGGGCAGCTGGGAGGGTCCAGCTGCAGGAAAAAGAGGGGGAGATCTGTTCAGGTCATGGTTTAACATTGGTCGGGGGGGGGCATTTGGAGAAAGGATTAGCTGTCACTTCAGTAGTCACATAAATGACTGGGGGGTGTATGAAGCCCATATGCTCACTATGCCTGCGCAAAAGGCACACTCACCAGCAGATGGTCCTTGCCCCAGATCCTCTATGGGAGGATCCTCAGAGGAGGAGGACGGCATCAGTACCTGGGCTCTCTGGAACCATCCCCTTCTCCGTACTTGAGGTGTGTCTAAAGATAGTAAAGTGTATTGGTTAAAATGAGGATGGAAGTTAATGCTGGAGTGTGTGAGTATAAAACCTCATGACTGGACAGCACAGCTTCAGAAACCATGCTATCAATGCTTACCTTTTCAAAATAAGGCATAGTGTGTCCAGATGATTATTTCTGGCTCACCTCACTGCGCATCTCTCCAGAAATAAGAGATGTTCACATTAAAAACAATTCTTTCCAACAGCCATGAGCCAAGCTTCTTGTTTACAAGGACAGGGTTGTGGCGCACTAGAATCCACAGCTTAAACCACACCTTCCAAACACAGTTACCTTGGCATGCCTCGGTGTCATATTCTGATTTGGCACGTGTCTCTGTCATACTCCATAAAACCACTGGAAACCAGGCTCTCTGACTGGGGACACTCCATGGCCAAATGGCCCATGGTTAGTGCAGCAGACATTGACCATTCAGACATGTGTTTGTTACTTTCACAATTTCTTTTTCTTGTACTGTATTTACACATTGTATTACAATACATGTGAAGATGTTACAAACAAATGAATAAGGTACATTGAATCAAAACCTGATTTTTTGGGGAATTAATGACAGTCATTTAAGGCTTACTGTACCTAACATTTCTCACAAAAGGAATTAAACAGTACCCCCTATATGCCACTGTTCCAATCCTTTAGAGAAAGTTATTTCAACACAGCTGCAGTGTCTGGCAGCAGACCTGTTATTGATACATTTCCTCTTATTTAGGCAAAACATACCCTCCTTGTACTGAGGTTGTCAAGGGTGCACTGGAAAAGGGGGAGTAGAAGAAGCTCAAGAAATTTAGAAACTTACATGGGGCTATTCTTTCAGTCCAGCTCAGTCTCCCCGCCTGTGCCCACAAATGTGCCATGAGATGGAAATGGGGAGGACGGTGACTCCTGGGGGAGGAAGCCTTCCCAGTCCTCCAGCGCATCGAAGAATGCCTCCTTCAGCCTTTCGAATTTGATCTGGCATTGCGAGCCAGACCTGGGGTAGCCCTCAGCAGTATGGCTACCTGTTTGAATATGTCCATTGTGGGCAAGTGGGTGCTGGGCATTATCATCAGCAAGTCCATTTCATGCAAGAGTTCAAGGTGGCTTTCCATTTCCTCCTCCTTCCAGTAGATGCCCAAATGCCTCACCACCACTGCAAAAAGTTTTGGGCACGGGGCATTTGTGCACATGTACAAACTAACGCTGGAGATTTGGACCTCTGTATTCAATGTGCCAGGGAGGGGTTTTTTTTCAGTAGTAGTCAACCCAGTGGTTGACACTTCTGTTGAGGAGTACAGTGGTCTACCACAGTGGCCACTATCCCAAGGAAAATGAGGGACACTCCCGGAAGTTTGGCAAATTCAGCCCATTGTCTTTTATTAATAGTCTGCACCTCCAAACACTTCCCCCTGATCTCTCCAAAAATTTCCACTCCCCCCCCAGAACAGTTTGAGTTCCAGAGTCCCAAAGTAGCCAATTAGCTCCACAGAAACTTCTAAAATTTTTCCAACCCCCCCCATCCCTGGCGTTTATTCAAATGAAGCACATGTTTAATTGGGTGCCCTTGTGGTTCTCTAATCCAAGTGCGCGTGCGCAAAAATACTCCTACTGAAACCTCATGCAGCAATGGATGCATTGCCCAAAAAGGGAGTTTTCTGGCAGGAGGACAAACTGAAGCTCATATTTCTGTGAGAGAAAGGCTATGGGGAGCAGGTTATGACCAGCACCCACCTAGAAACAATCAGCCTGTTCGAGGAGGTGGCCACCATGCTGACGGAGGCAGGCCACCCCAGAAGTGCAGCTCAGTGCTGCGCGAAGTTTAAAAGAGACAAAGCCACATTCTTCGAGGCTCTCGAAGACTACAGGGGAGATACCCCCTGTTGGAGGCAGGCCACCCCGGTTCAACCAACTAAGGAAACCCTGGGATCTGGCCGGCAAACCCAGCTGGGAAAAGGGGAGACCAGCAAGTGAGTGCTCTGTCCCCCCTCCCCTTTATACTGGAGTGCATCATTACTTGTCACTTGCATGCCCCACTAACTCCCCCCCATGCCTTTCCCATAGAATCCTACTGGCCAAAAAGGAGCTGCAGACAAGCAGCACTACGGGACTCTCCAGGATCCTCTCCTGAAAAGGGGCATGCATCTGGTAAGCAAATATAGCTCACATTGCACAGGTAGGGGGATTGGCTGTAGTATCACTCCCTTTTTCTCTCCGTGTAAAAGGAACCAAATTTCTAAAACAATATTCACAAGCAGAAAGGGAAGGGAAACATTTCTTGGAGTCCCACTAGTGTAATCTGGCAATGCACATCTTTTGACAGATCACTGCAGATCTGGGAAGTTGGTGCCTGTGGGTATCTGTGTTCTCCATACCAGTTGCAGCCAGTGTTCCCTCTAAACTGAATTACTGTTAGCAGGATTGCAGTTCTGTAGCCTCCAGCTCACAGACTCCTCTGCTGAGAGGGAGCAATGGTTACAGGTAAGGATGAATTGGAATCCCTACCACAAGGTCAAAGTAGCATGGTCTTTTGAGGTTTTCACTGCCCCACATGACAGAACCGTGGAGTTTGTTGGGTGTCCTGCTCTAGATTGAGAAAGCACAATTGGCTTAGCCTTGCAGCCTGGGAGAAGTGGTAAGTGGGTCCTCAGCAGATTAGAGCACCATACAGTGTGTAAAAGGGGGGATCTGGCCGAGAGAACACAGCAAAATATAATAATCATATTTCCTGTGTCATTTTCAACAGGACTATGTGTGAGCATGGCGATGCAGACCACAGGATCCCCTCTGGAAAGCAACTGAGGTAAATTTAGATGTATTATTGGGAAGTCATCTGTCCATGTGCAAGGATCAGTGCCTGCAATGGTAACCGTATTGGGATGTAAACCTGAGTGCCTGACTGAGGTTAAGCATCCCTGGGCAGATAGGCATCCAGGGTGATGCCGTAAGGGTCAACATCCGGTGTGCTGTCATTTGACGGCACATCACATGGGAAGTGTGTACGTTTGCCTGCCCCTATTAACCTTTGATTTTCAACCACTCATTTTAGGGTCAGTGGACACAGAGACAGCCTCCACCCAGTCAGGGGGGCAGGAAGCGGCACCAGAGGCCACCTCTGAGTCCCCAAGTAGTAAGAGCAAGGGCCATTACTTGACTTGCCAAGGAATAACATTGCACATCCTAACAGCTGCCCATTCTCTCGCAGCAGTAGGTGAACCGAGCTACAGGGGCCAGGCTGCTGCAGCAGAACCCCCCCACAACTCAAGACCAGAAGCTGAATTCCATGCAGGCCACCCTTGAGCACCTCCAGGCCAGAGTGGAGCTGCTCAGGGCAAGCATGGACATGACTTGCCAGAACTGTGAGTATCCTTTCCGGCCTGGTCCTGTGATCAACATTAGGAATATGAGAGACATCCAGGGCACACAGGCAGTTATCAGCACAGGTTTTATTGTGTGGTGTGGTGAACCACTGGTGTGGTGAACCAAAAAAACCCACAACAACAATAACAACAACACAACACTGCAGTTCACTGAGAAGGTCAGAGACTCCCTGCCCCTGCCTTTGCCATCCTCTCATTTTGTGTTAAGTGGCTTCCTGTGTAGTGGCAAACAGTACCAGTGTGGAACATCACTTCTCCCCTGGTGAGTACACTGTGGGAAATGACAGGAGTTCAGAAATGGCTCTTTGGAAGAAGAAGAAGAAGAAGAAGAAGAAGAAGAAGAAGAAGAAGAAGAAGAAGAAGAAGAAGAAGAAGAAGAAGAAGAAGAAGAAGAAGAAGAGGAGGAGGAGGAGGAGGAGGAGGAGGAAGAAGAGGAGGAGGAGGAGGAGGAGGAGGAGGAGGAGGAGGAGGAGGAGGAGTTTGGACGCCCAAAGGCGTCTCAGAGCAGCTTACAAACTCCTTTCCCTTCCCCTCCCCACAACAGACACCCTGTGAGGTAGGTGGGGCTGAGAGAACTTCTGACAGAAACTGTCCTTGAGAGAACAGCTGTGCCAGAGCTTGTGACTGACCCAAGGTCACATCAGCAGGTGCAAGTGGAGGAGTGGGGAATCAAACCCGGTTGTCCCAGGTTAGAGTCCACGCACTGAACCATTACACCAAACTGGCTCTCATGGTCTGGCTGCAGTGCAAAGGAGGCTGCTTCTCACCCACACTTTGTTTGAAATGCCATTGTGTTCAAGAGGCCTCAGTGACAACTGAGCGTGTGTATTTTGTTGGAGGGAGGGAAGCAGTATTGTTGGGGTCAGTGAGGGAGCACTGGAGGAATCAGCCCGAAAATGGTGTTGGCCAGGGAAGAGGCAGTGCCAGTGTCTAGAATAGTGCACTGGGAAGGTTCCTCAGGTGAGGAGCAGGACCCATCCTGGCCATTGTGCAATCAGGGTATGTCATGGCTCAGGGAATCTGGCCATTGAGTCCCTTGGCCAGGGAGAACCCACTTTAAGGTGGCTTTCAGATGTCCCTTTGAGCATCCTATCATGTTCACAGTCATAGTGGCTAAAGGGGCATGTGAGTTTTTAAGACTCCCTTGTGCATAACAGTGTTAATGCTGAGCATCTACTTGTTATTTCAGAGGATGGACATACACGCCGCATCGAGGTTGTGGAGCAAGTGACGCTGAGACTCAGCAGGGAGTTTCAGGGTATCTGGCTCACTGCAGTGGAGGCAGCCCAGGCGGAGGAGCAGGAATCTGAGGGGAGTGAGGAGGAAGTTGGGGCAGAGGGGGAGTAGTCTGTTTGTTTGTCCTTTGTGGTGCTGTTCTCCTGTTATGTTTGCAGTGTTTGAAGGTTTGTAATTATTTCACTGGTTTAATTGTTTAATGTTTTCCAAAGTTATGTATAAAGTTTTATTTTTTCAAAATGGTAATTGCTATGCCTGGATTGCTTTTGGCCCTGCATCCCCTGCTCAAACCAGGGGACACCCAAACTGACAGAGAGATAGGGAAGGTCTTTTGAGGGAGCAGCACTTTCCGAGGGACAGCTAGCTACTTCAGACAGTGACAGGAGTACAACATGGGTCCTCTCTCAAGTATCTGCAAAGCAGCCATGGAGCTCATTCCTTCATGCTGGACACAGTTGGGGCTAAAGTAGGCGGCCTAACAGACAGCAGCTCTGAGAGCAGAGGCAAGCTTGATAAAGCAGGCAGACAACATGGCCAAGAAGAAGAAAAAGCAACACACCTGGAAGGGTCCAATACTGGTTTTATATACACAACAATACTTACATGTGTGAAGATAAACTTAAATACATGTAATTTTTAAAAAGGAATACCAGAACTTTTTAAAGTCACCTAATGACAACTGCACAATGGAAAGAATGTGCTGTGCACTGGCCCCATGTGGCTGCCACCGGTTTCCTTGGGGTTTGCACAGAGAGCCACATGAGCCCTGTCAAAAGGACCAGAAGCTGCACAATAGCAGCATAGCTTGATGGACAGTGCATTGCATCAACACAACTTGCTTCTCAAAATTTCAGGGTGTGGACTGGCTTAAATCAAGACATGGTGCGTTGCCCAATAAATTGTATTATGGAAATGCCACCCTTTGAAAGGCTTCTGTGACCAAATGGGTTAGGGTAAGTAAGATAACTGGTTCCCCTGGGCACATCAAAAGCATCCAGAGTATGCCACCATATCTCATGTTATGAGGAAAACTAAGGGGAATAAGGTTCCCTGGGTCTCTTGTCCCCCTTCTTCCTGAAATCTTGGGGAGTGCCATGAGAGGAGGTTGAGTTGACACCTGGATGAGTGGCCACCCCATCTCTGCATGCATTCCCCCATCCCCGGTCCCTGGGCTGGCTTGATGAAGATTTGCTGCAGCAGAGTTTGTTTGAACACTGGCCATCTGTGAGGCAGCACTTGTACTCTCTCCTCTGATGGTCCTCGTGAGGTCAGTGAGTGCTGCCAGTGCACCTGAAGGATTCCACATAGGGTCTCCCTGGACTGCCTCTCCTCCTCAAGGGAAGCAGTCATCAGAGCCATGAAATCCCGATGCTCCTTTCTGCCTGCCTCCAGCAGCGCCTCTCGCTGCTGGGTGGAATGCCTGAGCATCTCCTCCCCTATCTTTTGCACCGCCAAAACCCTTTTGGTCCTAGCCCTTACAAAGGCAGGCGGGATTTCGGTGAGAATTCAGCCAGGGTGACTCCAGGTGGAAAATCTGTGGTTGGGAGAAAAAAGGGAAAGATATGCTGGGGAGTGGCTGACATGCAGCAGCCGTAGTCTCCATTCACCACCTTCTCGTGCCCTGCTATGCTACACCACCTAGGGGGCTTACCTGTTGGGATTCTGTGTGCTTGGCTTCCACCTGCCTCTGGTTGGGTGGATGCAGATGTGCCTGTGGTGCACAGGTGAGAAAAGGAGTGTTACAGAAAAGACACTAATGGCTGCTTGATGCATTATATCCTGTAGAAGTGCACAGAAAAATAAATGCAAATGTGCCAGTAAACGCTCAGGGGGAAGTGGCAGGGGGAAATCTTTGGGTGGTGGAGGGGGTTGTTTATGCTAAGCATTATGGACAGAAATAAACCATAGCGATAGTCATCCCCTGAGAGCTGGTCTCACCATACCCACCTTCCTGTGGAGGGAAATCCTCCATATTTCCCTCATTGTCTTCCTCAGCCCCTTCCTCAGCCTGTGACAGGGGGATGTCACTGTCTCCCTCTGGAATGAAGAGAAAATGAAGCCTGATGTCAATTAACCAGGTTCAGTGAACTGCATGCTGTGCTACAGAAGAATCACAGGTATTGCAGGCAACCATACAGCCATTCCTGAGATACAGGTGGCTGGAGCAATAGGAAGGATGAGGAGTCAAATCCTGGACATGTCAGGATGGCTGTCATGGCAATATTTCTGAGGGATATCACGGCATACTGTCAGGTTGAGGTATTTTAAAATTTCCACAGGCCTGAATGTACTTTTTGAAATGGAGAATAGCTACATGTTCTGGTTGCCGAAATGCCCCTATCATAGTATCATGAGAACCATCCAGATTACTGACTATAGGGAAAGATTACCTCAGTCACCAGAGGGCCAAGGCTGGAGAGTGTGGGGTGGGCTGCTTTGTGACTTGGCGGTGGATCCCTCCCACAATTGTATATGGAACCAGATATATACTCACCACATGTGCTGCTTGGTCCTGGTGCTGTCTCAGCTTGATCTTGTGAAGCCAGCATGTTGAGGGGAAAGAGGTCCAGGGTGGCTTCCTGGGAGGGAGGGATGCTCTGCTGGCTGGTGCTGGGAGCTGTCACCTCTTGGAAGCTGTGTGACAGCCTCCTCCCTGTCACAATGGAGCACGGCTCAGCTCCTCGTTAAATGGGCAGGTCTGCCGTGTGGCCCCTGATTGCTCGTTGTTGGCCACCACCTTCCTGAACTTAAGCCGAAGGCTCTTTGTCTTTTTTTTTATGCAAAACTCTCCTGAAAAGGAGAGAATTTTATTCTTTTTATCAGAAAAGGAAGGGGTAGACAGATGGAGAAAGAAAAAAAGAGTGGATTGAAGTTTTCTCTGTTAAAATGGATTAGTTTTAGTTAGTAATTAATACCGTTTTTCGGCATCCATCATGGTTAGAAGGTCTTTTTAACTTTGCAACGTCCAGAAACACTCTGTTATTACAGTTAGTAAAGTCCATTGGGGTTAGTAGTTAAACAGTTCCTTACAGATGCGACACAAACAGTCCTCAAGGTGTCTTCTTTTTAAATCTCTTCCAGTTATGGACTAAGTCCTTTTTAACCTTGATGGCTTCCTCTCCTTCACCTCCTTCCCCTGGGCTGCTGTCTTCCTCGCTGCTTCTCATGATTTTGAGTGCTGCGTCTTCCCTCACGCTGGCGTGTCTCTTCAGAAGTCTTTGCATTTCAAGGATGTAGTCTTTCTTCTTTCTTTTCTGGGCTTCAGATTTCCCGGGCGCCATAACCACTTCGCAAAGAGTTAGATCTCTGATGTCTTGTTTGCTTTGCTCGACCTCCCCTTCTACTGGCAGAGTAATTTCTTTTATAAAAGCGGAATTGGCTTTGGGAGCCATATCCACCTCTTCTTTTAAATCTTTCGCTTCACTGCCAGTCAGGGGTGCCAATACATTCGTCAAACTAAATCCGAGATCCTCTTTCTCTTCTTTTACGCCCTGAGAACTTAAAATCCTCGCTTTCTGTTCAATTTCCGCCATCTTCCTTGATGTTTCCAATATCCATTCCTGTCGACTGATGAAGGCACTTTCCACTTTAAGCAAATTTTCATTGATTTTCTGCATTTGCTCCAGCAGAGGGCGCAGAATCTCATTTTCCTGTTGATTGACAGCAAGCTCTGGGGGGGGGGCTACCAGGACCGGAAGTCCCACCTCTCTTCTTTTCCGGTTTCTGCAGGACTCTCCCCGTAGTCGACATTTTGTTTTATTATTTACTTTTAAAAAGTTCGTGCCGCATCCCCCAGGAAGCTAATACGGTCGTATTCTTTTATACAACCCCAACGGTACTTTCACCAACAGTTCTTTCTCTCTTCCCCCCTCCGCGCTCCCTTGGTAGATCTTGCTTCTCAAAAGGGGTGGGGACTCCTCCCTCCTCCCATACGCTTAAACGCTTGCAGGGGGGTTCAAATTCACGCTTCAAAATAGACCTTCCACTCACGATTCGATGCCACTTCTTCTTTTAAAATTAAATCATATCACTGCCTTCACTCCTGGAAGTCGGTGGCGCTGCTAAGTCCCATGACGGGCACGACGCAGCGGGGCTGATTGGGGCGGGGAGAAAGCCTCAATTTCCCGGCTGTCTGCCGGAAAAGAGGCTACTCCCCAAGCGCCCCCGGTTCGGAGCCTTTGCCTAAGGCTCACTAGGGTCTTTCGCACATGCGAAGACCCCCCCTAACTGCGTGTGGGCTGGCCGCCTCCGGGAGCGTCCCGAGACGCGGCCGCCATTCGCAATGCCGAAACCAAAAACCCGAAGGCTCTTTGTCTTGATGCGGCATTCCTCTGCACTTCGCTTAAAGCCTTTGGCAGCCAAACCCTTTGACAGTTCCCTAAAAACATCAACGTTCCTAGGGGAACATTGTAGTTCTTCTTGTACTTAGCTGTCTCCCCATAGAGCTAGGAGCTCCAAGGTTTCTTGATGCCTCCAGGAGATCCCTCTGACACCAGACATTTTTGAGGAGTGTCGCTTTCCCACCAAAAGCCTGCCCCGAGGTGAATATGTGAAATGAGTTCCAGCACAAGACAGATACCTGTGCTACCTAGGTACTATTTCCACTTCAATCCAACCCCTATAACAAGACACTTCCCTTTAAACTTTTGACCCGAAAATGGCCTCTGTGAGATCCCAAACTCATTTAAACGCTATGACAAGTCACCATTTAAACGTTGGTTTTATTAACTTAGGAGCGGAGCTCTGCCTATGCGCATACTGCTGACACTTAAAAGAAAGGGCGGACAAAAAGAGGAAACCTCGGGCCTTCATGGCAGATTTCCAGAGGGGAGGGGGGCTGAGGTACCCAGAAGTGGCTCGATACCGCAGGAGCGATCAGACCTCAGAAACTGCGACTCGAAACTGGAGAATCAGGAAAACACCACATGGGTAAGTGGTATCAAAATACTCCAGTTTAAAGTGGGTTTGATCCAGAAAGTGATGGCTGGGGACAGTGTGCAGATGTTGGGTGTGTGAACATGCACATAAAATCCATTATTAAAGCATGCCAAAAGAGGTTCAAATGGGGTGTCTGAACGCACATATAATGGCTGAGTTCAGACTGGCAATTTGCTCTGGGAGCCAGTCGCAACAAAAAAAGCCCCGGAACAAACTGTTCTGGGGTTTCCCATTCATATAGCCTGAACTGCTGTGGGAGCATACCGGGAGGAGGTATGCGGGAGCATTCAGACTGCTGCCCTGGAGGTGCACTGTATGCGGCTTTTTTCCAGTTAAATAGGCAATGTGTGCATGGGCCGATTGGGGGAGGATCCCATTGCACCGGCACCACATTGGGCAGTAGAGCGGAGCATGGCCAATCATCCCGCTGCTGCCTTCTGCCCAATGCGGGTTGCTCCCAGCTTATCGGCAGAGCGTTCATACTTCCAGGAAGCGGACAAACGCGGGACACATGTGCACTTTAGGGATTTGCTACTGCTTTCATGAGGTATCTTTTTAACACAGGAAGAAAGCAGAACAGCCCAGGTTGCCTACGAGTGAGGAACGCCTGTGTGAACGCCCCTTTTAATGCGGGTTTAAAGTATCGCTGAAACGGGGCTCTACCAGGGCAAATTGCCTGTCTGAACTCAGCCATAGTGTGAAATTACTGTATTTGTAGAAAGTGGCTCAGGTGGTTCAGTCCCTACCAGTTGGTGTTCTCTTCGCTGTTATACAAGAACTGTTAGAGCCATTTTAGACATTACTTTGAAGTGCTGTTTTCAGAAGAAGGTATCTATTTCATTTTTATCCCATAGCTCCTCTAAGGACATTATTTCCTCACAATAACTCTGTGAGATATACCAAGCAAAGAGACAGATACTGATTGGCCCAACGTCACCCACTTAGCATCATTGGGTCTCAGGGTTGCTAACCTCCTAGCCTGCAGCCCTCCCAGAATTATGTATGATCTCCAGGCTACTGGGGAAAGTGGCAGATTTGGAGGGTGGACTCTATGCTGTTTTACCCCACTGGGTCCCTCCCCTCCCCTCCCCAAACCCTGCCCTCCCCTGACTCCACACCCCAAATCTCCAGGGATTTCCCAACCCAAAACTGGCAACCTTATGGTCTAGCCTAGCCATTACTCCGGCACTGCATCATCACACTGCTGTTAGCATGACTTATATACAGGGGTTATTTTGCAGAAAAAAAGGTGCAGAAGCTCATTAGCATAACTCATTAGCATTACATTTTCATATGCCACCCCCCCTGACATCGCCGGAAGTGTATCAGAAGGCAACACCCACCACTCAGGCTCCACCCCAAAAAATATCCAGGTATTTCCCAACTCAGATTCACTAACCACTACCCAGCACTTCATGGGGCAGCGGCTGTTGAGCAGTAGCAAGCAGCTGGGCCTGCATGAGTTATGTAAGTTGCATGGTGGCTGCTGTCAGGCTTGACATGCTCTCGCCCCCTACATTTTACTGACAGAAACAAATGCTTGAAGGTTGGGAGAGATATTAATTAAAAGAGTAACATTTATAGCAGTCTTGAGGAGCATGCATTCTATTGCACCTTCACACACATTAAGACCAGACAAGGTATAATTCCAAAGAGACATCACACCAGCAGCCATGTACACAATGCTGCCCATGTTTGCCATCTACCATAAAGACAAGTCATTTATCACTCCACCTGGAGCCCGGCATCCCTACCCTCCCAATGGAGACAGTGGGATTATTGGGATTATTAAACATCCCCACCCACCCCATGCTACACTTTATTTTATACTTGCTTTACTGCATGTGGGCAAGGGATTGGGTGGTGTGGCACTGGCAGGACCCAAGACGCGGCTGCCTGAAGGTGCTGCTGGGTGTGCTGTTTCCATGGCTGAAGAGTGCTGCAGGGAAGGCTGAGCCTGACTCATCCCCTTCAGAGTTCTGCATGGAGCAAAGCAGGCACGCACCCGTCTCTTCCCTCCCCCCACGCACCCGGCACACGCACTGCCTCTCTTTCTCCAACAATGCTCCTTCAGCTGCTGACTTGTGTTGTTTCCCTCCCAGCAGAGTGACCGGCGCTGCTGCTCCTGCTGAACCCCCCTTCCCCTCTCCTGGTGGTTGCGGCGCCCACCTCCTCCTCCACCTTCACTTATCATCGGAGAGAACCCCAGTGTCCGGGCACTTGGCCAAAGTCCCTTGCCAACCTTTTTTTGTTTTATATGTCATCAAAGGCTATTTTTTGTTTTTATTATTCTTTTTCCTTCCTCACACCAATTCGGCTTTGTCACAGCTTGGGGCAAGCAGCACTGGGTTTATGTCTGTATTGGATGAAAATGAGCTGTTGCATGTGGAGCAAAGCAGGGGCAGTGCTGCAATCCAAACCACCTGACACCAATGGTGAGAGGGTGCTCTTGCCCCGCTTCCCCGGATGCCCTGACCATGCCTGGAGGCTTCTGCTTTACAGCAGCATGGAGCCAAGGACGCCCCGCCACCTTCCCATGGCTCAAGAGCAGGGCCGGCCCCAGGTGTCTGGGTGCCCTAGGCAAGACAGCCTGGGGCGCCCACCCCACGGGGATGCCAATCTCCCGGTGAGGCCTGGAGACCGGGGGGGGTGGAGCGCTGGCTTTCCTGAGCACGCCGCACTAGCGGCATGCTCAGGAAAGCTAGGGAATGGGCGGCCGTTTGAACAGCTGCCCCTTCCCAGCCCCAGAGCCGGCTGGAGACGGGGGTGGTGTGTGGAGCGCCGGCTTTGAACCGGCGCCCTTTCCCTCCCAGCCCCAGCGCCAGCTGAAGACGGGGGTGGGGGGAGCGCTGGCTTTCTGAGCACGCCGCAGTAGCGGCGTGCTCAGGAAAGCCAGGAAGGAGCGCCCGTTTGAACGGGCGCCCTTCCCTCCCAGCCCCAGCGCCAGCTGAAGACGGGGGTGGGGGGAGCGCCAGCTTTCCTGAGCACGCCGCAGTAGCGGCGTGCTCAGGAAAGCCAGGGAAGGAGTGCCCGTTTGAACGGGCGCCCCTTCCCTCCCAGCGCCGGCTTCACGAGGGGCGGGGCGGGGGCACTTTGGCGCCCCTGTGGACCCCATGCCCTAGGCGAGCGCCTAGCTCGCATAGTGGGCGAGCCGGCAGTGCTCAAGAGAGTGTGGCTAGCAGGGGGAGGCTGAGCTCACCTAGAGACCTCTGGCAGGGACAAGCACTGGCCACCTGCCCTGCAAAGCACAAAGCGCCCTGCCACAGCAGCACCAACCGTCCCTCTGCCTTGCGGCGCTCCATGCCCAAAACAGCAGCAGAAGCAGCAGTAGCAGCAGGCTGTATCTCAACTGGGAAACTTTCTCAGTGGAGGGTGGTAAGCAGTGGGGTACCACAGGGATCAGTACTCGGTCCGATGCTTTTTAACTTGTTTATTAATGATTTAGAATTGGGAGTAAGCAGTGAAGTGGCTAAATTTGCAGATGACACAAAGTTGTTCAGGGTGGTGAAAACCAGGGAGGGTTGTGAGGCACTCCAAAGGGATCTGTTGAGGATGGGCGAGTGGGCATCAACGTGGCAAATGGGGTTCAATGTGGCCAAGTGCAAAGTGATGCACATTGGAGGCAAAAATCCTAAATATAAATACACGTTGATGGGGTCTGAACTGGCAGAGATGGACCAAGAGAGAGATCTTGGAGTCGTAGTAGATAACTCAATGCAAATGTCTAGACAGTGTGTAGCTGCAATAAAGAAGGTCAATGCTATGCTGGGGATTATTAGGAAGGGAATTGAAAACAAATCAGCCAGTATCATCATGCCCCTGTATAAAGCATTCGTGCGACCTCATTTGGAATACTGTGTACAGTTCTGGTCACCACATCTCAAAAAGGATATTATAGCATTGGAAAAAGTGCAGAGAAGGGCAACTAGAATGATAAAAGGGTTGGAACACCTTCCCTGTGAAGAAAGGTTAAAATGCTTGGGGCTCTTCAGCTTGGAGAAATGATGGCTGAGGGGTGACATGATCGAGGTTTATAAGATTATGAATGGGATTGAGCAGGTTGAGAAAGAAGTACTTTTCTCCCTTTCTCACAATACAAGAACTCGTGGGCACTCCATGAAATTGCTGAGCAGTCGGGTTAGAACAGATAAAAGGAAATACTTCTTCACCCAAAGAGTGATTAACATATGGAATTCACTGCCACAGGAGGTGGTGGCAGCTACAAGCATGGACAGTTTCAAGAGGGAATTAGATAAACATATGGAGCAGAAGTCCATCAGTGGCTATTAGCCACAGGGTATAGATGGGAATTCTAAGTCTGGGGCAGGTGATGCACTCTATTCTTGGTGCTGGAGGGGGCAGCAGTGGGAGGGCTTCTAGTGTCCTGGCCCCACTGCTGGACCTCCTGATGGCACCTGGTATATTTTGGCCGCTGTGTGACAGAGTGTTGGACTAGATGGGCCATTGGCCTGATTCAACATTGGCTTCTCTTATGTTCTTATGTTCTCAGGGGACTGGAGCCCCACTTCTTCTTCCTCCAATCTTTCCTCATATTTTCCCCCTTCTAGTGGAGTTCAAGGCAGCAGCTTAGAGAAAAAAGGTTTCGTTTTCCACAAATAGGGGGGGGCGGCCTTTTTGCAATTCAGTCCCAGCTTCCTCTCTTAACCTCACACTATCCTACTTGTGCTTCTACTCAGAAGTAAGAAAGGGTTTTTTTAAAAAATTATGCCCCCCAGAAAAATAAATCCTGGCTATGGGTCTGGGGAGAACACTCTCCCAGCTCCTCTCCCTCCAGGCAGGCAGGCAAGCCACAGTGCCGGGCCATGCTTTCTCTGCCTTCTGACCAGCTGGCCAGCAGGGCTCCCAGCCTGGCCCCAATTCAAGCTTCTCTCTGCTGCTCTGCGCTGCCAAGTTAGACAATGAGGCCATGGGGGAAGGCAAGGAGAGGCCTGTGGGGCTACTGGCTGGCAGGTAGGGAAAGGGCCACAGCAGAGAGTCCTTCAGGCATCCCAGAGAGTCAGGGGGCCTGTGCTGCCAAGGAAGTCGGGGGGCTTAGCAGGAAGTTGGGGGGCTGGCTGGGCTTGTTACTCCCAGAATGCCATTCCAGTGCGTTCCTGCTCAAAATGACCCCTGTTTATATAAATTCTGTAGGCTTGAATCCTGCTTTTCAAATGCAAATTCAGGATTGCACCCAAGATATACTTCATTGTTTTATAGATTCTGGCAGTTGCTGCTGCTAAATCCCAGAGCTTCTGATTCACATTATTCATGATTAAAATGCAGCATGGATTCCATTAACTTCTTTAGCATCTGACATTGCTCTCCCTCAGAATCGCTCCTTTGTTTGTAAGGAAGGGGGCATTTCCTACTTCTAGCTATGCCTATCAGTGAAAGGAAAACTTTTCTCAAATCTGCTGGTTTTTTTTCAAATGTTGAGAAAATTGACACATAATTCCATATGTATAAATGAAACAGATATTGCCCTAAGTTTATATTTCTCTTCTTTCAAAAAAGGAATATGCCACAATATGTCTTATTCCATGAGCTGAAAAATTACACTAAGACTAAATTGACATCAACCTGCCTCCTACATATATTTTTTTTTCTGCAGAGCAGAAAAATTAGCAGGAAATGTCATTGACAGATGTTTTGCTGGGAAATATTAAGATATTCTGCATTTTCCAGGTATAACCTTGACTAGTCCTTCATAGATCATCCAAGCATGTACCGAGAAACAACCAGCTGGATAAAAGCAAGTGTATTGATTACATCCTCAAAACAGAATTAACATGATAACCAAGGATATCATGGGACTGAATCTTACCCTCCCATATTAAGCAAAGTTCCTTGTCCTAATTCTACCATTAAAATATACACCTTTGCAGAGAAGACATAATGAAGCCTGGGGCTCATTTTTTTTTTTAATCTATGCTGATGGAGTCTTCCATTTATTCTGCAGTAGATGTTTCAGTGGCAATCCTATGCAAAGTTACCACAGTCTAAACCAGGGGTGTCAAACATGTGGCCTGGGGGCCGGATGAGGCCTCCAGAGGGCTTCTATCAGGGCCTCAGTGGAACTGGCTGTCTTCTGCTTCTTCTTCCAGTTCTGCTGCTGCTGCGTCATTGTAGGTTTGCAGCTTACAGATACACACCTGAACAGCATACTCAAGACTGCAACAGCACAGACATTTTGATGCAATAATTTATTTATTTATTTATTTATTATGAGATTTATACCCTGCCCTCCCCACAAAGCAGGCTCAGGGCGGCTCAGAGCAAGAGGTGTCAGTTATCAGACACTGTTAAATAAACAAAATATTGCAAGAGTGCTAATGTTTTAAGCATATTTTTATTTTAAATTAAAAAAACCCTTCGTGTTTGTGTCCTTTATCAAGTTTATATCTCCACTACTTGGCATTACATTTTATGACACACATGGCCTAGCCCAACAAGGTCTTATTTATGTCCGATCCAGCCCTCATACAAATGAGTTCGACACCCCTGGTCTAACCCCATCTATTTCTATAGCCTTAGACTGGAGTAACTCTGCACAGGATTGTACTTTTAGTTTATTTCTCTGTACATTAGTAGGGTTGCAGGCTCTGGCCCCACTGCTGGTCCTCTTGATGGCACCTGGTTTTTGGTCACTGTGTGACAGTGTTGGACTAGATGAGCCATTGGCCTGATTCAGCATTGGCTTCTCTTATGTTCTTAAATATCTGGAGATTTTGGGGGTGGAGATGGGGAAGGTGGAGTTTGGGGAGGAGAGGGACATCATTGGTATATAATGCCATAAAGGCCTCCCTCTAAAAGCAGCCATCTTCACCAGGGGAACTGACCTCTGTCATCTGGGGAACAGTGATAATAGCAGGAGATCTCCAGGCAGCACCTGGAGGCTGGCAGCCCTATATATTAGCTTCCCAAATGCCATCACTGTGGGGCCATAGTGGAGAATTATTTAGCTCAGGGGTGTCGAATTCATTTTTTATGAGGGCCGGATCTGACTTAAATGAGACCTTGTTGGGCTGGGCCATGTGTGTCATAAAATGTAATGCCAGATAGTGGAGATATAAACTTTATAAAGGACACAAACACAAAAATGTCTGTACTGTTGCAATCTTGAGTATACTGTTCAGGTGCCTATCTGTAAGCTGCAAACCTACAATGACACAGCAGCAGCGGAACTGGAAGAAGAAGAAGCAGAAGACAGCCAGTTCCACTGCATACCTGATAGAAGGCCTCTGGGGGCTTGATCTGGCCCCCGAGCCTCATGTTTGTCACCCCCGATTAGCTGCTACAAGTATGGATATCAAATAATCAAAGGAAAGTTAAAAATCTTAAGGATACCACAAAGTACAACAAAATCACGGCTTTACAAGATTGAGACTTGAGACCATTATTTTGTTAAAATAAAATTTAATATTACTATTTAAAAGATTGGCTTTCTAGCAGGCCAAATAATTAATAAAATAATAGTAAGCCAACTATGAAAATGGCCAGCATTTATTCCTGACACTCTGCTACATCTTCTGGCTCTTCCCTTTTCAAAAGAATTTATGGAACAACATTATCTAGTCACCACAATTCCATCTAAGCTGCACTAAGGGGCACTGGTGCACAACGTTTCAGAGGGCTGCTCAGACCATTTTAGCTTCAGCTCACGACATTTCCCCATCAACAGGAAACCATGGAGAATGGGGGCACCTCCTTCTGGGACCCCATGGTCCAATCTTTTTGAAACTTGGGGGGGGGTTTGAGGAGAGGCACCAGCAGCTATGCCCCAGAGCCCCAGATACTCCTGGATCGATTCTCTATAGCCTATAGGGCTCGTTGATTATAATGGCCCCCATAGACTATAATTGATCCAGAATCACCAATTTTTTGCACAGCCCTATTATGATTTTCAGTATGATTTCTAAGCTGCCTTGAGTCACAGGGGAAAGTGGGATATAAATATTTGAATAAATAAGTAGTTTGGGCAGGTTGATAACATCTAAGCAATTTCCTTTTTGTTAGGTTAGGCAGGGTTCTGACAGTGATTGTTCCACTTCTGTTATACTTGACCTATAATGCTGGTTGTCATATTTCACTTTTTTTAAAAAAAGTAGACTACAAGAATTTTTTTCTCCCCTAAGTGCTGGTATATTTTCTAAGGGTCAGTGCAAGGCTGTCGTCCAAGCCCAGGTCTACCAATATAGTGGACTGGGGTGGGTAGACCTGTTCACTAGAGCCAGGTCTAACAATGGAGGAGGAGGAGGAGGAGGAGGAGATTGGATTTATACCCCACCCTTCACTCAGGGTCTCAGAGCGGCTTACAAACTCCTTTCCCTTCCCCTCCCCATAACAGACACCCTGTGAGGTAGGTGGGGCTGAGAAAGCTCTTTCAAGAACTGCTGTTTCAAGAACAGCTCTGACAGAACTATGGCTTGCCTAAGGTCATCCAGCAGCTGTAAGTGGAAAGGAGTGGCCAGGTCTACCAATATGGTGGACTGGGGTGGGTAGACATGTTCTCTGGAGGCCAGGTCTATCAATATAGTGGAAAGGGGTGGGTAGACCTATTCTCTGGAGGCCAAGTCTGCCAATATAGTGGACTGGGGCAAGTACATCTGTTCTCCAGAGGTCAGATCCAGTCCAATATAGTGAAAAGGGGTGGGTAGACCTGTTCTCTGGAGGCCAGGTCTACCAATATAGTGGCAAGGGGCAGAGGCCTGATCAACCCCTGTAGCTTAGAGGGTGACATGTGCTGCCTCAGCTAAAAGCCCCGTGGAAGAACTCCATCTTACTGGCCCTGCAGAACTGTAGGAAATCCTGCAGTGCCCTGATCTCATATGGGAGCTCATTCCACCAGATAGGGACTAGGGTCGAGGGAAGTCAGACGTCCTTGGGGCCGAGGACTAAGGGTGTGCAAAAAAAAAAAAAAAAAATTGGCCTGATTCGGATTTGGTGGAATTGAGCGGAATCAATTTTGGGGGGCAGAAAGACTCCTGAATGTCAATTTCGGCAGTACCAGCCCATTGGGGAGTCTTTCTGCCAGCTGAATATCAATTTCACCCCCATTATATCCTATGGATATAATTTGGAGCTGCGGTGGCTCAAGTGGTTAAGACACTGAACTGCAGGCTGTGGAAGGTCAGTAGTTCAGCAGTTCGAGACCAGGGTGCCGCATGATGGGGTAAGCTCCTGTCTCTAGTTCCAGCTCCTGCCAACCTAGCAGTTTGAAAGCAAGAAATTGCAAGTAGATAAATAGGTACCACTTTGGTGGGAAGGTAACAGCGTTCCGTGCGCCTTGGTGTTTAGTCATGCCGGCCACATGACCACGGAAATGTCTTTGGACAGCGCTGGCTCTTCGGCTTGGAAACGGAGATGAGCACCGCAACCCTAGAATCGAATTCAACTGGCTTTCGAGCAAGGGAACCCTTACCTTTACCCTTACCCTTATATCCTATGGGCCATTGAAGTCAATGGCAACAACATAAGATATATTCTAGGGACTGGAGGGGAGGCGGTTTGAGGGAGAGACTCCAAACTCACAGACTAGCTGTGATGGCCTCTCCCCAAGATACTCACCAAGTTTCAAGAACATTGGACCAGTGGGTCCAATTCTACGGGGCCCCAAACAGGTTGCCCCCATCCCCTCCATTGTTCTCTATGGTGGGAATAAAAGTTACTTTTTCCCTACGGGTGTTGTTAGTGGCTCTGGGGGGAAGGGGTTTGAGGGAAAGGCTCCAAATTTTCAGGGTAGCTTCGGGAGCCTCTCCCCACATAAACCCCCATGTCCCAAAGCAATTGGACCAGTGAGCCCAATTCTATGGGCATCCAAACAGGTTACCCCCATTACCTCCATTGTTTCCAATTGGGAAATCCAGCCAGCAGCACTTAAGGCATGCAGCAGGCAGCACCTAGCAGTCAGACTCTCCCAGAGAATCTCAGGAAAATTGAACTGTCTTGGGAGGTGCTTGTTTGCCATGAGAACAAGTGGCAGATTCCAGAACAAGTGGCACTGTGGCACTGCAAGCATGCCACAGTGCCACACAGAAACCCCAAAAGACCAGCAGGAACAGCATTTATACAGGCCCTGCCCTGTATAAATTGATGGTGCAGCCGCATTGGATCACTCACACCACACACACATAAAAAAGAATATTTATAGCACTGGAAAAAATGCAGAAAAGGGCAACTACAATGATAGGAGGAGGACACTTTCCCTATGAAGAAAGGTTAAGGTGCTTGGGGATCTTGGTTTTGAGAAACAATGACTGAGGGGTGACATGATAAGAGGTTTACAAGGCTATCCATGGGATATAGCAGGTAGAGAAAGAAGTACTTTTCACCCTTTATCACAAGACAAGAACTTGTGGGCGCTCAATGAAATTGCTGAGCAGTCAGGTTAGAAGTTAGAACAGAAGAAGTACTTCTTCACCCAAACAGTGATTAACACATGGATTAACACTGGTGGCTAGTGGCTATAGATAAAAGGGACTCTTGGTCTCTGTGGCAAGTGATGCTCTGGTGCTGGGGGGGGGCAACCCCCTCACCTCTTTTAATAGTAGTGGATTACTTATAGTTTTTTTGTTTTTTTAAAAAAACAACTCCTCAACACCAGCCACTGATGAACCACTGCTCTGCTCCAGCCTCCATATGTTTGTCAAATTCCATCTGGAAGCTGTTCATGCCTGCCACCACCACCACCACCACTTCCTGTGGCAGTGAATTCCATGTGTTAATCACATTCAGACGAACCAAATGCTCATCCCTACCGAGGACTACCAAAAGATGCTGAGTTGTAGTTCACAGTACTATAATAGGGGGCTCATATGGGAAGAGGTGGTCCTGAAGGTATGCTGGCCCCTGGCCATATAGGGCTTTAAAGGTGAGTACCAGCACCTTGAAACAGATTCAACAGGCATCCAGTGCAGTTCATGCAGCACTGGGTGGATGCAAGCCTGCACAGGCATCACTGTCAACACCTGTGCTGCTGTGTTCTGCAGTAGCTGCAACTTCCGGAGCAGAGTCAAGGGCAGTCCCACATAGAGACAATTACAATAATCCAGTCTGGAAGTGACCATTGCATGGATCACTGTAGCCAGGCCCCAGGAGGAGAGATATGGGGCCAACTGCCTGATTTTCCTCAGATGGAAAAAGGCAGAACTGGCAATAGTGGTGACCTGGGCCTTCATAGAAACAGAGGCATCCAGGAGCACCCTCGGTCTCTTCACCCTTGAGGTTGACACCAGTGGAGCCCCATTGAAGGCTGGGAGCCTGATTCCCAGTCCTGGTCTCCTACAACTCAGGTGCAGGACCTCTCTTGGATGGATCTAATTTCAGTCAGCTCAGTTGCAACCATCCAGGCACAGTTTGTATTGCCCCATCAAGATCTCCTGGGGCCAATTCTGGGCAGCTGTTCATCAGTAGACAGAACTGGATGTCATCTGCGTAATGGTGACAACCCAGCCCATACCTCTGGATAATCTGGGTGAGGGGGCAGATATAGATATTAAACAACATAGGAGAGAGAATTGTTCCCTACGGCACACCACATTCCAAGCACCACCCTCTGTTCCTGACCCTGGAGAAAGGAGGTCAGCCACTGCAAGGAAAGCCCCCATATACCTGTGTCAGTGAGGCAGTGGGTTAACACATCATGGTCAACCATATTGAATGCTAATATGCTGTTGAAGGCTTTCACAGCCAGAGTTCATTAGTTGTTGTAGATCTTCCAGGCTGTATGGTCATAGTCTTGGCATTGTAGCACCTGACATTTCACCAGCAGCTGTGACTGGCATCCTCAGAGGTATAACACAGAAAGATGGAGTACTCTCTGTGCCAAGGTGAGAATAAAAACGGTTGGCAGGTAATTTATATCTACTCAGGAAGGTGGGGTAGGGCTGAGTCATTATCTTGTAGGATTTCCCCAGGCTGTGACATGCTAATGAAGGAGTTTTCTTGAGGAGGTTCTTTTGCATATGGATTGGCTGTTGGAATTCTAATCTTATTTGTAGTGCTATTGTAACATACAGAGCATTTTGTGTTTTTCAGGACAAGAAACCATGCCCTATTTGTTTTTAAACTCTCTTCTTTTCTCTTGAAATTGTGTTTATGCTTATGAGTTTCAATGGCTTCCCTGTGTAATCTGACATGGTAATTGGATGTGTTGTCCAGCCTTTTTTTTTAATAACAATTTATTAATTTTTGTAGTAAAGATACATTACAGTACAGAATGTTCAAATGCATACATCAGTGTATCCAAGTTAATAACTATAAAACAGTATAAGATGTACAGAATAAGAGGTAATTTGAATAATTAGTACATCAATAAGGTACCTATCTAAAAAATCTAGTGCCTTAGGGTATCTTTCTTAGTTAACAAAAGGTAAGTATTTTAAATTTAGGTTCTTTGAAATTTTCTGAATCAAATTTATCTAACTTCATTTTTTCCAGTAGAGGATACCATTTATCTAGAGGATTTAGTAGATACCTTTCCACATCTTTCTGGTGTAACCACAGAGATACCTTTTCTTGCAGGAAAAAATCCCATACTTTGTGTAGCCATTGTTGAATAGAGGGAAGGGTGTTTGCTTTCCATTTACAAGCAAGTACTGATTTGGCAGCAATTAACATTATATTGATTAATGCTTTACTATTTACAGGCAGACCATCTGCAGGCCAGTGATGAAGGAGTATCAGCATCGGGTCGTAAGGTAAGTTGTATCCAGTTAGCATGTGGATAGACGATATAATTTGATTCCAAAAAATGGCTACTTTAGGACATTCCCACCATGAGTGAAAATAGTTCGCTTTTTGACCACATTGCTTCCAACATAGCGGGGAGGAATTTGGATAAATGTGGGAAAGTTTAGCTGGGGTAAGGTACCACCTGTGAAGAACCTTAAATGCTGTCTCTTGAATTAATATTGAAGGTGATATCTTTGCAAGGTTTTTGCATATATCTGACCATTGCTCTTGGGAGATATTCTGTCCCATGTCTTTTTGCCATGCTGCTTGATAACTAGGTATCCTGTTGAGTTGCGTGTCCAAAAGTAGTCTGTATATTATTGAAATTGCACCCTTCCTGGGGTGATGTTTCCAGAGTAATTGTTCGAAACCCTTGAGAGGCTTCTGTAGGTTAGGTTTAATTGTGGAGTCGTTCAGTAGATGTTGGACCTGTAAATATTTGAACCAGGCTATCTTGGAATGTGATTTCCTCTCTAATTCCAGTTTTGACAGTAATTTGCCCTTAGATAAGAGGTCTATAAATCTCGTTAGTCCCCTCGATTTCCATGTTTGAAAGGAATTCAGGTCATCCGCCGGAGGAAACCATTTTTGGTTAGTAAAAGTGCTTATAACGGAACGTGTTGATGTTAGTTGAATTTTATATTTATACCAAATTTTTAAGGTTGTCCATAAGTAAGGGTTATGTATCTGTTTCAGTCGTTGGTGGGGTTGGTCTTGCCATAGTAACTCTTTGAAGGCATAAGGTTTAATTGTGGATTCTTCGATGTGGTGCCAATCTAAGTCATTCTCATTGTGGTATTGTTTCAAGAGTTTGGAAAGTTGTGTTGCAACGTAGTATAGTCTTAGGTCTGGGACCGCGAGGCCACCATTTCGGATCGGTCTTCTAGCTGTGTCATGTTTAATTCTTGGTGCTTTATAATGCCATAAAAATCTAGAGATATTGCGTTGCCATTTAGACAGCAGCGAATCCGAGAGGAATATGGGTAGAGCCCTGAAACAGTATAGGAATTTAGGAAAAATAAAAGTTTTAAATGTTTGAATTCATTCAAGCCACGATAGCGGTTTAAGGTCCCATTTCTTAGCAGTTCGCTTACTTCTTTATCAATTTTGTTATGATTCCATTTAGTGAGGTCCGAAAGGTGTAGTGGCAGATTGGCACCAAGGTATGGATGATAGATTTTAACCCATTGGAATGGGTACTTTGATTGAATTTGCACAGTTGTGGCATTAGATAGACGAATTGGATAAATAGTTGACTTGGAGTGATTGATTTTCAAGCCAGCCAATTCTCCAAAATCTTTCAGAGTGTTTTGAATTTCAAGGAGGGAGGATTGAGGCTCGGAGACATAGATAGTCATGTCATCTGCGAAGAGGCTGACTTTGTATTCTTTTCCTTCTATGTTAACACCTTTACTATTAGGATTGTTCCTGATAGTAGAAGCCAATGGTTCTATAGCAAGAGCAAATAGTAATGGTGATAAGGGGCAACCTTGTCGAGTGCCCCTGTATAATTTAATATCGGAAGTTGTGTCACCATTAAGCAAAAGCTTAGCTTTGGGTTTTTCATATAGAGCCGAAAGTGATCTGATAAAAGTGTCACCAAATTTCATGCGACATAAAAGGTTGTCCAAATATACAAATTCCAAAGTATCAAAGGCTTTTTCGATGTCCAGCATTAAGATCAGTGAGTCTTTTGTCGCTTGCGTTCTGCCATGGTGAATTATCTTCAATGTTTTCCTGATGTTGTCGGTTATGTCTCTAGACGGTATGAATCCCGTCTGTTCGTTGAGGATGTAGTCGCCTATGATATTTTTCAATCTGTTGGACAAAATAGTTGTGAAAATTTTATAGTCTGTGTTGAGTAAAGAAATTGGGCGATATGCCCTTGGATCAGTGGCATCTTTCCCTTTTTTTGGTATGAGGATTACATTCGCCTCAGTCCAAGTATCCGACAGTATTCCTGTTAGCATGATTTGGTTGAATACATCCAGTAATGGTTGTAGTAAAATTGATGCGAAGGATTTATAGTATTCCGGTTGAAACCCGTCAGGGCCGGGTGCTTTATTTAATTTAAGAGCTTTTATAGCTTGTTCCACTTCTTCTTTTACTATAGGTGTGTCAAGAAGCAGTCTGTGGTCGTCTGAGAGTTCTTTGATAGAGGTAGTAGTTTCTAGGAAGTCTTGTATACCCTCTACAGAAGGGTTAGATGTAGTATAGAGTGAAGCATAGAATGTTTCCATCGTTTTAGTAATACAATCTGGGTCTGTTTGTAGGAGACCTTTCGAGTCTTTAATATCGTGAATCCATCGGTCTACTCGTTGCTTTTTCAGTTTCCAGGATAAATGTCGGAGTTTCTTTGGGCTGGAACTTGTTATTTCATGCTTAGAGAGTAATTCTGTTTGTGTTAAAACAGAGGATTCTAACAATTCTAGTTGTTTCCGGAGGTCGGTTAAACGTTTGTAAATTTTGTTACTGCAAGATCGTTTGTGTCTTATTTCGAGTTGTCTTATCTGAGCTATTTCTGTCTTTTTTTTCTGTTTTTTCTCTCTTACAGGCTGTTGTAAGTGCCTTGGATTTGCCTCGTAATACTGCTTTGGAGGCCTCCCAAACCGTGTAACTAGAAATTCCACAATGTTGATTTCGTTGGAAGTAATCTTCTAGTTCTAATTGAAGGTCAAGCCTTGTTTTGGGGTCCGTCAATAAATATTTATTAAAAGTCATGTTGGGCATCTTTCTTTTAATTTTTCCACATGTAAAAATGCATTCTATAGGGGCATGATTGGACCATCGAAAGCTACCGATTTCTGAAGATTGGAAAAGTGGGAGTGTTTCAGTCAATCCAACAATATAGTCTAGTCTGGTGTACACTTTTATGAATAGTAGGAATAATCCCTTTCAGATCCATGTTGTGACCGCCAGACATCCTTAAAATTAAAATCATCAAGTAGTTTTTGAAGAGGACTCAGAGAGGCTTTTACATCAAGTCTCTTTGTATATGAAGATTTGTCCAGTCGTTTATCTAATAAAGAATTGAAATCGCCTCCAACTATAGTGTAGCCTGATTTAAATTGTTGTAGCTTAGTAAATATGGTTCTCAGAAATCCAATTTGTCCCACATTAGGGGCATAGACTGATGCCAGCATGACTGAACTATCATGTAATTTTCCTTTTACAAAGACGTAGCGACCATCTTCGTCTTTTTCAACTGCCTCAATCTTGATAGGAACATTTTTTGCTATTAAAATGGCCACACCTCTAGATTTAGATGTGCCTGGGGCAAGAACTTGAGTGTTGAACCAGTTAGAAATAAACACCCTGTGATTGCTTTTGATGTATGTTTCTTGAAGGAGTGCAAAGGCAGTCCTGTGGTTTTTCAAATCGGTAGCTATACGTTTTGCTTTAGTTTTGTTGTTCAAACCCCTACAATTAAGAGAGGTGATTTTGTATTTTAATGATGCCATTTGGGAGTTAAACAGTAAATAGACTTAAAAATGAGAAAGCCGAAGAAATTGAGGTACCTTCTATATAGGTGTGCAGCAAAATTAAGAAAAGGTATCATATGGTTTTTGGTATCCCCTTTAAGAAATATACCATTTTGTATGTAGGAACCAATACTTTGTAAAATAACCGCTAGAGTAACAACTTTGATGATATACCAATTTGTTATGTAATACTGTACTGTATTAAACGAGAACAATCGATCAATAAAACCCATCCAACCCTCTCCCTCCCCAACAATAACCCTCCCCAATCCCAAGCCCCAGTTACAACAAGTATTCCCCAAAATAAGTTCAACATTATCAGTAAACGGAATGATGACTTCAGGGTTAACGAAAAGTGTTTTTTTAAAGACCTTCAGAGTGCGCTGGAGACGCACACGAAGCGGCGATCGCTTCTTCGTAAGGTCGACGAAAAGAAACAAAAAAAACAACACCAAGGCCTTCCGGCCCAGATACATGCCTATGGGCTTCATGTCAGAGCCTGACGCGAATCCCACCCACCCCCCGCGCCGATGCATTGAACTCAATATAACAGTTAAAGGAACAGTGTTATAGAACATATACGCAACGGTAATTAAATTTTGAAATAACGTTAGCAGTAATTGGGTATTTAAGGAGACATCGGGAGTCTACTAGGAATTTTGTTCCACTTCGTCGGAGTACCAGAGGCATCCCGTTTTCTCTTTTTGGAGTCGGAGGTGTCCATTGCTTGAGTTTCCTCTAAACCAATTGCTTTGAGGAGTGCCTGACCTGAGTGAATGTCATCAGCAAAGTAGGTGTGTCCTCGGTGTCTGAGTTGCAGGTAGCCTGTTGTCAGCCATCGGTATTTCAGATTTGCATCCTGGAGATGTTTTGTAATCGGTTTAAGGGTTCTGCGGATTTGGAGGGCTTCCGGAGCTACGTCAGGGAATATGAAAATCTCACTTTCATTAAAGTTGAAGTTGCCTCTCTTTTTTGCTTCTTGCAGTATTTTGTATTTATTTCGTATGTCAAGTAGCTCTATAACAATGTCTCTGGGGCCTTTACGGCGTTCTGAGACTGGCGGGCCCAGTCTAAACGCTCGTACTATCATCAGGGTGGCGTCATCATCAAAAGCTATAGTAGAGGCTAACCAGGACGAAATAAAGGAGGCCAGATCTTCAGTACCTTCAATTTTTTCTTCGAAGCCTCGAAGTTTAAGAAATCGTTCCCTAGAACGATGTTCTAAGACTAAAATATGTTCTCTCGCCCATGTTTCATTTTTTTGTAATTCTTTTATATCTTCCTGGTTAGTGATGGAGACTTCTAATGCCGATTCAGCAGACTGTGAAATGGCATGAATGGATTCTTGCATGGTTTCCAGTCGCTCTGACATGGGTCGTAGTATTTCCATTATTTCAGATTTGAAGGCGCTCAGCGTTTCTAAAAAGTCATTTTTTGTTAGGGCAGATTGCTGTGCCTGAGTTTCTGAAGCCCCGGTGGCCATTTTAGGTTGCAAATCGCGCGCACTGCGTGCCGTTCCGAGGGCTGATTCCGGGCCAAAGTAAGATTTAATTCTGGAGGTATTTAAAGTTCCGGTATTACTACATTGCCCTCCGGATTTACCCATAACATCGGATAATAAACTGTACCTTAGGCGTAGGTATTTCGGCAGGAGGGAAGAGGGTTCGTCAGAGCTCGTTCACTTGGTGTCTGCCATTACCTGCGCTGACGCCCCGCCCCCCTTGTCCAGCCTTTCAGTGTCTTGGAATAAGATACTGTATCCTGTTTGAGTTATGCTATGTTCAGCCACTGCTGATTTTTCAGGTTGGCCAAGTCTGCAGTGTCTTTCATGTTCTTTTATTCTTGTCTGAATGCTACACTGTGTGGTCCTCATGTAAACCTGTCCACAACTGTATGATATTCCTGCATAAGTGAGGGGGTCTCATCTGTCTTTTGCCGATCGTCACATCTGTTGTATTTTTCTGGTGGGTCTGAATACTGTTTGTAGGTTGTGTTTTCTCTTTTTTTCCCTTTTTTTCTTTTTTCTTTTATAACAGATAAACATACATATAGTCGGGGATTAGTATACATCCATGTTATATCTAATTCTTAACCTCATATATTAACCAGTTTTCATATTTTTTCATATCTTATAGTTTATATATCAAGATCTTTACATATAATAAAGCATGTATTTCATTGTCCTTCTATTTTGGTTATATGTCTGTGTAAATCTTGCTTTTTTATACTTTTCTGGTACAATATTCAATAAAAAACACTTCAGGTTTATATAGTAAAGTATTTTTAAAACATTTTTTGTAATAAGTCAGGAATCCAAGACCATTTTTTTTTTTTTTGCTTTATCACACATCCACCACATATGAAAAAAAGAACCAACATTTTTTTACATTTCCAACATTCATTTGATAATTCAGGAAACATTTTTGCTAATTTATCAGGGGTCATTTACCATCTATAAAACATTTTATAAATATTTTCTTTATATGAAATCGCTTTAGTAAACTTTAGATTCATTTTCCATATTCGAGACCATTGCTCTAGTTCAATATTATGACCCAAATTTTGTGCCCATTTAATCATACAATTTTTAACTATTTCATCTTGTGTCTTTTCTTCTAACATTATCATATACAATTTTTTAATCAATTTCTCATCATTACACAGTAAAATTTTATCTATTTCTGTCATTTTAGGGTAAAAATCCATTGACTTATCTTTAATATATCTTGATTCTACTTGTACTCTTTCCCGCCAACTTAGATTGATTACTTGTTCTTTCAGTTGTTCTGCTGATTTTAGTTCATTTTTATTGTCCAGCAGGTCTTATATCACAGTAACATTTTAAAAAAATATAATTGGATTTGTGAACTGTTTGTAGGTTGTGTTTTTTCATAAGTTTTCTCATCTGATCAGTGAGTTCTTTGATATATGACAAAAACACTTTTCCTGTGGGAGACTGTTTTTCCTCAGTTGTTTGTTTTACCTTTAGTTTAATTGCTTTTCTGATTTCATTCTTGGAGTAGCCATTTGCTTGAAGTGAGTGGTTTAGATGATTTAGTTCATTGTTGAGAAAGTGTGGTTCACATATCCATCTTACTAAAGTTTTGATTATGCCTCTTTTTTGCCAAGGGTGGTGGTTGGAGTTTTTGTGTAAATAATGATCCATGTGAGTTGGTTTTCTGTAGACTTTGTGTCCTAATTGAAGGTTAGCTTTGCAGATGACCATGATATCTAGAAATGAGAGTTTACCCTTGATTTCTTTTTCCATGGTGAATTCTATCTTCAGGTGGATGTTGTTGAGGTGGTCTTAAAAATGTCAATTCTACTTCTTCATGGCTCCAAATGATAAAGGTATCATCTACGTACCAGAACCAGACTGTAGGTTTGTGGGTGCAGATTCTAAAGCTGGGGTTTTGGTTTTTTTTCAAAATGTTCCATGTAGAAGTTTGCTATAACTGGGCTGAGAGGGCTTCCCATGGCAACCCCATCCATCTGTTCATAGAATTCTTTATCCCATTGAAAGTAACTGGTTGTCAAACAATGGTGGAATAAGGCTGTTATGTCTTCTGGGAAAATCTGATTAACAAGCATGAGTGTGTCTTTTACTGGAACCTTGGTAAAAAGAGATACCACATCAAAACTCCACAAGTCAGGTCTTATATCATAGATAACTTATCCCTAGCAGCTACCTGAGTCCTGCTCCTAAGGAACAATTTGAAGAAACCCAAAGCACATCTCCTGAAACACTAGTGTTGGGGGACCCTCGTGGACAAAATGCCAGAAGGCACAGAGAGCTGCAGTGAAGTGGAAGAATCAGATGGAATCAGCCACTTTGTCTTTCATTACAAAAGAACTTGCTTTGCTGAGCTCCTTCATTAGTACAGGAGGGAAGGAAGATTCTTCTTCCTCATTACAGCCCCATCTTCCCTTGTGCTTCATGGTGTTTTGAACAGCAGTTTCCCAACTGCCAGCACCAGCTTTTTAGGAATCACAGGGGCTACTGAGAAAGTGGGGCTATTTTCTTCCAGAATCAAATGTGTTTAGGAGTGCATCCTAAATATTTTTGGCTAAAGAAAAATTACTGGCCTTCCAAAGGGGATGTGGCTCAGTGGCAGAGAATCCACTTGGCATGCAGAATGTCCCAGGCGCAATCCCTGGCATCTCCAGGTTTTTTAAAAAGATCAGGCAGTGAGTGATATGAAAAACCCATACCTGAGACTCTAGACAATTACTACCAGTTTGAGTAGACATTACTCACTTTGATGAACCAAAGGTTTTTTTAAAAAAATCAGGTAGTGAGTGATATGAAAAACCCATACCTGAGACTCTGGACAATTACTACCAATTGGAGTAGACATTACTCACTTTGATGAACCAAAGGTCTGATTCAGGATAAGGCAGTTTCATGTGTTCAATCAGAGCTAAGACATGAAATGGATGCAGAGATGCATGACAGAAAATCATAGCATAGTTCTGCTTGCACAAGGAAAGCTTGCACAATCAACAATGCAATAGCTGCAGCAACACATGGTGCTTTAATATAATTTTAACAAAATACCAGATAACATATAAAGCAATTGACTGTATAACAGATGACTTCATTTAATTTGGTTTTGATACTGTATTAAAAAATAAATAGTACTATGCCTTGCACATGCAGAAAAGATTGTGGGATACAATCACTTTCACTCAGCACAAGTTGACAATGAAGAGTTTATTTCAGCATTTTTGCTGTGTTTGCACAAGTATTGTTGCACACACATAAATCTTTCATGGGATTCAACCCATTATTTGTATTGTCATATATCAGTGTCAGTTTTAGGCACATATGCCACAAAAATGAACTAATTTAAACATTTGTAGTTTTTGTATGACCAACAAAATTGCGCTGAAGATTGCACCAATCTGAAAATTCACAATCCTATGCAAATCCTATACAATCTTGATCCTATCAATCTCCATCTTAATCTCGATCCTATGCAATCTCAGTGCATTTGGAGTAAGTCACTTCAAAATAACACACAGGTGGTATAAGGCACCAGTGCAGTTACATTCCAGTTTGGCTAATTCTTCCCCTTATTTCCTGCCAATAGCAGGAAACTTATTATCCCATTTAGTGGTAATGTAATAGCTGTTTGAGGATTCAGTTGTATGAGGAGTTCAGTAGAAGAACTTGACAGAATATTATTTTGGATCCATGTCTATCAAAATTAGGGATATCTGAAGGACAAAATAAAATGTGCTCTTCTATATCTGTGTCAGGTAGCCCTGTCAAGTGTATGGTATGTGTGAGGAGTATTCTGTCAGAACTTTTCCACATTATTACTAACTGTCTCTTATCAGGTCTATGACCTTCATTCTCCAGTTGCTGGAGATTTGGCTGGGAACCATAATGGTTTCTAGGATTGTTTTGCTAGCTAGCCCGCTGCTTTTGCCTGTGTGCGCAATTTGTATTCATTGGCTTCTGCTATGGGGGGGATGCTTGAATGAAGTATATCATAGTAAGTCCTATTGAACGTAGTCATTACAGACTCAAGATTTACACGTGTCTTTAGTCCTGATT
This sequence comes from Gekko gecko, assembly GCA_029375565.1. Lineage (NCBI taxonomy): Eukaryota > Metazoa > Chordata > Lepidosauria > Squamata > Gekkonidae > Gekko > Gekko gecko. The sequence goes on from JAPDNY010000003.1 coordinate 185,712,260, forward strand.
CACCATTAAACATTGTCTTCTGAAGAAGCCCTGTGTTGCGTGAGCGGACTGAGGAACCTGACAATCTGTGCTAGAAATGGCTGGGAAAGCAGGTGTTGAATCCTGGTACAAGGTGAGGCATTGATAGAAAAGTTAACATTTTATTTAGGCATGAAAGGTAATCACAGTTGGATAAATTCACTGAAAAATGGTCAGTACTATGTTAATGAAAAATGAAGTGTAACTTGTACTTGGCTTAATTCAACTCCAGTTTCCTTCCATCTTTGCTCTAGCTGTTCAAGGTGATTCCTATTTCTTGGTGCTTTAAAGGGACTTGATGTTCTTTAGTTCTTTTAAAGGGCTGTCACTTAGAGGAAGGCAGGGAGCTGTTGGCAGCAGAGGATAGGACTCACAATCTTGGGTTTAAATTAAGGGTGGGAAGTTTCTGGATGGATATTAAGAAAAACTTTTTTACAGTAAGAGTTGTGCAACAGTGGAATCAGCTGCCTAGGGAGGTGGTGAAGTCCCCTTCACTGGCAGTCTTTAAACAGCAGCTGGACAAACACTTGTCAGGAATGCTCTAGGCTGATCCTGTATTGAGCAGGGTGTTGGACTAGATGGTCTGTATGGCTCCTTCTAACTTGATGATTCTATTATTCTAGTGTGCAGGCTACTCATGGACAGTGTGAAGGACTAAATCAGTTGTTTGCCTACCCATATGACTTGGCCATCTTTACATTGTGCCTCCACATTGGTCAGCAACCAATTAAGTGATGTTCTTGAGAAGTGTGGTGCTTCCATTTCTATTAAGTACAATATCAGAGGCATCTTCATGAACAGATGATTGAACACATGCTGGAACTGGCATGAAACAACACAGAGATCCTCTCATGCATGCAAGCACATGGAAAAACCTAAATAGCTATAGCCTATGGCAAATAAATATACCATGACCTGAATGGCCCAAGTTAGGCCATTTAATCATATTATAGAAGCTAAGCAGCATTAGCCCTGATTTACTAACTTGGATGGAAGACCACCAAGAATGTTCAGTCACTACACAGAGGCAGCAATGGCTAACCAAATCTGTTTTCTGTTGCCTTGAAAACCCTATGGGGTTGCCATAAGTCAGATGTGGCTTGAGGGCACTTCCACCACCAAAGAACATATATGGGTCAGACCATTAAATCAGCTCACTCAGTATTGTCAGGTCTGGGTCTCCAAGCTATTGGGTATAGAAAGGTCTTTCTAACCTCTGCTACCCAAACATCCTTTTAGCTGGCAATGGAACCTGGCAACTTCTGCAAGAGAACATGCATCCAGCAGCAGTTTCTGCATACATGGTGGCACTTTCTGCTGATCCATTTGCCTGTATCTACATACTGGATTTCATGTGGAGATTTCTCATTGCATTTGTGATTCTGTGGGAGGGCTCATATGGAGAAAATACGCAGCTAGCATGCATGTCTGTACATGGATTTTCTGAACCCTTTATTTCACCAAAACATTTCAGCCTTGGCAAACTTTATGCACATGTGAATATTTCAGTCTTTTTATTGTCATCATATGTGATTAATGAAGCAAATTTTCTGGAAATTGAAAAATAAGAAGGCAGAGAATGTTTTACTCAGCAGAATGAAATTTGCCCAAATTTCCATTTACATACCTATTATCCAACTCCTCCTAAGTGATTCAAATTCACATATGCAAGACTACTTACCAAGCCAAGAACAGTGAGCTAGATTCTGATCTCACTAATAGATGGTATAAAGGAGCAAGTTCACAGAAGTCAATTAATTTCTCTCATTTGCAACTGAGACCAGAATGCAGCCTAGTAGGTTGCATAATAGAAGGAGTATTATTGTGCCATTTGATCTTTCAGTGGTATGTTGAATTATACTTCAAATTGTAGCAGCTCTGATTTTCCCTATGCATTGCCCTCCGTTCTTGAACTTGAACCAATTGAAATACATGCTGAAAACTGAGAAATTGCTCTTTTAAATTAAAGAAAAGCAACCAATCCCTTCTTCTTAATCATGGCATCAGATTCCACACTTTTCCAAAATTAATAGCAAGATTGCTACCTGGTCAAAAGTTTGAATTAGTATTTACATTGGAACATTCTATGAATACTGAAATGAATAAACAGCAATATTGACTAGAAAGCCAATCAGTGTTGAGTATAATCAGTCTGCTGTGATCTTAAAGGCAATTACAAATCAATGCAGATATCTTTTTAAAAAGGCTTGTTTACATTTCTTTCCTTGTTATGCAGATAGATGTCTACTTTGACTGTTTCTGTAAAGCTGCCCTATAAGGCCAAGTATTACGAGCACTCTTATGTGGTTTGTTTCTAAGCCATATATATCTTAGAATTTCCCTTTATAGCTTGAAAGGACAGCATTAAGGAAGCCTTTTCTTTTTGGTTCTTGGTTGTGATTGCTGACATATCAAATTTATTCCTCCGTAATCCAGATCATTTTCCAGAGGCTTTGAGGCCTGTGTGCAAGAGTTTGTTAGAGATCTCACAGAAACTCTATACTGACAGACCGAAAAGCCCTTCGACTGTCACTTTATGTCATTAACAATTTTCTAAAGCCATTACAGATGGGATGGACTGATTAAAACTGAGCAGGGAGGATCTTTTTCCCAGCCAGAAATCTCCCCAGAGACCTTCCCTGCGTGTGAAGTTTCTGGAGATTAATGGGAGAAAAATAGGGCCGCCTGTCCCCCCAGTTGCCATGTATTCTATTTGGGAAAAGGCTTATTTATATTTGGTGATCTGCCTGGATTGGATGTCTTTAGAAGTTAAATGTTTAAGGGATTAATTGAAAAAGAAAAGGAGACCTGGAGAAAGATCTTTAAAAGGGTTGCTGTGCCATAATATTCTTTCCTTTATGAATGCTTTTTTAAGCTCCCGCATTTTGGTAGCTCCATTAGACTGGATACAAATGTTCCTCAAAAGACTAAAATGTTTATCTTTCCATACTTCCCTCTGCACCTAGCTCCAGCCTGCTATTTTATTTCTGTAAATGAAAGCTACAGCTGGAATATTGTTTTACCGCAAATCTCACACCAGCACTGTCACTTGTGATATGACACCCAAGATTTTTATCTGTAGCCTGGGTAGGAATTATTAAACATTCTCACATTGTGCAAAGTGTTGAGGATGAACAGCAGTGCAGTGAGGTGCATCCAACACTTCTGTCTTTCCCACCTGATCCTTGAAATACGACTCCTTTAAAAGGCTAATAGCCACTTTGTAGAGACGTGACAGCATTCAGGAAATAAAGGAGGATGGAAATACAGCTGGGCCTAGTCTCCATATATTTTATACACACATACACATTAGAGATATCTCGCTAGCTATTATCTATCTGTCTGTCTATCTGTCTAACAAAAACTTTCAAGAGGATGTACCTAGCGTAAAAAGTAACTGAAGAATAATATTAATACGATGTACAAACAACATTAACAGCAAAAAGATTTCCAGCTCAGCTAGCAGGGAAATGTGTACATTTTATTTCTGATTCCCCCCGCATTTTCAATTAGCTGTCTTAACACTGACATAATATTTTATTGAGTTAATAAAAATGGAATACTTTTTAAAAAACAAAACCAAACCAGAATCTCTAATTAACTAGCATGTCTGAGAATAGAAAATAAAAATATTGTTAACTATTTTTACAAGAATATTTTTTAAAATGCTGGATTCTCTACAAATAAACATGACAGTGCAATTCAAATGATTCAACTTTTTTAAAAAAGTGGAATTATCATCTGTAAATGTAGAGGAATTGATAAGAATTTGGTTTGCCTGGTATAATTAAGTCACTTGAAACGTGTGCCATACAGTTAGGGCTGTAAGGCAGCTACTGTAACTGTATCCTGCCTTCCATGAATCAAAGTGCTCAGCTGAAGCTGCTTCAAAGGCAAAAGTACTACAATGACTTTTCTCTTTGCTGCAAAGATATCTGGAAAACACCAAGAGATTGAGGTGGTGGCTGCCATATAATACTTAGAAGAGCGGCATTACTTAATTACCTGCTAAGAGTCACAGTTCACCTGCATTGCTTGAAGGCCAATTGAGACGGCTGGGTCAGAGATCAGGTGACTTGCATGCACCCAGTCACTGCATAATGGTTGTTAGATTGTTCAATCTCCTGCAATGGCTCACTTCTCAGGAGCCTTTGTTCAGCCTCACTGTGCAATGGCTAAACATTCCAGATGGTATCCTGAATATCTCTCCCCTGCTCTCTGCTTGCAGGACTTGGCTAATGCTGGTCTACCATGATAGTGTCACCTTGCTTTTGTCATATGACTTTGACCTGAGGGTTGGGCAGTGCCCAGTTGCACAAGAGGACAGGGACACCCACCTTTTTTATTGGATAAGAATTTTGGCAGTAGAAAAAAGAAAAACAGCAGCCCTTGATAAATCTCTTCTTCTATATAACTTTTAAGGGCAAAGGAATCATATTGCCCTTTCAGTCTGGTCTTTTTGGTGTAGTGGTTAAGTGCACGGACTCTAATCTGGAAGAACCAGGTTTGATTCCCCACTCCTCTACTTGCAGCTGCTTGGATGACCCTGGGCAAGCCATAGTCCTGTCAGAGCTGTTCTTGAAAGAGCAGTTCTCAAGAGAGCTCTCTCAGCCCCACCTACCTCACAGGGTGCCTGTTGTGAGGAGGGGGAAGGAAAGGAGTTTGTAAGCCGGTCTGAGACGCCGAGTGGAGGGCAGGGGATAAATCCAGTCTCTTCTTCTTATTTTTCTATAGTTTGAATCTCATCTCACCTCTCCCAGCCTTTTGGGAGAATCTTAGCATGGAAACAGGGATGAGAAAAGTAGACAGTGGGAAAATGGCCTTAGATAAAGGGGTGGGGGAACTACGCAACATAATGGGAATATGAATGCATCTGAAAGCCACAGGAAAACATCCAACAGATTGAAAATTAACCCAGACAAGGAGGTGATGGTTTTGAATAGCATGCTCATTATAAGAGAAAGTGAGTCTTCTTTGTTAGGGGACTGGAGCTAGCTTGGCTAGTGGTTAGCGTGTTGGGCAGGATGCCCCAACACCTGCTGGATGACCTTGAGCCAGGCACTTATCTCAATCTAACCTACTTCACAAGGCTGTTCTGAGAATAAAATGGGGAAAGGGAGAATCATGTATAGCCCTTCCCAAATTCCTTGAAGGAACAGTGGGATAAAAATATTGGCCACAAGAGTTACTTTGGATGCACTGACCTCATCCATTCTGAGTGAGCCAGTATCAATCAGTCATCATCTATGTAAATTTAAACTGCCTGGTTGATTTTCCCAGTGTTTTAGAAATATAAATAGCAGCAGAGCTATCAGATTTGAGATCACATAACTGTGATCCCAGATCAGTGGTAGAATATCTGCTGGCATGCAGAAAGTCCCAGCTTCAATTTCCGGCACCTCCAGTCAAAAGAACCGGCAGCTGGTGAGGAGAAAGACCACCCTTCCTGAGACCCTAGAAAGCTGCTGCCCTTCTGAGTAGACAATACTGATCTTGATAGACCAATGGTCTGATTTAGTATAAAGTGGCTTTATGTGTTCAGAGTGGGTCTAATATTTTATCAGTTAAAAACCACCTCACAAATATTGGCAATGTGGGAAGCAGAATCCTACTCTTACTGTGGTAAAGACAAGGACTTGTGGTAAGGATGAATGAGATATGTGTACTGTCTATAGAAATGCTGATTGATGTCACCTCCTAGCCGCTGTTTATCCTTTCTTAGATTGATCGGGATGATTAAGGGGTTAGAATCCCTTTAAGGAAAGTCTGGGACATCTCAGTTTAGAAAAGAGATGACCAAGGAACATGATAGATGTTTGTAAAATTATGCATGGGATGAAGAAAACAGAAATAACTCTTTTTCTCTATCCCATAACACTAGAATTTAGGAGAACCTAGTAAAGTTGAAGGGCAACAGATTCAGGATGGAAAAAGGGGGTTCTTCATTTGGCAGGTAATTAAATTGCGGAATTCACTGTCAGTGAATATAGTAATGCCCCCCTGCACAGACGGCTTTAAAGAAGATTACACATTTAACGAAAATAGGCCCACCCATGGTAACTAGCTGTGATGACTAAAGGGGAGCTCCACATTCAGAGCCAATAAACCTTTAAATACCAGTGATGAGAAGCAACTTCAGGGGAAGGCCCCAGCCTCTATGTGCTGGCCCCCCTGGGCAATTGGTTGGCTACTTTGTGAAACAGGGTGGTGGACTAGATAGCTATTCTTATATTCTTAAGATCCTACTGAGGAGTTTGGATTTAAAATTAATAGAAAGTGCTATCTGTTACATAGTGAAAATAAAGCCCAAAGTGGATGCTGTTAGATTTCTATTGTAAGTCAACAAAGCTGAGTAAAGATTATAAACAAACATGGACCCATATCCAAAGGTTTTCATGAGCTTCTGGGCCTTTTGCAGACTGAATTTGGAGAGGGAAAAATATAACTATTTCTGAGTATTAGGCACATTCCGCTGTGTGGGTGGAAAGGTTCAGTTTGTTCTCAGCACTAATATCAATACTGCTGTCAGAGCATGCTTTTGTCATCTTTATCGTTTTGTTTTTATAAACAGTTGGTGTCATTATATTACAATTGGGTGTACTGAACTAATTTTGTCCATGGAAATTAGGAATAATGTGTATGGTAAAGGAATAGCGTGAAAAAAGCTGTTAAAATAAATTGTGTCCAACACTTAATTTTTTCTGCACCAAATTGGAATGAGAATGAACAATGTGTCATGACTTTTTAAGCATTCTCATTTCTAATAGAGGAATGTGGCTTTAGATGTGTTCTCTCTTTCTATGCATATATCTAATGGGTTCTGTTTAGCTGCTAGAATGAACGCACACATAAGTTTGTCTCCTTTCTTCCTAAACCTTCAAAAAGGTGTTCCTGAGGGTCCAGGGACCCTCTCCAACAGAAGGCCACAGCTTGGTAGAAAAATCAGCAAAAATCACCCCTTCTCCTCTTACACAATCTTCTTAACATGTGTTACTTATGTAAATATTATATATGCTAGTTATATAATAATCTGTCATTCCAAGGAAAAGAGAATGACCAAAAAATCAGAAATCAGAATGAGAAAAGGAAATTGTTTTGCAGGAAGATTTGGGGATTTGCTCAGATACAGTTCTGCAATTTTCCCTTTTAGGTGTACACACAGATTCTGGTGCTGAATCCTAAACTATTTCTGAGGGTTCTCTGGCCCTCAGTCACAGGTTTTCCTGACACAGGGATCTGCAAGAGTTAGGGAGAGATGCAGACAAGATTAGTTCCATAAATTCTGCTATGGTCACAGTTGTTTGGATTGATTGTACACTTAACTAATCCTTGTTGTGAAGGGATAAAATGTGTTCTTACAATAACACACATGTATCTGTGGGCAATACAGACCTAAATCTGCAGCCAATAAAATGGAAGATTTGTCTCCACTTACCGTGAAGCTTCCTTCTCGATGGTCCAGAGTGGGGCATCCTCCAGACTCCTTAATCCTGGGAAACAGCTCCTCCTCTCCGTAGGCAGGGCCAGCAGACTCTTTCGTCACGGAGATGAGGGGCTTGTGCTCCTGCTTCCCAGTCATACTCCAAGCCACCTTTCCCCTGTATCAAAAAAGGAAACACAGCAACCCTAGCCCCCAATGGGGGGCTTAACCTGAAACAATATTATGACCGGTCACCATGGCACCAAACCATTTGACCCTTGTCAATGGGTTTCCTGTATCCCAGTCCTCATTAGGTATGGCTGGGTAACCTCCCCCAAGCCTCTAGTACCAGCACCCCTGGAGGTGGATGAAACAGCACCCAACAAAACTGGGTGGGTAGGACTGCCCCACTCTGGACCACCAAGAAGGAAGCTTCATGGTTAGTGGAGACAAATCTTCCATTTTCCGGTGGTCCAGGAGTGGGGCAGTCCTCCAGACTACTTACTCCTGGGGAAGCGGTATATTCCAGGGTGGGTCCAGCCACTTCCCCACCTACAGGACATGCTGCAGGACCCTACAGCCAAAGGCTGCCTCAGCTGAGTCCATTTTATCTACTCTATAGTGCCTCATAAAGGAATGTGTGGATTTCCATGTAGCAGCCTTACAGACCACCTCCAATGAAGGAAAGGCCTGGTAGGCCACTGACATCACTGCTCCCCTCAAGGAGTGAGCCGTAACCCCCTCGGGAGGTTCCAGTCCCTTGGCTTTATACGCTAAGGCTATGCATCCCCTGATCCACCTACTGAAGGAGGAAGCGGAGACTCTCCTAACCATTGAGGACTTTCTGAAGGAGACAAAGAGGGAATCATGGACTCTAATCTCCTTTGTGTGATCAAGATAGAAACTAAGAGCCCTCCACATATCAAGGCAGTGTAGCCTCCTTTCCTTCTCATTCTGAGGATTTGGGCAGAAGGATGGTAGGACCACCTCCACCAACCAATTCACCTTCGGGACAAAGGCTGGATCAGGTCGTAACACTACCTTATCAAGGTGGAAGGGGCATAATTCTTTGTCAATCGACAGGGCCCTCAGCTCTGACACCTACTAGCGGAAGTGATGCCAACCAGAAAAATAGTTTTGAATGTTAGTTCTTTGAGGGGACATGTTGCCATAGGCTTGAAAGAAACCTTGCATAGGGCCCTAAGAACAGTGTTGAGGCTCCAGGTTGGAAATCTGTGGACCTGTGGTGGGTTCAACAGGAATGCACCTCTCAAGAATTGATGTGTGGATGTCTAGCTAGGGATTTACCTTTCCCAGCCCCCTTATGGCGGATATGACCACCACTTGTCTGTGCAGGGTACTGGTGCTAAGCCCCTTGTCAAGCCCCGCTTGCAAAAAGGCCAGTATATCCGCTGTGGGAAGTCCCATGGGGTCAAGTCTCCTGTCCCTGCACCAGGTGTGGAAGGTCTGCCATGTATTGTTGTAGACCCTAGTCGTGGAGCCCTTCCTCACTGTCAATATGGTTTTAACCACACTATCTGGGTAACCTACACCCATCAACTGCTGTCTCTCAACCTCCAAACTGTGAATTTTAATAGTTCTGGCTGAGGATGAACTGTCTCCCCTTGGGTTAGCAGATAGACCACTGGAGGCAGGTGCCATGGTTCCTCGATCGACAACCTTCTCAAGTCTTGGAACCATGCCCTTCTGGGCCAAAAGGGGGCAACAAGTAATATTTCTGCCTGCAGATCAATTATTCATTGGACCACCCTCTGAATAAGTTGAATCAGTGGAAAGGCATATAGTAGCACTCTGGGACATACTAGGTGAAGAGTGTCTACTCTGATGGCGAGAGGATCTTTTAGCCTGGACACAAACTGCACAGTTTGATGGTTTGTTTCTGTGGCAAACAAGTCCACCTCTGGTCTCCTGAATCTCTGGCATATTTGACCAAACACTGCTCTGCTGAGCATCCATTCGGATTGGTCCACCCACTGATGGCTGAGCCAATCCGCCACTGTGTTCTCTCACCTGGCCACATGAATCGCCTTTATCGAATGGATGTGAGTCTCTGCCCACTGTATCAACTTGCTTGCCTCTTTGTGCAACCGCTTGAAATGCGTGACCCCTTGTCTGTTGACGTACGCCTTGGATGACATATTGTCAGTCTGAATTAGTATATGACGGCCATGGATCATATTTTGAAATTTCTCCAGTGCCGGTCTGATTGCCCTCGGCTCTAGAAGGTTCATATTGTTTGTTCTTTCTTTCACAGTCCATGTGTTTTGTATCATCCTCCCTTCTGCATGTGCTTCCCATCTGAACAGGCTCGCAGCCATCGTAAAAACTAGCCTGGTGGGTTCCCTGAGTGGGACCCTCTCCAAAAAACAGTTTGGTTCCAGCCACCATAGCAGTTGCTGTCTTACTGACTGTGGGAGATCCACTTCCCGAGTTCTTTTCCATGCTATGTCTGCTTGGAAGGGAAGGAGAAAATTTTTTAGTGTTCTCACATGGAACCTGGACCATTGCAACACCTCCTGACAAGACACTTCCATTCCTAGTAGTTGCGCCAGTTGTATAACTTCTACGTTCTGTGCATGAGCAACTTTCCATGTCCATTGTTGTAGTTTCTGTTGACGCTCCTAGGATAGTTGACTTGAACTCCCAGATGTAGAACTAACTGAGATGGGAACTCTTCACCATATTGACTATGTTTGAGTTCCCCCAACGTGATCTCCAATGATTGTAAGGTTTCTTGATATGATGGGGCCTTGACAAGAATGTTGTCCAGGTACAGGAATAACGACACTCCCAGAGTCCTCAAATGAGCTACCAGTGTTACCAAGATTTTGGTAAACACCCTTGGTGAAGACTTGAGACCAAAAGGAAGAGCCCAATACTGATAATGCTCTTTGTCATATGCAAATCTCAGATACTTCTGATGTGTCTCCCTGATTGGAACATGCAGATATGCTTCTGACAGGTCTATGGAAGCCATGAAGTCCCCTTGCTGGATGGACGCTAAGATGGACTTCACTGTCTCCATTTTGAATTTTTGGGGGACGACCCATCTGTTCAACCATTTGAGGTCCCATATCGCTCTGACCTCTCTGTTCTTCTTTGGAACCATAAATAAGATTGTTAACCTGATTGCTCTTATTTATTAATAAAATTATGGGGAATATTAGCTCTTATTAATAAGCAATCGGTTGTGGGATGCAACACCAATTTATACAGAGGTCCTGCCCCTCCAGAACTTATCAGAAACAGACACGGAGACTTTATAAGGTTGAAATTAACCTTATAACCTTACTAGATTCTTCTTCACACATAAACAATACACAAACACACACACAATTACTCAAGTCTTGGAAATAAAGAGAGAGAGAGATAAGCACATTTGCATTAGCAGGTATTCGTTGATGGGATATATTTACCTGTCCTGAAGTGTGAGCCATTCCAACGGAAGAATGGAGGGGTAGAATGGAAAAAGGGGACACGTGGCCTGAACCAGCAGGTAACACGTGGAACTCAGGCTGCAGACCAGAGTTTAAAGATGGAGGCGGGGGCTGGGGATAGAAAGCTGGACATAAGAGGGTCAAAGCTTCAATAGGGGTCATAGAGGAGAGAGGGAGCATGTGGCCGGGTTGCCCCTTTTATGCATGAGGATGGGGGGTGGCCATAACCCCTGGTTACACCTCTTGGTAAGTCCATCCCAGAAAACCTATGATTGGCTGAAGGGAGCAGGGGAGGGGGAACTGAGGAGTGGTCAATATTTGAGATCTAGAAACTTAGCTTGTGCCTGGCACCTGGGGGCAGGTGAGATGAGTCAGAGGCCTCTTCCATTGTGATTCTGATTGAATCAGCCACAGTCATTGTTATCCTGATTGTATTAGCCAGCTCCTGGCTGAGTGGATTAGTGGCTAGGTAACCATGAATGGTCTCTGGATCTTCAGGTCGATCTACATATGCTGGAGAGGGGAAAGGGGGTTGCATACATGTGTTGGAGTTGCGTACATGTGTTGGCGGTTAAGAGCTCTCTTTTCCTCATACTCAGGCATGGCATGGCGTTTGTGCTTTAGGTATACTGTGGAAATGGTCCTTCTTCCATCTGGTAAGAGACTGGTAGCCTTGTAGAGCCTACTGGAACAACAAATGAAGAAAGGAAGGTGTCCTTCTCTCTCAGGGTGCAGTTTCCTCTGGCTTCATTGGGGTTACTTTATTGTATAGCTCCTGTAAGCATGCTTGATGTACAGTTCATATTTTATTTCAGTTCATGAAAGGCATAAAAAGCCTTGCAGGGCAACAAGATATAATAAACTCCTTGAGACCTCTCTGAGGTCAGGGCTGGTTTTATGGCTCCTATTTCTATCAGATGGGAAATCGCCAAATGCAGTGAAGTGTGTTTTATTTTGGACTTCTTTCTTGGTATTTCCACGAAATGGTTCAGGGGCAAAGTGTGAAAACACAATGAGTAGCCCGTTGAAACTGACTCCAGGACCCACCTTTCTGTAATAGACTTTTTCCATATTGGAGCAAACTCCAGAAGGCGTCCTCCAACTCCTAAGAGCATTCTTCTTCTGGAATAGTCATGCTGAATTTCCCTTCTTGGGACCCTTGGCATTTTGATATTGCTTGGATGAGAAAGGCTGTGTTCTGGCGTCCTTGGACTGCCATTTATCCCTGAAAGACCTGGCATAAGTGGATTTAGACTCCCTTCTTGTGTCATGAAAGGACTGAGAACATCTTCTGTCTCTGCCTTCCTTCCGTTTTGAAGGGAAAACCTTCTTTTTGTCCTTGTCTTTCACAAGGTACCTTTCTAGGCCTTCACCAAATAGGTTGGTGCCTTTAAAGGGCAAATTTAGTGCATGCTGAAGGGTCCACACCCTAGCTTCTCAGCCAGGTATTACGTCTCACTGTGATGCTGCAGGCAATCCCTCTAGCAGATTGTTGTACTGCATCAAGAGTGGCATCTGCCACAAAAGCCGTGGCTAAGGTGATTTTCTTCAGCCTTGAGGTCCTTCAGGATGCCACTAGCTTCCTTGGCCAAGTCCGAAGCCCATGCATAGGCTGCTCTTGCAAATAAGGATCCAGTTGCTGAGGCCCTTAGAGCATTCACAGAGGCCTCAAAATCCCTTCTCAGAGCTTTCTCTATTCTTTTATCACTGTTATCTTTTGGGAGCCCATCTGCTCCCATGGGAAGCACTGAGGTAGATACCAGACTGTTGATAAAATCATCGACAGTAGGTAGTCTGAGCTTCTTTGATGCCTCTGGAATGAGAGAATAAACCTTCCCAAACACAGGATGAGTGGCTTTTGGTTTTGCAGGGTTTTCCCACTCCACCTTCATAACTTTATAAAAGGCTGCTGGTAATGGTATCCCTGTTGACTTAGCGTGAGTCTTAGGAATGGTTTTATCTGAACCGGTAGGGAACTCTGAGTCATCTTCCTTCTGCTCTTTAGGAGTATATGACAATTCTAAGGTTCTAATGACTTTAGGCAGAAGCTTGTTATAAAGCTCCTGAGGAAAAAGCACAGATTGCACCACTGGCACCACTTCTTCTTCCTTATCTGATAACCCCCCCTCTTCTTTGGGAGAATCAGAAACTGCAGAATCAGATTCAGAATCCAAATCACTCAATAGAGGACTAAGTTCCTTGCTAGACTTATGGCCTCTCTTTTGATGTTTGCTGGGTATAGTCATTAGTACTGTATCTTTTAGATCCTGTGGGGACTTGGGAGGTCCCTTCTCCAGCTTTTGTTGAGTTTTGGGATTCCTGCCACAAGGCCCTAAACTCCTTTTCCATTTCTAATTTAATCCATGATTTGCTTGAGCTTCTTCTCCAGGTTACTCCAGTGTTTGAGTAAAGGGAGCTTTAGGGGAGTCAGGCAAATCAAACTGGCATGTAGCCTCCTGTACTTCCTGGTCAGAGGAAGTCCCAGCTTTGACAGCCACATTGAGGAAGGTTCTGCAAAAATGAAAGCAATTGTAAAGTACTGGGTTTCGGGCCTCATGACTCGGACGACGACATAAGAGAAGACGCGTTTATTCGTACTTCACACAAGACAAAGAACAAACAGTAACGGCCGGAGGCCAACTATATACAGTTAGGGGGGACGGCCCTATATTCCTATTGGCGGGTTTGAATCGCCCGCCAATGCTGCCATTGGTTCACTACTGGCGAGTTCAGGAACCTAGTCCCTATTGTTCTCAGAGAGCGAAGCTTGGCTGTGTTTCGCCAGCTCTGCCTTCTGATCCCAGGACACAACACCCCTCCCCCCATAGTTCGTCTCCTATCAGGTGACGTAGTCTTTTAAGTATGTTGGTGCCCTCCGTTCTCTTAGCGATCGTCGGGGGGCCGGTACCGGACTGGCGGGGCCCCTATCAGGTGGTCCGCCAGCACAAGGAGCTTGGATCTCTGGTAGTAGCCGAGGCGGTGACGGTGGCGGCTGTAACGGCGGCGGCAGCGGCGGTTCAGCTGTCACCGGGGCCCCCTCCGGATTCCGTGGACTTTCCGGCGCTGGCTCCGCTGTCGGTGCTTGCAGTCGATCAGATGCTGGGGCAGCCGCGGCATTTCCCGGTAACTGGATCTCTGTGTCGGGGTCTTGCCGCCTCCGGAGCTGGTCGACGTGTTTACGGAGGACCCGGTCCCCATCTGTTAGGACTTCGTATGACACTGGCCCGGTGGGTTTTAGGATGCGCCCGGCCACCCACTGAGGCCCCGCCCCGTAGTTCCAGAAGTAGACAGGTTCCCCCGGGAGGAAGCTTCGGGGAGCCTCCCGGTTCTCGACCAGCTTTCTCTCTGGGGCTCAGTCCGGGTGGAGCCTGTCTAATAAAGTGGTAGGGCGGCGGCCCATTAATAGTTCTGCGGGGCAATGCCCGGAGATGGGGTTTGGGGTGGTGCGGTATGTTAGAAGAAAGCGGGCCAGCCGGAACTCCCAGTCCCCCTCCGTTATGCAGCTCAGGGCTTCTTTGGCGGTGCGTACCGTTCTCTCCGCCTGTCCATTTGTTGCCGGGTGGAAGGGCGCTGATCGTATGTGCCTGATTAGGTTCCTTTCGAGGAACGCTTGAAACTCAGCAGATGTGAACGCTGCCCCGTTGTCTGACACGATTGTGTCTGGTAACCCGTGCGTCGCGAATATTTTCCGCAGGGCCCTTATTGCCGCTTTGGCAGAGGTGGTAGACACTGGGCTTATTTCCACCCATTTCGAGTAGGAGTCTACCGTCACCATGAACTGGAGCCCCTGAAATGGCCCCGCAAAATCTATGTGTAGGCGTGACCACGGCTTGTGGGTAGACTCCCAGCTTTGGGTTGGCGCTCTCGGGGGATTGGGGCGGACTTCCTGACACCGTGTGCACCCTCGGACCCAGGTTTCAATTTCGGCGTCCATCCCGGGCCACCACACGTAGCTCCTTGCCAGAGCCTTCATGCGTACAATGCCGGGGTGGGCCTCATGTAGCGTTTCTAGAACCCCTTGTCTCATGGGCCCCGGGATGACCACCCTGTCCCCCCATAACAAGCACCCTTTTAAGGCGGATAACTCTTCCCGCCTGGCTTTGTATGCCGTGAACTCTGGCCCTGTCTGTTCCGCTGGCCATCCCCTCACCACCCAGTTTAGGACCCGGGAGAGAATGGGATCTCGGGACGTGCGGGCGGCCACGTCTGCAGCCTGAAGGGGGGGTTGGCAGCTCCTCCATTAACAAGACTGCGGGAGCCGGGGCCGGATCTTCCCCTGTATGCGGCAGCGGCAGGCGGCTCAAGGCATCGGCATGACCCAGCGCCTTGCCCGGCCGATGCTCCAACTGGTACTGGTAGCCCGCTAAAAACAAGGACCAGCGCAGCACCCGGGGCGACAATACCTGCGGCGTTTGTTTGTCCGCCGCGAATAGTCCCAGGAGTGGCTTATGATCGGTTACGAGCGTGAAGGGCTGCCCGTACACAAAGTTGTGAAACTTTTTAACCCCCGCCACCAGTGCCAAGCCCTCCCGGTCGATTTGTGCATAGTTCCGCTCCGCGGGGGACAGCGTGCGGGAGTAATAAGCCACCGGGACTTCCCTTCCATCCGGTAGCTTGTGTGCCAAAACTGCCCCGACCCCATACGGTGATGCGTCGCACGCAAGGATTACCGGGAGCTTTTCATCAAAGTGGGCGAGCACCGCGTTAGAAATCAAGAGTACTTTAACCCCCCGAAACGCCGCCGCCTCCCTCGCTCCCGGCCCAAGGTGTCGCCTTATCCAGCAGTCTGTGCAGGGGTTCGGCCACGGCGGCCTTGTGGGAGAGAAAGGCGTGGTAAAAGTTCAGGAGGCCTAAGAATGCCTGGAGCTCGGCCTTGGACTTCGGGGCGGGGGCCTCCACGATGGCCTTCACCTTGTCCCTCGCCGGATGCAGGCCTGTTGCGTCTACCCGGTATCCCAAGAACTCCACCTCCGGCACCCCGAGGAGGCACTTTTCCCGCTTCACTTTTAGCCCCGCGGCTTGGAAGCGTTCCAGTACAGTTCGGAGGCGGGCGGCGAAGCTTTCCGGGGTGGTCGCGGCGATGAGGACGTCGTCGAAGAATGGCGTCACCCCAGGGATCCCTTTCAACAAATCGTCCATTAGATTTTGAAATATCCCTGGGGCCACACTGACCCCGAACTGCAGCCGCTTCACCCGGGAGGCCCCCCGGTGGGTCACTATGGTTTGCGCCTCGGCCGTGGCCTCATCTACCGGGAGTTGCTGGTACGCCTGCGCAAGATCCAGCTTTCCAAATATGCGCGCCCCCGCCAGTGTGGCTAAGACATGGCTGACCACGGGTACGGGGTATGCGTGCGCCTGAAGTGCCTGGTTAATGGTGCACTTATAATCCGCGCAGATGCGGATTTCCCCGTTTGGCTTGACGGGTGTCACAATCGGGGTCTCCCATCGAGCGTTCGGGACGGGCTCTAGGACTCCCTGGGCCACTAACCGGTCCAGTTCGGCCTCTATTTTCGGGCGGAGGGCCAGGGGCACGGTGCGGAAGCGCCGTCGAACGGGCGTCACGGTGGGGTCTAAGTGAAGCGACACCGGGGGCCCTTTATAACACCCCAGTTTCCCGTCAAAGACCTCAGGGAATTCCTTGCACACCGCCCCCCAGTCCCGCACCCCGCACTTATTCACTCCCCCAATCGTTATGCCTAGGGCTTCGAACCACGCCCGCCCCAGGAGACTCACGAGATTTCCCTCTACCACCACCAAGTCCAAGTTCCCCTCAAAGTCTCTGTACTGCACTCGGAAAGTGCCGACTCCCCGGATGGGGACAGGGTTCTTTTGAAAATCCACCAAGCTTAGTGGCGATGGACGTAGAGGGGTCCCCCTAATGGGCAAAGTCTTTTTAAAGTGTCTAGGGAAATGATGGATGCCGCCGATCCCGAGTCCACTTCCATGCAACAGGGGGACCCCTCGATCCGCATGGTTACTTGGATCTTCGGGGCAGAGGAGAGGTTGGGGTTGGGGAGGTGAAGTACCTGCAGCGGCTGGTCGGTGAGATGGTACAACTCGGCGACCTCTTCCGTCGTCTCGTAGGCGGTGGACGATGCGCGGTGCAGTGGAGCCGACGATCTCGAATTCCTGGGGCCCTTGGACCGGCAGACCCGTACGAGGTGTCCCTGCTTTCCGCACCCGTGACAAACAGCATCCCGGAACTTGCAGGATTTCCTTCCGTGGCCTTCCCCGCAGCTGGCACAGACGATCCGGTTGCCGGAAGGCTTGGCTGGCTCTCTGTTGGCCTGCTGGAACGGCGCCGGCTGGCGTTGTTGAGGTCTGAGGGCGAAGACCTCTTCCGTATCTACAGTCCCGGGGCTTGGACTCCTTCCGACCACATGGGCGGCCGCGGCCGGGCGTTCCCCTTCTGCGGCCTCGTGGGCTGTTGCGGCGTCTAGGGCCTCGTCTAAGGAGAGCCTCCGGTGTCCAACTAACTTGCGCCGCAGCTTGGAGTCCGCCAGGCCCCACACGAACTGCGTCAGCAGGTTGTCCTCCACCTTCGGGAATCCGCAGTCCACCGCAAGCGCCCTTAGCGCGGCCAGGAAGGTGGCAATGGATTCCCCATGGGCCTGGACTCGCCTCTGGAAATCCATCCTCTTGGCCAGGAAGGTTGGCCGGGGGCTGAAGTAAGCGTTGAGGACATCCAGGATCTCCCCAAACGAGCTCTCCAAGGCCGTGCGGGGCACCAAGAGGCTCTTGGCGAGGCGGACGGTTTGGGTGCCGCAGGCGTTCAGCAGGATCGCTCGTTTCTGGTCGGGGTGGCGGATTTCGTTGAGCTCCAAATAGCTGATGAGCTGGTCGACCCATGCGTCCCAGGTTTCTGGCTGCGACGGATCGAAGTGCTCCAGTGTTACATGAGAAGCGGCCATGGTTCTGTCTGGGAAGGCGTGCGCCGGGGCGAGCGGTGCGGTGCTGCTCTCGGGGTCAGCGATGCGATGCTCGGCGAGCGGTGCGGTGCTGCTCTCGGGGTCAGCGATGCGGCGCTCGGCGGTGTCCTTTTCGTCGCTCATGGAGTCACGGAAGGCGTTGAAATCCCACCTTCGTCGCCACTGTAAAGTACTGGGTTTCGGGCCTCATGACTCGGACGACGACATAAGAGAAGACGCGTTTATTCGTACTTCACACAAGACAAAGAACAAACAGTAACGGCCGGAGGCCAACTATATACAGTTAGGGGGGACAGCCCTATATTCCTATTGGCGGGTTTGAATCGCCCGCCAATGCTGCCATTGGTTCACTACTGGCGAGTTCAGGAACCTAGTCCCTATTGTTCTCAGAGAGCGAAGCTTGGCTGTGTTTCGCCAGCTCTGCCTTCTGATCCCAGGACACAACAGCAATGCTTCACTGCAAAAGACTGCCTCCCACCTTTTTCCTTTCCCTCCCAGTTTCTATCACAGGGAAAAGGAAACCCCCAGGCAAGGACTGGGGAAAGCAAAACTGTCCTCCTAATCCTTGTAAACCTGGTGAATGAGGGAGTGTGGATAGAAAGAGTTCATCAGCCCCTTCTAATCAGACATGCTTCACTGAGAGGTGATTTTTATCTATTCAGTCGCCCATTCCTCCTCAATTCAACAACTGCTATGGGAAACCAGGAACTGCGGGGGGGGGATTGGGGGAAGAGACCCTCCCATGGCTCCCCAGCCCCCATGAGGTAATTTCAAGCACTCCCTTACCACCTCCAAAATGACCAGCTCTCTGAGTCGTCCGATGCTCCTTGAGACTGCGTGGGCACAATGGAAAGAAAAGCCAGTCATCAGTGCACCTCTTTGGGACTCTGCAGCCAGCTGCATTTGTTCCTCCGAGAGAGCTATACTCCACCGCCACCTTCCGGAACCCTCAGCCACAGACAGGGGAAAAAAGCTCAACTAGCCCCCTCCCCTGGCTAGAAGCAAGGCATGGGAGTACGCTGAGCTTCCAAAATGAAGCGAGAAAGGGAGGGGGGTGCAGGGTAAGAAAAAAACTCTACCTGCTCCTTCCCTGCTGTCTTCTTCATGTCTTTCTCTTCAGTCTTCTCTTACTAGTGTGCTCCACTGGAGCACAGTCTGCAACATCCTGCTCGAAAGGCAGGGCCAGATAGATAGGTAAGCAGGAGCACAAGCCCCTCCCCTCCATGATGAAAGTGTCTGCTGGCCCTGCCTATGGAGAGGAGGAGCTGTTTTCCAGGATTAAGGAGTCTGGAGGACTGCCCCACTTCTGGACCACTAGAGAATGTTACATTTGCATTGCAAGAATGGAAGAGAAATGTGTATGGTGAGTGATTCTCACTATTTGGCCAAGATTATCACAGGAGACAATCCCTGCTTGGCACCTTTACCTCTGTTATCCAAACTTTTGAAGTGAATTGTCAAGAGCAAGCTTGGAGGGAAAGATATAAGCTTCCCCCCATTTCTTCTTCTTCTTAATTTATATTGTGTTGCAAAGGAAACTTCTCAGGCTGCAGGAAATATATACAAATGTTGGAATTCTGTGGTAAGATGCTGATAACAAAAGTAAGGTCTGTTGGACTGTGCCAGGATGCTCCATCCTAAAACCATTTCTAAGATAGGCATGCCATGGCTTTGTAAGTAGAGGATCAGCTAGCAAGATACCTTTCCATATTTTCCCTTAGACTCTGACTCACTGATCTATCTACTGATCATTCCCAACTATTTTTGCTTTCTAGGATCTACACTTAGAAGAAGAGATTGGATGTATACCCTGTCCTTCACTACCCAAAGGAGTCTCAGAGCGGTTTACAAATGACTTTCCCTTCCCCTCCCCACAACAGACACCCTGTGAGGTAGGCAGGGCTGGCTCGAGGTGCTTCTGCACCCTAAGCGGGCATAGATGCCAACCTCCTGGTGGGGCCTGGAGTCCCCACGCTGGCCACCGCCTCCTCCTCCACCCAAGGGGGGAGGGGGAGGGCAGGAGTGCTGGGCCACTGCTGCCTCCTGCACCCTGGCTGGCTGGCCGGGCATGCTGTTACTGGTGGTGGTGGGCAGCAGCAGCGAGTCCCCACTGGCCACTGCCATGCTGCTGAGGGGGGAGGGCGGGTGATCTGCAGGGTGCAGGACTGCCCCAGCCAGGGCAGTTTGGTGCCCCTGAGGGCTGGCGCACCCTAGGCGAGTGCTTAGCTCGCCTAGCGGGTGAGCTGGCCCTGGAGGTAGGTGAGGCTGAGAAAGCTCTGACAGAAACTGCTCTTTCAAGAACAGCTCTGAAAGAACTATGGCTTGCCCAAGGTCATCCAGCAGTTGCAAGTGGAGGAGTGGGGAATCAAACCTGATTCTCCCAGATTAGAGTCCACGCACTTAACCACTACACCAAACTGGCTCTTAGTTATTCTTTGAGTATGAGCTGATTGCTTATTAAGGCTATTCATAATTGCTACAGGTTCCTCCCATATTCACAACCCCAAGAAATGGAGGGTTGGGAAAAGAAAGGTTTTTGAACACAACCTTGGTAGTTGTCCCCCTTGGTAGCTGGCACATCTTAATGCAGGGTGGCTGAGGACCAAGGGGGCATCTGTGACATTCCCAATATAATTTTTCACACTACTAGTCCTGATTCTGAGAACCTTTTGGAAAGACCAAGCTTTGACTTTTGAATGAAATTGTGAATGTCTTTCTGGAATCAAATCTCCCAGCTGATCTTCCTAATAAAGGGCCAACAGACTGTGTCCCAGGAATCCAAGTTTACTCCCTCGATAACATATTTATATACATGGTGGTTATTGCAATATTTATGTGTTCCTTCCACCATGCTATCTTAGGCAATTTTTAGGTAGTGAATAGGTGAGCTGTGGGAACATTGGAAAGAATAATGAATTGTGTCTAACATTGTTGAGGTCAGCAAGAGATAAAGCAAAGGGGGAGTCATATGAAGACAGGTGTTTGCTATTTTTGTTTGTTTAAATAATCATTTCTGTGAGGACTCAAAGCCCCTCAGTTAAGGCCCCTCATTTACTAAACTTTCTGCCAAAACAGTACTGTTAAGGTATTCCTGTTTTAAACAGTTCACTATCAGGTCTTTTTAAGGGTGTGATCACACGCATAATTAGCCGCACCATAGGCGTGAATGCCGGGCAGATTTAAAGGGCATGATCGGACACGAACATCTGGGAAGTGCCCCGCACCCATCAGCAACCCGTTTTGCTCTGCCACAGGAGTGGAGTAAAAAGACACCAGGGAAAGTCCGGTAGCAAATGGCTTGCTATGGGCCACTTATGGACTTTCCCCTGTCTGATCGCTCCAGTGCACTCTCATGGCATCGGGATGGTCTGATTAGGCCATCCTGACTCTGTGCCATTATTTCCCCCCCTTCTCAGTATGCACATCGTCACACACTCCATAGGGAGCCCTCAGTGGTGAGATGCGATTCATTGATTCCCCATTTAAGCGAATCAGAAACAAATGGCAAAAAACAAACAAACCCTGACTCACCCGCGGTTGCCTCTGATCATGCAGTGGTGGGCTGCCCCCGCAGCTTCAAAGGACTGTGTGATTGTGCAACTGCGAGTCAAATTCCTCTGGAGGGAATAGCCTTGCTTCACCCCTCCCCAGTTTATCTCGCTCGTGTGACCACACCCTCTGTGATCCTTTTATTGCTTTTAAGAAGATATGATTTCATCTAGTCTCTTATGTGCATTTGCCATAGCAAAATGTTTTATCAGGATTCAAATGACTTCTTTGAATTTGTGTGGCTTCATGTTTGATCTGATGATTATTAGCTGTTGAAAATGCAGTTTATAAATATAATACGGAATTAATGTATGTCAGAAAACATTTGCAATTATTGTAAAAAAGCAAGATTCTCCAATATTACATCTAGCTGTAATGTCTAATTAATGCTTTAAAGGCTACACTTCAATTGAAATGAATGATGTGTCTTTGCCTACCTAAGACCGATCATGAACATGGTTACAACAAAGTAATTTCCCTTTGTCAGATACAGATTTTTCAGTAGTATAGTTCACTTGGCTTAATAAAGTTAAGCACCACTTACAATTGACACTTCATTTTGCCTCATTCTATTATATATTAGGGTGGCTGTTGTGTTCTTGTAGAAACCATCTGCGTAGGTGTACATTTGTACTCTCCTGCTGTGTGGGTACTCTGTCTAACTCCCAACCTTGTAGCTTTTATAATCGTTTTGAAAAATGCTGTTTGAATTTTTATGAGCTAGACTTCCTTATTACTAATTTAAAGTTACAGAGATTTATGCTGCCCAATATGTTTCTGTTTTGACTTCATTCATTTTTATATGCCCTAAGAGATTCTCAATGCCACAATACTATTGTTGTAATAACATGCCAAAAAAGATGTCATAAGAAATTTCTGCTTTGCAAATAAGAATATAACTGAGCCACAGAAATTGCAAGGAAAACAAAGATGATAATTTTACTGGTGAAAGAACTAATACTGAAGAGTGCCAGCATTTTTGTTCTACAGTATGCAATGACTATTGGTATTCAGTGAAATAAGTCTTATGATTTAGCAAACTGAACTTCATTCCTTTAGGGCAACATCACAAGTAAATACTCCACTGTTTTACTATGCTGGAATTTGTTAGCAACATACTGTAATATTTTCCACTTCAGTTACTGCAATGTACAAATAGTCTAAAGATGTAGATGTTTTGATGTGCCACCTACACATCATTTGCAGCATTGTCTCCTTGTGCGGTGTCATTCAAACATTGACTCAGTTTGCTGTTTCAGTAATGTTGTTTCAAGAACCTTGAAGTAACCTTCTGGAAGGTCCTGGACAAATTCCACTGCTGAAGGAAGTTTCTGGTTTTATCAATAATTAAATCATTTTGAAATATGTGGCTGCTTGGCTTCTATCAGGAGTGAGTCACTGAGAACACACCACCTGAGTTATAAAGATAGTACTTGCCTTCAACTAACTTTCAGTCACAATTTTAAGGGCCTGGAAATTGTATTTGCATTCCAAATGGCCTCTAAGAAATGTACCTTAGGGAACAAATTCTTCTCTATAAATGCACACTCATCCCATGATGATTTGAGATCAAGTGGAGATTCTAAGTTCCAAAGTCCATCTGGGGTAGGTGTATCCCAGCTCACCTGCAGGGTCGCCAGCCTCAGCAAGCTGCACAGAGTCATCTGTCCATATGTCCACTATATCAGACTCAAATTCTCTTAAGCAGGTGTCAGACAACTTTATTGGTAACTTGATGACACAGTTACATTCACTTGTCACAGCTACAGGGTATCTAGTACTTCCTCTTCCAGTGGCCACCCCCAGACATGCCTAATCACCACCTTTAAGGCCCTCCCCAGAAACTGGCTCCTCCCTCAGAGCCTCATTCCCTCTCTTTCTGGGACCTACTCTTGCCCACACATGCCCAAACGCACTCCCTCTCTGGTAAGGGTGGTTGAGGCCATAATCCAGTTATGCCCTACTATATGCATGTTGGGCCACATTGATTGGTTTCTGCCCAACCTATTGATTGGTTTCTGCCCAACCTATTGATTGGTTTCTGCTCAACCTATTGATTGGTTTCTGCCCAACACTCACCCATTTGCTTGCCCCCTTCAGTCATTCCCCAGGTGTCCAGGCCAAAGCCCCTGGGTCCACAACCCATTCTAGCTCACCTGCCTCACCTGTCACAGACCTGCCCATCAGTCTATGAGATGGAATACATGAGGGCACAGAGCAGGACATTTTTCAGTAGTGGAATTTATTCCCATTTTCGATTTTTGGACACTGAAACTGGTAACAGGCTACTGACTGGTATAAAAGGAACATATCTTGGCTGTACTCAGAGCGCTTTAGCTGCTATCGTTTTGCTTCTGGGCACAATTCACAAACTACTTTTGAACTATAAAGACCTAAATGGCATGTAACTGGAGTATCTGAAGAACCACCTGCTTTCATATGAATTTGACCATTTGTTAAGGATTTTGTTGGATGTTTCACTCCAGGTGCACACAGACCTTCAAAAGTAAGGTGGAAGACTACTCGGAATAGCACTTTCTTAATGGTGAAATTTTGTTCATGGAATTCCTTCCACACATCCATCAATTTGATGCCAATCTCAATGATTTTCAGGAACCAAGGAATAACATCATAATTCCACAGGCCGTGTAATTATGCTGCTATGGTTTTCCAGTTGATAGTATGAGATTATTCTGTTTTACTGCTTTGGTTTTAGTGTGTTTTAACAGATATTGTAAGCTGCCTTGTCAGAGTGAAAAGTGGTACAAAACATTTTTTAAAAATTAATATTTTAGGAAGTAGATTTTTTAAGTCTTTATTAAGAGATAAACAAAAGCATACAAAGTGAACAGAAGCCAGAAATAGTACAACTATTCCACATGTAATGGTATCAGATGTAACATGTACAAAACCATCTAATGAGAATATAGAAACATTAAAGGTAGTGCTTATTTAAGCTAAGTATATAAATGTAACAATTAAAAAGTTAGGAGGGGCAGAAAAGTAGGAGGCTCAGCCTAACAAACAGGGTTTCTTTTTTACTGCAGTGATTTTGGATTAAAAGTGAAGCCAGGATAAGTAACTTGAATTGGAGGGAAGAAGATCTTTGTCCATCATATACTGGAAGAAAGGAAACCAGGTACGGACAAATTTAGAGCAAGTCATTCCAGTGCCAGAGGGGATGTGATTTAAAGTGTCAGCAATCTAACCATTATAAATTGATCCCAAGCTTTATCTCACCAGGCTGTCAAGGTCAGACGTTTCAATGACTTCCAGACAGCAGCTATCATTAACCTGGCTGTTGCGAGAAGGATCGAGGTAAGTTCCAAAAGGTTATCATCCCAGATAGAAGAATCCTACAAATTCAATAGCACAATTATAGGTTCAAGTGGAACTATTTGTGAAATGATCAAAGCAATTTCCACAATCACTTCTCACCATAATTTTTGTATATGAGGGCAATCCCACCAGCAGTGAAGATAACGGGGAATTTCAGACAGATGATATAATCCGGAAGAGGAACAATTCCTAAACGGCTTCTGGTCTGGCATTTCAGATAGAACCGTTTTAGAACCGGTTTCCTACTGGAATATATTTGTAGTTTCACACAGAAACGCTTCTGTCCCATTCAGGAAACGGGGCAGAAGTGTTTAACCTGTCAACCACTTCCAAGTAGTTGTCAGTTTCTTCTCCTAGATCTGATGCGCTTTTATCCTGGTTTTTTTTTTTTTGAACGTTCGCTTTAGAGCGCTATAGCACTATAACGCTATAGCGCTATGACACAATAGCATTATAGCAACCCCATTGGAATGCCTGGGTGATGTGTTATAGCACTATAGCACTCTAAAGTGAACGTTCAAAAAAAAAAAAAGGCACAGTTGGAAATGGCGGGAAAACAAAGCAGTGCAGTCTGAATTGCCAAACCGCTTCTGATTCAGCTCTTTTCCTGTTGGGGAAAGCCATGTGTGAAATGGCAGCCCTGTACCGGTTTACTTCAAGGTGAATCAGAAACGGCTTCAAACTGGCACATCTCAGTAATGTGAAATTCCCTAACTACCGGTGGCCCCACAGTTCTTCCAACATAAGGGATTATTATTAGGATTCATGAGGTATAGTCTTTTGGAAGTATAATACCAATATGTGAATATTTTGAAAAATTGGAGTGGTTTGTTGAAGATGCGAGACAAATTAGCTGATGAGGTCCATATGGACAACCAGTGAGGAGGCTGAAGGTCATTTCTGAGGTCATGTTGCCAGGCTTTTGGTAGGTTAACTCTGAGGTGCTAGAGTGTTCAGTTAAGATCTTGTACAATTTAGATAGTAGACCTTTCGATATGTCAGAATGTGATTCCAACAAAAATTCAAACTTGGTTTTAGATCTCTCAAAGATGCCCATGCCAGCCAGAGAATCCATTAGGCTTTTGAGTTGGTAGTAGTGAAGCCAAGAAACCCTTTTGCCAATATGCTTCTCAAAATGTGCCTTGTCATAGATTCTACCTTTTTTTGATGAAGATTTAAGTAGATCAGATATAGTGCCACCCTAAGCAGAGTTAGGGGCCATGGTGGCTTAGAGGTTAAGGCACTGAGCTGCAGACCAGAGGGAGATCCGGGAAATTACAGGCCAGTCAGTCTGACATCGATACCGGGTAAGTTGGTGGAAACTGTTATTAAGGAAAGAATTAGTAGGCACATTGATGAACAAAAACTATTGAGGCAGACTCAGCATGGGTTCTGTAAGGGAAGATCTTGTCTCACTAACCTGTTAGTGTTTTTTGAGGGAGTGAACAAACATGTGGACAAGGGGGACCCAATAGAAATTATTTACCTTGACTTCCGGAAAGCTTTTGATACAGTTCCTCATCAAAGGCTCCTAAGTAAGCTCAATAGTCATGGGATAAAAGGACAAGTCCTCTTGTGGATCAAAACCTGGCTTATAAATAGGAAACAGAGAGTGAGTATAAATGGGAAACTTTCTCAGTGGAGGGTGGTAAGCAGTGGGGTACCACAGGGATCAGTACTCGGTCCGATGCTTTTTAACTTGTTTATTAATGATTTGGAATTGGGAGTAAGCAGTGAAGTGGCTAAATTTGCAGATGACATGAAGTTGTTCAGGGTGGTGAAAACCAGGGAGGATTGTGAGGCACTCAAAAGGGATCTGTCGAGGATGGGTGAGTGGACGTCAACGTGGCAAATGGGGTTCAATGTGGCCAAGTGCAAAGTGATGCACATTGGAGCCAAAAATCCTAAATATAAATACACGTTGATGGGGTCTGAACTGGCAGAGACTGACCAAGAGAGAGACCTTGGAGTCATAGTGGATAACTCAATGAAAATGTCTAGACAGTGTGTAGCTGCAATAAAGAAGGCCAACGCTATGCTGGGGATTATTAGGAAGGGAATTGAAAACAAATCAGCCAGTATCATCATGCCCCTGTATAAATCATTGGTGCAACCTCATTTTGAATACTGTGTACAGTTCTGGTCACCACATCTCAAAAAGGATATTATAGCACTGGAAAAAGTGCAGAGAAGGGCAACTAGAATGATAAAAGGGTTGGAACACCTTCCCTATGAAGAAAGGTTAAAATGCTTAGGGCTCTTCAGCTTGGAGAAACGACGGCTGAGAGGTGACATGATCGAGGTTTATAAGATTATGAATGGGCTTGAGCAAGTTGAGAAAGAAGTACTTTTCTCCCTTTCTCACAATACAAGAACTTGTGGGCACTCCATGAAATTGCTGAGCAGTTAGGTTAGAACAGATAAAAGGAAATACTTCTTCACCCAAAGAGTGATTAACATATGGAATTCACTGCCACAGGAGGTGGTGGCAGCTACAAGCATAGACAGTTTCAAGAGGGAATTAGATAACATATGGAGCAGAAGTCCATCAGTGGCTATTAGCCACAGGGTATAGATGGGAATTCTCAGTCTGGGGCGGGTGATGCACTCTATTCTTGGTGCTGGAGGGGGCAGCAGTGGGAGGGCTGCTAGTGTCCTGGCCCCACTGCTGGACCTCCTGATAGCACGTGGTATTTTTGGCCACTATATGACAGAGTGTTGGACTAGATGGGCCATTGGCCTGATTCAACATTGGCTTCTCTTATGTTCTTATGTTCTCTTATGTTCTTATGTTCTTATGTCTGTAATTTGGCAGTTCGAGACCCTAGTGCCATGTGACAGAGTGAGCTCCCGTCTCTGGCCCCAGCTCTTGCCAACCTAGCAGTTTGAAAGCAAGAAATTGCAAGTAGATAAATAGGTACCACTTCAGTGGGAAGGTAACAGCATTCTGTGTACCTTGGCATTAAGTCATGCTGGCCATATAGCCATGGAAACGTCTTCAGACAGCACTGGCTCTTTGACTTGGAAACGGAGATAAGCACCATCCCCTAGAGTCGGATTCGACTAGCTTTTGAGCAAGGGAAACCTTTACCTTTACCTTTTAAACAGAGTTATGCCTTTCTAAGCCCATTGACTTTTAAAGATTTAGAAGAGCATAAATTTGCTTAGGATTGTACAGCAGGCCATTCATAAGGGCTTTTTTAAAAATCACATTGCATAGTATTGATTTAAAGAATTATATTTTCCCACTAGATATTGAGTGAAGATTGCCTGCTGTCAGTAACTTTCAATATACTGTTTTATATTATTATCATGCATTATGAGCTTTAAATTCTAGATCTGAATTTACATGTATTGAGTAGAGTGAATTATTGATATGAGATATAAACTGGCATTAATAGATGATTATACATAGTCTGATTTTTGCAGGTGTCTGGGTTGATGGCAGCATTACATCCCGTACCCATCCGTGTCCTAATTAATTATTAAGCTTTACTTCTTGTATGTACTGCCATAATGAGTCTGTTATATTATTCAAATACTGGTTGAAAAGTAATAGGATTCTATCCAAATCATGAAGTATCCATAAACTGAAGGCACATTTTCCTCTAAAATGTTACTTAAAAAAATAAAGTGCAGATGGCACCACAAATAAATGACTGTCATGCACTAGGATCTTTTCTATGCAAATGACTAATGCATCAGTACAATTCTGCCAGAGCAACAGCAAGAGTCTGCCAAAAAAGAATCATATCATAATCAGTGCGTGTTCCTGATTGTTCACTGTTTGTGACACATATGGATCCTCTGAAATACAGAACACCTACCTAGAGAAACAGTCAAATCATTATGCATCATGAACTTTTGCATGTGTTTAGAATGTTTTAAGGAAACTATTTGGTCTGCAATAAACAGACATATTTTCTCAGTGTCATTACAGCAATAGCTGTGCAAAAATAAAAAAGCAATAAACAAGACAGTTATAGTAGCTACGCTTAAACTTGTGAATCTCTACCCTGGAAAGGCTTGCAAACTCACTGAAGAATAATAGAAAGATTATCCATTCAAGAGAGCAAATTTTAAAATATATATATTTAAAGATCACATACTGAGACTGAGCATACTGAGAATACTGTCCTCAGTACCACAAAGAATTCAAACTGTATTCAGAGATAAAATACTGGGTGGATTTGGCTTTACTATATTTCAGCAAGTAGACTGATAAAGCCATTGGGTGTCTTGGGTATTTTTTCAGCATTAACATTGATGAATGCTCTCAGTATAAGAAAGAAGACCAGGAACCTTTTCAGTAGGTTTTAGGCCTCAACAGCACAGAAGTAACAGGCAGTAGTTCTTTTTTCCTCCTTGTTTGTATTATAGGTATGTTATATTCAGAGATACTCCAATCAGATTGCAATATGAAATTAATTCTGTTCTCATTTCTTCACATCATGGCTGAGGGCCAAGAACTTAAGAACTTGAAAAGATGGGCTGCCATCATTTTAAAACTTCTTACCTAATTTGTTCATTCATCAATCAAATATTTTAATTTCTGAAGCCAGAAAAGGAAACGCGTATGCTTTTTGCTAAAGCTGACTTTGCTTGCAAAAGATGGAAGTTTGAGGACTTTTTATAGCAGAAATTATCTAATACGGGGACAGAATTTCTTTTGGTATAAGAAGCTAGAATCTGTTCAACTCCATATTTTTCTGGCCATATTGGAACAATATAAATACTGCTTAATGTGAAAAAATGTTTCCGCTCTTCCGTAAGTGATTACTTGTGATTATTCAACAACAAAACAGCTTGGTCTGGATGTAGTCACACTAACAAAGCTGCACGATAAGGATATTTTGCTAATTATCCTCTTCAGATACGCAAGCTGGAAACTGTGCTCTTTCCCTCATTGATTCTCAGGAAAAATTCAGGTCCACATTTTCAACTGCTATGATATACCTAAAGAACAACTTAGCCATCTGGGATTGGTGCTGTCCTCTACATGTTTAGTTCTCAGAAGCAAAAGGTTACATACCATAGCTCTCTACAGTGTCAACTTTGAGTATGAAGAACACTTACTGGTTTAAAATGAAATATATATATATATATTGCTATCACAGATTGAGCTATACTTTCTTCCTGTGTTCATGGATGGAAACATGTGGTTGAAACTAGTTGAAATTACACTAGTTGAATATTCTTACTTGCCACTTGAAATGAACCTAGAAAATCTAAAAAGCTTCAAAGAAAATATATAAAGCTTCATGGCAAGGTTCCACAGGCACAAAATTAACAGCTAGTAAGTAGGGTGCTTATGTAGGGCTGCCAGGCCTCCCAGTATGGTGGTAAGCCTTCTACTGGCAACCCTCATTGCCTGCCACCACTCAGAGCAGGGGCAAGATGAATTGTGTTTTTAAAATCCAGCATTGTGTGCAATGTGAAGTTACTCCTGGGGAAAATCTAGAAATGATGTCACACAGCTCTAGGAATCACTGAAATTATGCTTTTTACCATAGAGTTCCCAGTGTTTCCTATGGTGATTTGATGTCATTTCCAGGAAAATGCTGCTATGTCCTCTCCATCTTCCCACCCCCCACAAGCTTCTGTCAGTTGCCAGGTACGGGCTGGCAACCCTATCTTAGGTGCAATGCGTAGACCTGCAAATCTCTCCATAGTCTATTTGAAACAATATTGTTTTCTCGATATATATTATATTCAGGCAACACTCTGAATAAAACAAACTCCTGTGAAGCATGCACATGTGTGTAGTGTTAAGTGAGTCCTCAAGAACTAGCTTTAATTCTCTTTCAAGGTCAAATCCCTTAGGATTTGAGTCTGATGTATTAAGCTGCAGTCCTAAAGACACTTTCCTGGGAGTAATCCCCATTAAGTAAAAAATTGGGATTTGCTGCTGAGCAGACCTGAGCAGATGTATTGCTGAAGTTACTAGAGTCTCTTATGTGTTGACTCTAGAGCAAGACCAAAGGGTGAACTGGAAACCAGGTAGATAAGCTTACCCTACACACCACAGCTCTGAGGATACTACACCTTGGCCCATTCTGTGATTTCAGATGCCTTCCAGGAAACCTCCAGACATAAAGAGAAAGCAAGGAAAAGGTGGTATGCCCTTGGATAAGGAGAATAACTAGTCATTAGCCATAGATCTCACTACACATTGATCACAGAGGAAGATCAAGTCCCTATGGGCTTCCAGTGGTTCTCTTTCTTTCTTTCTTTCTTTCTTTCTTTCTTTCTTTCTTTCTTTCTTTCTTTCTGCCTGGCTCAACCCCCACCACCTGTCATCTTCAGTTTCTCAGCTACTTCCTTCCCGGAGTGCCGGAAGCTGCAATCAGCCAGTGTCTACTGAGCCCCAGTGCCCCACAAGTTCGTCTTTTAGTCTTCCTCCTTTTACACCATCAGATCTAAGAGACATACAGGTGCCCAAAACACAGCACATTACAAAGAGATTTTTGTGTACTAAAAGTTAGTAACAGCATATGTTTAAAGGCCAGCATCCCTGGCACACCCTGCTGTTTACCCAGGCTCCCAACTTGCTCAGGATGGATGCTCAGTGTTCTTTATGTCATTGTAACTGAGCAAAACTCCTTCCTAATATAACCAGTCTTGAGTGTTTAATTTCTTAAAACTGAATCTGGAAGATTTCCCAGATCATACATCTGTTATGCTAATTGGCAAAGGATAAGGCTGAAGAAAGAAACACTGGGGAGGATCAATGTCCTTCTTTCTTCTTCCATGCAAAAACATAATGTGATTATCCTCTCCTTTCTCTCTTCCATGGCATGTTTGCAGGCTACCTGGCAAATGCAAACTGGAACACCTGTATACCAGACACATCGCACCTGCATGTTAACATGCTGATAGGTGACACTCATGTCCCATATGAGACGAAATTTTGCTTTACATAAAAATCCATGGGTGGAATCCATGGCAGAAAAGAAGCAACAACAAGCTGCTGTTAAGAAGCAAAAAGTACTGAGGAAGGAGATTTCTTTTTGTGCCTTTGATCTATTAATCTAACCTTTTCCTTCTGTTTTCCTTGACAGCAGCCGCTTGCAGGAAATCTTTTCATACCTGAAAGTTTCCATTGTAGTTTACCTGTGTGGGAGATTTGCCACCCCACCTGTCCTGTCTTCCTCTCCCGTACAAGTGTCGCAAACTGGTTGGATCACTTGTGTGTTTCTTTCTTTTGCAGCATGAGAGGGTGCAAGAGAAGAGAGGCGAAATTTGCACAATCAGCATAGTAAAGGCATGCACTGGCTTGGAGTGATGAAAGGAACAGATCTGTAGAAACTTTCTTTGTGGTATTCTATGCTCTTTGGTATCCCATGCATGTGTGTAAGGCAAATTGTGTGTCATAATGTAGCTGTATCCACGTAGTGCTTTAAAGTATAGCACAAATGGGATTTTGCACAGTCCTTCTCCCGGACAATCTTACGATGAAGTCTAGTTTCTGAAAAGAGGATACAAATCTGTGTGTTTTGTAAAGAAAAGTTTTGTGTGGCAGTTGCATCAGGTATTCTTCTTGGTACCAAAGACAAAAACAGCACCTCTTGTACATAATCTAATGACTTGAATTTGAAAGTATTGATCTCAAGGAACTCTGGGACCAATCCACATCAGGAGTACTTGAAAGTAAGTCCCATGTTATTCCAGGAAAGTGTTGCTTGGATTGCATCTTGTATTGGTTTCCTCTGTGTTACTGCTTATTTAAATAAATATGCTTCCGTTAAAAAAAAATTAAACAACCCTATAGCATCTAACTTCTATTAATGCATATTAGTATTGCTATATCTGGGTGCTATTGTTATTTCTACAAACTTTTGTGACCCAAATTACACTGGGGAATAATATTTTTTATTTATGCATTAATTCACTTATTTTATACCCCACTTTTCCAGTAGGTACCCAAAGCAGTTTACATCATTCATCTATTTTGCATGTTATTCCCACAATGACCTTGTGAGGTAGGTTAGGCTGACAGCATGTAACTGGCCTAAGTTGAGTGGCCTTCAAACCTGGTGTTATATACTGGAACTGAAACATTCCAGGACTGTTCTACCTGAGACTGGCTGAGCTTGGAGCCCAAGAACAATAGCCCACCAGGACTCTGATAGTAACCAATCAAGAAGTAATGTTATGTAAATGGCCTATTGTTGGGAGTGGAGTGTGTTTGGGTGTGGCAAGTGCATGCTATTTAAACAGGGCTGCGGCCCTGGAGTTCAGTCTTGTTCTTGCTGAAATCACTAATAAAGTAGAGCTGATCACTAGACTTGGGGTCTGTTCTTCCATGGAACCCACTATTTACCACCTGGTCTCTCAGATCCTAGTCTAACATTCTGTCCACTACGCCACATAACTATCTATGCATTTCACTGAAAGTGAAGCAATGTGGATACAGTATATCTTATTAAGATCTTAATAAAATATTATTAGAGCCACTGTGGTATAGTGGTTAAGATTATAGGACTTGTACCTGGAAGACCCAAGTCTGAATTGCGACTTGTGCCATGGAAGGTCGCTGTCACACTCTCTGGCCTAACCTACATCACAAGGTTGTTGTGAGGATAAAATAGGAAACAGGAAAAGAATCTAAGCTGCTTTGGGTCCCCATAGGGGAGAAAGGCTGGAACACAGTAACAAACTGATTCCATCGGTCGTGTTGCACTTGTTTTTATAATATGATGCCATTGTTTTAATCTGTTTAACTGTATTTATCGGAACTCATATGGAATGTTATTTTATGTTGTTTGCTGGTTTTATATTGTACGTTGATTTTTAGACCTGTGTAAGCTGCCCTGAGCTGCTTCGGTGAGAGGGCAGATTAGAAATTTAATAAAATAAATAAATAAACAAATGAATTAAATAACAATACATAAGTATCTGTGCATATGGATTACCTCCTCACTATTTAAACAAACCTGTGTTTGGCATGTTAAGCCCATAGTCAACTGTATCCTACAAAGTCAATTTTTGTCCCACTAGTCTTCAAACTGCAAAGGATAAATCCTCCCTGAAATTTAAGAATGGGGGGGATGACAACCCATCTCAGTGGAGAGGCACCCTCCTACCTTCCAAGCCAAATCTCTCCCCCAAAAAAACTTTTAAACAGGGCTGTTAAGAGACATCATGAGTTCCCAGAAAAGTTTCCCTCTGGTCCCTCTCTCTTACGTATTTCAAGAAGGGGTGTTGGTAGGGAGAGAAGGAATAAAGGAACTCACAAACCCGTAATGGAGCAAAATGCCTGTGCATTAATTACTCACTTCAACCCTTTACTTAACAAGCAAGGCTAGCAAGTGGTCTATTGTGCAGAGAGCACTTCCTGTGATTGCAAGTCAAGCAAAGCATTAAAATAACCAATTATAAATTCCTAGAGAGGCTTCTTGTGTTGTTGATGGCACTGTACAGGTATCATGTTGGATGAGGCTATGAGAGTTAATTGAAGCAGATGGATTTATCTACCCCAGAACAACCTGGCCATGGAAAATTTTGCAACCTCTCCCCCACCCCAGCCCTGTTACAATTTACAGTAACCTCCACCAGCATGATGTAGTGGTTAAGAGTGGTAGACTGTAGTCTGTAGAACAAGATTTGATTCCCCTCTCCTCCACACAAAGCCTGCTGAATGACCTTGCACCAGTCACAATCAGGCCCATAGCCAGAAAATTTTTATGGGGGGCATATGAGTACAGTGGTGGTAAGCACATCATTATTTATTTACTTTATTATGTAAAGCTTTATTAAGATTTTTTTTAAAAAATATAAAAACTAACAGGAAAACTATTAAAGAATACATCAACAACAAAGCAGCAATATACAAAAAAAAGAAAAGAAAAGATAAAAAGAAAAAAGCAGAAATACATATTCTCTCTTTTTTTCCCTCCGCCCCATAATCTAGTATTCCCCCTTAATCATCAAATCCACAAATCATCAAATCATTCTTCTCTGTGTTGTGCAAAAAGTCTATAAAGGGTTTCCAGTTGTCAATAAAAGTAGAAATTGTCTTTTCTCTAATCAAAGTAGTAAGTTTAGCCATCTCTGCAAGTTCTAGCCACTTCATCAACCATTTCTCTTCCACAGGTATTGTCAAACTTTTCAATTTTTGAGCATTTAATAATCTTGAATCCATTGCCATGTATAAAAACAATAGGGTTGCCAATCTCCAGGTGGTGCCTGTAGATCTCCCAGAATTACCAGTGATCACAAGACTAAAGAGATCACTTCCCCTGGAGAAAATGCCTATTCCAGAGGATAGACTCTATGGTATTATACCTGATTAATGTCTCTCCCCACCTTACCCAGGCTCTATCTCCCAAATCTCCAGGAACTGCCCAACATGGAGTCAGCAACCCTAGCATGTATGTGCACACATGCTTTTCCTTCACAGCTACAGCCTGCCTGGCATGGGAAGGGTGGCTTTTTTTGCTTCAAGCAGATGGGAAGAGAAGCTGGGGAGGCTCCCTGTACAGATACAGAGATTGAGCCCTGCCTTCCCGAGCCCACCATTTGACAGAGATTTTAAAGTGCTGTGATGCCTTGATCCACTGTGGGCTTGTGGTGCGGAACTCTTTCCCCACACCCCAAGTGTGGCCAAAACAGCTGCATGAGCACCAGCACACACTGTAAAATGGTCAGGAGCCCACTTGTGAGAGGCAGAATGCAGAGGCAGCTGCTGCCACCCCGCCCCCTCTGATTCCACCCACCTTTGAACACGCCCCACCTGGGCTAAAATAGAGGCAACCTCCACAGCTTCTACCTTAATGTGCTATAGTGCTGCAGTTCAGAGGAATTCATGACTGGCACGAGCTAGCAAGCTAAGGTGGGGAAAGGACTGTGTCACATGCTTCAGAGCACAGCTGTAGGGTTGTCAGCTCTGAGTTGGGAAATACCTGGAGACTTTGGGGACAGAGCCAGGAGAGGGCAGGGTTTAGGGAGGGGAGGGGCCTCAGCATAGTACAATGCCATAGAGTCTGCCCTTCAAAGCAGCCATTTTTCTCCAGGGGAGCTGATCTCTGTCAGCTGGAGATCAATTGTAAAAGCGGGAGATCCCAAGCACCACTGGGAGGCTGGCAACCCTGCACAACTGAATCAACTACTTTGTGCAGGAAGCAAAGTGCAAAAGGAAAGCCTGGGAAGAAGGTGGGAGGAGGGGAGGAAATGCCATCTCTCATTGGCAGAAGAATTGTGACAGATTTCACAACCCCTAGTGCTGAGAGGCATGTCAAATGATTGGTGGGGCCATGCTACTTTGGCTATGGGCCTGGTCACAGTTCTCTCAGAACTCTCTTAGTTCTCTCAGAACTCTCTCCAACTCAAGGTGCCTGTTGTGCGGAGAGGAAGGGAATGTGATTGTACGGTCTTTTGAGATTCCTTAAGGTAGAGAAAAGTGGGATATAAAAACCATCTCTTCTTCTAGGGGGAAAGGTCAACTGAACTGAAAACATGCAGCTGGGGACACTGCAAGCATAGCATACCCATTTTGTATTTAGGTGGCATGCTTCCTATCAGCTTAATTCTCAGACTCTTTTTTGTGTGCCTTTTCTGCTGCCAGTGTTCGTTGGCACCATGACTGCAGGGTGTGTGCAGGCCTCCACCTGTGCTTTTATTTTCAAAAGCAGGATTTCCTTGCATATCTCAGGGTTCTAATCCTTTATTGGGACCCCCCTCCATTCTCTACCCTCTTACATCTTGGTGCCTGACACATCACATCTTTCCAAATGAATCCTTACAACTACTTCATCCTTACTACCACCAGACACAGCAATTCGGGGGGTGGGGTGGAACCTGGGAATGGTGAGATTTGTGAAGGACAGGAGCTCAGCAGGGTATAATACCAGATGGTCTACCGTACAAAACAGTCACTTTCTCCAGGGGAACTGATCTCTGTAGTATAAAGATCAGTTGTAATCAGTGTTCCCTGAGTTAGTGAGAGCTAACTCACAGTTTTTTAACCTCTAGCTCACACATTTTTGTCTTAGCTCTGGAAGGATGGCTCCAGAGCAAACTAATTTATGCAGTAGCCAAATTGCTCACTCACAACTCTAATGCCAGTAGCTCACAAAGTAGAATTTTTGCTTACAAGACTCCACAGCTTAGAGAGAGCATTGACTGTGGATCTCCTTACAAAAATATGTAATTTTTCATTAAAATCTGCCTCCACTCCCATCTTTAAAAAGGGTTCTAGAGGAGATCCAGGAAATTACAGGCCAGTCAAACTGATGTTGATACCATGTAAATTGGTGGAAACTGTTATTAAGGAAAGAATTAGTAGGCACATTGATGAACAAAAACTATTGAGGCAGACTCAGCATGGGTTCTGTAAGGGAAGATCTTGTCTAACTAACCTGTTAGTGTTTTTTGAGGGAGTGAACAAACATGTGGACAAGAGGGACTCAACAGATGTTGTTTACCTTGACTTCCAGAAAGCTTTTGATAAAGTTCCTTATCAAAGGCTCCTAAGTAGGCTCAATAGTCACGGGATAAATGGACAAATCCTCTTGTGGATCAAAAACTGGCTAATTAATAGGAAACAGAGAGTGAGTATAAATGGGAAATTTTCTCAGGGGAGGGTGGTAAGCAGTGGGATACCACAGGGATCAGTACTCGGTCTGATGCTTTTTAACTTGTTTAGTAATGATTTGGAGTTGGGAGTAAGCAGTGAAGTCGCTAAATTTGCAGATGACACGAAGTCATTCAGGGTGGTGAGAAGCAGGGAGGATTGTGAGGCACTCCAAAGGGATCTGTTGAGGATGGACAAGTGGGCATCAATGTGGCAAATGGGGTTCAATGTGGCCAAGTGCAAAGTGATGCAAATTGGAGCCAAAAATCCTAACTATAAATACATGTTGATGGGGTCCGAACTGCAGAGACTGACCAAGAGAGAGATCTTGGAGTCATAGTAGATAACTCAAAAATGGCTAGACAGTGTGCAACTGCAATAAAAAAAGGCCAGTGCTACGCTGGGGATTATTAGGAAGGGAATTGAAAACAAATCAGCCAGTATCATCATTTGTTGTTGTTGTTCAGTCGCACAGTCGAGTCCGACTCTTCGCGACCCCATGGACCAGATTACGCCAGGCCCTCCTGTCTTCCGCTGTCCGCTGAAGTTTGCTCAATTTCATGTTCGTTGCATCGATGACACTGTCTAACCATCTCATCCTTTGCCGTCCCCTTCTTCTTTGACCTTCAATCTTTCCCAGCATCAGAGTCTTCTCCAGTGAATGCTCCCTTCTCATTTGGTGGCCAAAGTATTTGAGCTTCAGCTTCAGGATCTGGCCTTCCAAGGAACAATCAGGGTTGATTTCTTTTAGGATTGACTGATTTGATCTCCTTGCAGTCCAAGGGACTCTCAAGAGTCTTCTCCAGCACCATAGTTCAAAAGAATCTATTCTTCGGCGCTCGGCCTTCCTTATAGTCCAACTCTCGCAGCCATACATTACTATGTATTACTAGTATCATCATGCCCCTGTATAAATCAATGGTGTGATTTCATTTGGAGTACTGTGTACAGTTCTGGTCACCACACCTCAAGAAGGATATTATAGCATTGGAAAAAGTGCAGAAAAGGGCAACTAGAACAATAAAAGGGTTGGAACACTTTCCCTATGAAGAAAGGTTAAAACACTTGGGGCTCTTTAGCTTGGAGAAACAACAGCTGAGGGTGACATAGAGGTTTATAAGATTATGCATGGGATAGAGTAGGTAGAGAAAGAAATACTTTTCTCCCTTTCTCACAATACAAGAACTCATGGGCAATCCATGAAATTGCTGAGCAGTTGGGCTAGAATGGATAAAAGGAAGTACTTTGTAAAGTACTGGGTTCAACGCATGGAGGACTAGGACAATGACATGCGATGTGACGAGTTTATTGGTACTTTACAACAAGCATGCAAACGGCCCTGCAAGGTCGACTATATACACACAAACACAGCACACCCACAGTCCCATTGGGGGGGTTGAATTTCCCACCAAAGGTTCTATTGGTGGACACTGGGTTGACTAAGATCCTATTTTTCTAAGGAGCCAAGCTCTGACCTAAGACTGCAGGCCCCTGGAGGCGGCCCACATAGATAACATCCCTCCCCCATAGTCCCGACTCCACCTATGCCACATAGTCTTTCAAATAAGTGGGGGGAGGGGTCTGGCCTCTCTTAGGGAATGCCAGGAGGGTGATTCGGGTGTGTTGACAACTGCCTCCAGTTGACTAGCTGGGACCAGAGGCTGGGGAGGCTGGAGAGGCGGCGGGAGTACCTCTGGCCTGGGTGGTGCTAGCAGCGGTACGGCCGGGAGGGCCTCTTCTGTTCTTGGGGGGTCAGGTTGAATTCTGGCCTCTGGGGTGTGAGTTCCTTGCTCCACTGCAGGTGGGAGTAACTCTCCTGCCTCTGGAAGCTGCCACCCCCAGAGTTGATCAATATGTTTCCTAAGGAGCCAGTCATCCTCTGTCGAGACCTTGTAAGACACCGGTCCTGTAACTCTGACAATCTGGCCTGTGATCCATGGGAGACCTGTTCTGAAGTTTCTGATAAGCACAGGGGCTCCAGGGAAGAACCCATGTGGTGCATCACGCTGTTCCACCCGGTGCTTGGTCCGGGTGTAGCCTGTCCAGCAGTGTTGTGGGGCGCCATCCCATCAGGAGTTCCACAGGGCTGTACCCTGAGATTGGATTGGGCATTGTCTGCTGGGTTAGCAGGAAGTGGGCCAGCCGGAACTCCCAGTCACCGTCCATGATCTGGCTGAGGGCCTCCTTTGCCGAGCACACCATCCTCTCTGCTTGTCCATTCGTTGAGGGGTGGAAAGGGGCTGATCGGATGTGTCAGATCAGGTTCCTCCGAAGGAAGTCCTGGAACTCTGCCAACGTAAAGGTGGTCCCATTGTCCAAGACTATTGAGTCCGGTAGCCCATGGGTCACAAAGATCCGGTGGAGGACTCTGGTGACAGCCTTTGTGGAGGTGGTGGACACAGGGTTGATCTCTAGCCACTTTGATTAAGAGTTGACAGTCTCTAGAAATAGCAGTCCCTGGAATGGCCCAGCAAAGTCCAAATGCAGCCAGGGCCAGGGTTTATGCGTCGACTCCCATGGCTGGGTGGGTGCACTGGGCGGGTTGGGCTGTACTTCCTGGTAATTCTGACACCTCTGGACCCACAACTCAATTTCAGCACCGATTCCCGGCCACCACATGTAACTTCAGGCAATGGCCTTCATCCTCACTATGCCCAGGTGTGCCTCGTGTAGTGCCATGAGGACCTGTTGCCTCAGTGCACTGGGGACTGCAAACACCCCTTGAGGGCTGACAGTTCATTCTTCCAGGCAAGGAATGGCACAAACTCCTGCCCAGGGGAGGCCAAGGGCCAACCCCTCACCACCCAGCCCAGGGAGGGTGGGGTTGCGGGTCAAGTGGGCTGTGACATCGGCAGCTTTCAGGGGAGTGTCCAGGAGATCCTCCAGCATCAGGACCCCGGGGACCAGAGCAGGATCAGCATCAGTGGAAGGGAGCGGCAGGTGGCTCAGGGTGGTGGCATGGCCCATAGCCTTGCCAGGGCGGTGCTCCAGTCAGTAATTGTAGCCTGCCAGGAAGAGAGACCAGTGGAGGATGTGGGGTGACAGTTTTTGTGGCATCTGTTTGTCAGCCACGAAAAGGCCTAGCAGCGGCTTATGGTCAGTGACAATGGTGAAGAGGTGATCATAAATGAAGTTATGAAACTTCTTGATGCCAGCGACTGTCTCCAGTCCCTCCCAGTCAATTTGTGTGTAGTTGCGCTCTGCAGGCATCAGGGTCCTGGAATAATAGGCCACTGGAACTTTGCAGCCGTCAGCAAGGACATGGCCCAGGGCAGCCCCAACACCATAGGGGGAGGCATCACACGCGAGGACCACCAGCAAGAACTTGTCAAAGTATGCCAGGACCTCATTCAAAATTAACAGCACCTTGATCCCCCAAAATGCCCGCCGCCTCCTTCAGACCCCAGGACCATGGTGCCAACTTGTCCAGTAGGTGGTGAAGGATCTCTGCAACAGCAGCTTTGTACAGCAGGAAGGTGTGATAAAAGTTTATTAGTCCTAAAAATGCCTGCAGCTGCACCTTGCATGTGGGCACCGGGGCCTCCACTATGGCCTTAACCTTGTTTTTGGCTGGATGGAGGCCGGACACATCCACCCAGAACCCCAGAAAGTCCACCTCCAGAACCCCGAGGAGGCATTTCTCCCATTTCACTATGAGGCTGGAGGAATTTAGTTGATGCAGGACAACGTGGAGGTGAGAGGCAAAGTCATCAGGGGTGGCCTTGGCAATGAGGATGTCATCAAAGAATGGCATCACTCCAGGGATCCCTTTTAACAAGGAGTCCATTAGTTGCTGAAAGATCTCTGGGGCAACGCTCACCCCAAACTATAGCTGCTTCACCCTGAAAGCCCCCGGTGTGTTACTATAGTTTGGGCCATGGCCGTTGCCTAATCTACTGGCAGCTGCTGATAAGCCTGTGCCAGATCAAGCTTCCCAAAAATCTTAGCCCCTACCAGAGAAGCTAGCACATGACTCACGACCGGAACTGGGTAGGAATGGTCGTGGAAGGCCTTGTTCACTGTGCATTTGTAGTCCGCACAGATGCGGACATCGCCATTTCATTTTATGGGGGTTACTATGGGGGTTTCCCAAATGGCATGTGACATGGGTTCTAGGACCCCTTGTGCCACCAAGCAGTCTAGCTCCGCATCGATTTTTGGTCTTATGGCCAGTGGCGCAGTGCAGAACCTCATACAGATGGGGGCCACCAAGGGGTCGAGTTGTAGCAAGACCAGGGGCCCTTTGTAACAACTCAGAGCCCCATCAAAAACCTTCTGAGATTCCCCACAAATATATGCATAATCCTGCGGTGTACATTTATTCACACACACCCCGATAGTGATGCCCAATGGCATGAACCAGGCCTGCCCCAACAGGCTAACCAAGTTTCCCTCCACCACTACCAGATCCAGGAACCCTTTGAACCCTGGATACCTCACATGAAAAGTACCCATGCCCCAGATCAGAACCATGTTCCTTGAAAGTCCACGAGGCTCAGGGGTGACGGGCGCAGGTGGGGCCCCCTGCTAGGACAAAGTCTCTTTAGTGTCTCCATCAAAATGATGGAAGCTGCCGACCCCAAGTCTACTTCCATCAAACAGGGGGACCCCTCTATCTGGACCTGTACTTGGATTTTCAGGGCATTGGATGGGTCAGGAAGGTGAAGTATCTGAAGGGAAGGCTGGCTGGTGAGGTAGTATAAGTCGTCCATATCCTCTGCGGTCTCGTAGGTCATGGAGGCTTGGTGGTGTGACTGCAGCAGATGCTTTCTGGTCCCCTTGGACCTGCAGATGCGGGCAAGATGACCCTGTTTCCTGCAAATGTGGCACATGGCATCCCGGGACCAACACAATTTTCTTTCATGTGTGTCTCCACAGCTGGCGCACAAGGAACAATTGGAGGGCTTCTTGGGGGGTCTGGAAGAACCGGGTGGCTTGCGTCGGCTTGGTGGGTAGACTAGGCGAACGTCATCCTCCTCTGAATTCTCGGGTGCCGAGTCTGGGAGTATGAGGTGAGAAGCTGCTGTCGGTTGGTCATGGTGGGAGGCCTCATGTGTGATGGCAAGCTGGAGGGTATCCTTGAGTTTGATGTCCGCAGTGCTAATCAGTTTCCGTTGGAGCTTCACATCGCTAAGGCCCCAAGCCAACTGGATGAGGATGTTTTCCTCCACTTTGGTGAAGGTGCATTCCATAACGTGCTGTTGCAGCGTGGCCATGAAAACTGCGGTTGCCTCACCTGGCTTTTGGATGTGCCTTTGGAAGTCCATCCACTTGGCCAGGAACATAGGCTTGGGCGTGAGGTAGCAGGACAGGGCCTCTATGATCTCCTCATAGGTGCACTCCAGGATTGCCCTTGGTGCAAGGAGGCTTTTTGCAAGTTTGATGGTGTTCACCTCGCATGCGCTGATGAGGAGGGCCCTTCATTTTCCCGTGTCGGTTACCTTGTGGAAAGCGAGGTAGCATGTCAGTTGGTCCAAACAAGTCCCGTAGTTTGGGGTGAGTGGGGTCAAAAGTCTCGAGGTGCCCGGGAGCATTGGTGGCCATGACTTCTAGCACTATGCGGGGAACAGTGATGGGGAGAGCCGGGCGCGTGCGAAGTGGCAGTGGCACGGTGGCATCCTTGGTGTCGGGCTCAATGCTGTGCTGGAAGATGCATCAGGCCTGTTCAGTCGAGTCCCATCCTCATCGCCATTGTAAAGTACTGGATTCGACACTTGGAGGACTTGGGCGACAACATGCAGTGTGACGCGTTTATTGGTATTTTACAACAAGCATGCAAAACAGCCCTGCAAGGCCGACTATATACACACGCACCTGGTACACCCACAGTCTCATTGGGGGGTTTGAATTTCCTGCCAAAGGTTCTATTGGTGGATACTGGGTTGACTAGGATCCTACAGTTTTATTGTTCTAAGGAGCCAAGCTCTGACCTGAGACCGTGGTCCCTTGGTGGCAGCCTGCATACATAACATACTTCTTCACCCACAGAATGATTAACACATGGAATTGACTGCCACAGGAGGTGGTGGTGGCTACAAGCATGGACAGCTTCAGGAGGGAATTAGATAAGCATATGGAGCAGAGGTCCATCAGTGGCTATTAGCCACAAGGTATAGATAGGAACTCTCAGGCTGGGACAAGTGATGCTCTGTATTCTTGGTGCTTGGGGGGGCAGCAGTGGGAGGGCTTCTAGTGTTCTGGCTCCACTGCTGGACCTCTTGATGGCACCTGGTATTTTTGGCCACTGTGTGACAGAGTGTTGGACTAGATGGGCCATTGGCCTGATCCAACATTGGCCTCTCTTATGTTCTTATGTTGTAATTCCAGAAGATTTCCAGGCCCCACTGGGAGGTTGGCAGCCCTAGGTGTACAACAGCCATGTGAGATGGAGGCTGTGGTAAGGAGATGAAACAGATAAGACTAGGTGGAAAAAATGGCTGGATCCGACTCAATAATTATTGTTGTTGGTATCTAATATATAGTAAGTAAAATAACTGGTAAGTGTGCACCAACCGATACATTTGAGGGCTCTTTTTGTAGCAGGAACTCCTTTGCATATTAGGCGACACACCCCTAATGTAGCCAATCCTCCAAAAGCTTACAGAGCTCTTCTTACAGGGGCTACTGTAATCTCTTAGAAGACTGGCTATATTAGGGTGTGTCACCTAATATGCAAAGGAGTTCCTGCTACAAAAAGAGCCCTGCATTTGACTCAATGAAGCCACAGCCCTTAGTTTGCAAAACCTGAGCAAGGCTGTTAATAATACCACATTTTGTAGGTCATTAATTCATAGGGTCACCATAAGACGGAATCCATTTGAGGGCATATAACACAAACAATCAATAAATG
Source organism: Gekko gecko (assembly GCA_029375565.1). Lineage (NCBI taxonomy): Eukaryota > Metazoa > Chordata > Lepidosauria > Squamata > Gekkonidae > Gekko > Gekko gecko. Next base: position 185,756,397 of record JAPDNY010000003.1, read on the forward strand.
TCATTAGTGTGAAAAATTATTGGTTTACATTAACTTTCCTCAGGTGCAAATTTTAACACATCTTAGAACAAGGGTCTCAAACATATGGCCCGCAGCCCAGATCTGGCCCATAAACAACTTTCGTCCCCTGCTTTCTTTTCCAGAGCTGCTGCTGCAGCTGCACTGTAGCTTGCTTTCCCCCAGCTCCCTCAGTGGCTCTTTGCTTCCTGCCTCTTGCTTCCCTTCCCACCCCAAAGCTCCCTCAGTGGCTGCTCTCTCTCTCTCTCTCTCTCTCTCTCTCTCTCTCTCTCTCTCTCTCTCTCTCTCTCTCTCCACACACACACACACACACACACACACACACACACAGAGTTTCTGCTTCCTTTTCTGGGGCTGCTCCTCCTCTTTTGGGGAGGAAGGGAGAGGATAGAAAGAGAGAGAGAGAGAATAAAGTTGGAGTCCCATGGCAGCTTTAAGACCAGCAATGTTTTATTCCAGGTATAAGCTTTTGTGTGCAAGCACACTTATTCAGAGAGAGAGAGGGAGGGAGGGTAGATGGATGGATGAATTCTTCTGACAAGCACAATTTACATTGAGAAATTATTTTGGCTTATTCTGAAAGGGTTTTTTTAAAAAAAGATTGGATTTCTCTGTTTCTATCTGGATTTTATTTTCTTTCAAAAAGACCCTGATTAGGAATTGGATTGGTCCTTATATCTTGGAGAGTAGAGTGATTTCAGATGCCAAATGATAATGAGACAGGAATCCTGGAGGATGTGTTGTCTTGAGCTTCATTATCAGTTGCAATTCAGCATTTGAAATTCCTTTGTAAGGGCACTGCTACTCTTAGGTCAGCAACTGGATGTTCTGGTTTCTAATGTCAGACTTATGTCCATTTATTCTTTGCATCCTACTGAACTGAATCCTCATGGCCTGAATCAAGACCTAGGTTTCCTGTCTGATTACCAGTGTTGATATCTCCAAGCCTACTACCCCTCTCCTTATCACACCTAATACAATCAAATCTGCTATTCTCATTCACTTGCTATTGCCATTTGGCATTTGAAATCACCTTTATAAAATTTACATCTCCGGTACCTAATATTACATTTTATGGCACGCATGGTCTGGCCCAAGAAAGTGACATTTATGTCAGATCCAGCCCTCATATCAAATAAATTTGATACCTTTGCCTTAGAAGATATGAATTAGCTTTCTAGACATATTAATGTATGTTTAATTTTTCCAGTTTCCAGAGTAAACTATGACAAATTGTTGTCGCTCAGATAACTTTATATCAACACACCATATATTGTATTTATAATATATGCCGGCATACACTAAGTCTGTGTTAACATTCCAATTAACTACTTTACACTGATTGATATTTAGATCAGATCTTGCTGCCATTCTTATGACAACCCAGTTGGTTAGTTAAACAAGCATATAAATCAGGACACATGGCGAGTGTACATGTTTGCTTGTCAATCTAATCTTTGACTTCCATCACTCTTTAAAAAGCTTTTAAATTTCCCAGAACAATGTAGTTTTATCTCTGATCATTAAAGCTCACAAATTGTATGATGAAAAGCTGACAATTGTAAAATTCAAATTTGTAGTCTATATTTGGAGTACAACTTTCTAAATGTGTTTGCATTTAATTGCTTACTATCTGAGATTTTTACTTGGATGCCTCATTGCTATCTCCAACTCAGTATTCCAAATGTGAATATCTCATCTTTCCTCCAAAGCTGTCTCCTCCTTGATTACTCTCCATATCCTTTGACAACATCACCATCCATGCTGTTGAATAGGCAAAAATCTCAGACTTACTTTTAATTTCTCCAGCTTATAGGGCCAATGTAGACAAGACAGTGAGAGTTCATTGATGGCATTTCTTTTTCACATGCTCAAAGAAGCCAGGGACAAACATGAACTGGATCAGTCACTGGAACAGGGAATGCTTTCCTCCATTGCATTTCCCCAATCTGAATCATGGAGATGTGTAAGCACTTTAAAAAGTGTGTGAGTTCCCCCCACCCCAGTATTGTGGCTCCAATCCAATTGTCCAAAACTGGCACAATGTATTTTGACATCCCAAGCAATGCAGGTCTGGGAGGTGGCAACAGGCGCAATCTACCTCCACTGTTTCCTCCTAGGTCCTGCACCAGGACTAGCTTGGATTAAAACAACTTCCTATGGTGCCACAAGTGCCTCTGGAGCCCACCTTTGGACCAATCTGATGGCAACAAGGGAGGTGATGACAGATGTAAGCTATACCCATAACTTCCCCCTGTATTACTGCCAGCCAAAGCAAGATGAGTTCCATTGGTGTACCCTTAGGGACTTGTGTTGCCCCAAATTGCCATGTGGACAGGGAAGTGGCCCTGCAATTGGTCCCATTCCTGAAGATGCTTCTAACACTGAAAAAAACAGATTTTCTAGTCCTTATAATGACTGGTCAAATTTGCTCATTTATAGAACTCATTACTCTTGTTTCATCCATTCTTCCTCTTTCCATTGATTTACTACCTTTTGTCTTCTGCTCTCCCTTTATTGTCCTCCATCCAGCATTCCAAACATAATGGAAATCCAATCACAGGCCTTTATGCTTCATATATTCATCCTAGTGCCAGTCCATCCTTTCTTATTGTTTCCTTTGTTAAAACTCTCATTCTGGTTATCTCTTGATCTGAACATCTCATGAGTATTGCATCCTTCTCTCTGTTTCCAGGTAGAATTTCCATCTTTATCTCATCTCTGATGCCAAAACAGTTTACCTCACTATTTTTTTCAGATCAGCTGACACTTCTATTGAAATCAGTACATTGGCTTTCCAAACCTTTCACAGGTCAAAAGAAGCCAAATTACATGCTAAAATTCATATGTTGATATGAGGCTCTTGTGAGTACCCCCCCCTTTTTAAAGAATGATCTACTCAGATGGTTCATGTTGCTTCTTTTAATGCTGATTTAAAAGGGGTGTGATGATTTTACATGATTTACACTCAACTGGTCAGGAATCCTATGCAAATCTTGGTTAAGTGACCTTCCCCCACTGTACATGTGAAGTGTGGCATGGACCAACATGTGATTTTTGTCCCTTACCCATTTCTAGTGGGAATGGTAACAATATTTAATCCAGTGCTTTATGAAAGTAGCTGCATCACATATATGTACAGAGGAAGCTTATGCATCATTAGTTCTCAACCACACATATAGGACAAGTGAATGTGTAAAATAATCAGTGGAGACTATTGGTGGGAAAGTATAGTACAGTATGTTTATTGCTGTCAAAGACCATAATACAGTGAATAGTTAATATAACAGCTATCAGAATAAAATAATATATTTTGTGGCAGTGTATGTTATAAAACACTAAAACATTAAAAATATTTACGAATTCCAATACAATTCAAATCAAATCAAATCCATTAGTTATAATCCTTCCACTTTCTCCTAATACAATAGGCTAAACAACCAAATTTAGCCACCATACGAGTTATATTCAGATTTTTATCTGCCAACATAATTGAGAGGAGAGTCCTCCTATGATGCCCTGGATATGACTTTTTAATGGGATCTATAAATATCTCTCTATTGTGCTGGTATACTCTACAGTCAAAAAACACATGTTCCAGAGTTTCTGCTCCCTTTCCACAAACACATTCCCTTTGTGTGGTTTTATTATATCTGGCTTCTAAAATGGCAGAGGGCAAAGCATTATATTTTAGGATTGTAAAAATTCTTCTGTGTTTGGCGTTCTCTAAAGTTACGATCCTAACACTAGCTTACTGCAAGTGGTTAGATCAAATAAAGGATTCTTAATTTTACTCATTTGTATCTGCAGTTCCATATCTAAAATTCTTTGCCTTATAACTGATTTGGCCTGTAAATAACCCAAGGAGCATATAAATTGTTCAGTGAGGCCATAGTAAGTCAGTTTGTCTCCTATTTTTTTTTTCTCCATAAACACTTATCTTGCATCACAAGCTGGATAACCAGGCCTGCATCTAAGCAAATTCCAGGATTTGATACTGTCTTCGAGACCTGGAATATAGCTCTTAAAAATTTGGATTGTATTCTCTCAATTACAGAAAGATTCTGATGAACATATAAAGGTGCTCCATGTAGCAACTGTGGAAGAACTTTGATGTTAAATAATTTTATAGCAGCTTCCAAATTTTTACCACCTTTACACCAGAAAAACTTAAGTATTGCACCAATACTCATCTGCACATTTGCTAAAACATACTCTTTATGACCTTTCATTGAACTAGTTGATTGAAAAATTACACCAAGATAACACCACACCTGTTCAATAGGATGGGAATCAGTACTCCAACTGTATATTTTAGGTTTCTTAGAAAATACCATTACTTTTGTTTTAGTATAGTTTATATCAAGGTAATTTTGTTGACAATATTTTGAGAGGGCAGCTAAGGCTCTTTTTAAAAAGGAGAGGTGCTAGTATACATCCTTGTATATTCAACAAGATAGGAAAGTAGAGATACTGTTGTATAGTGGGTTAGACGCATAATGAAATCACAGACAATGACGTAGTGATCAGGATGGTTCGCTATTATACAACACAAGACAAAGGTACCTGGCCAGGAGGCCAACTATATACATGCACCAGGGGACGCCCCCCTGGTGCCATTGGCGGGTTTGAATTCCTGCCGCCATTCCCATTGGTTCCCCTACGCTGGAGCCAGGAGCCCCAGTCCCATTGTTCACAGGACCTCAAGCTCAGGCTCCTTTGCTGATGGCCCATACAATACATTTCTTTTCAGTGTTACATGTGAATAGGGTAGAAAGTCAGGTGGCAACCAGCAGGAGGTTTGTAGAGTCACAGTGTCATGGGAGAAAGTCTATTTTTTAAAAAATACAGCCTCATTTTACCACAGAGTTTCAGTTGAATCCTAAAGCATTGCCCCAATATGATGACTTCATTTCTGGTTTGTGCCAGAAGTGATGTCATGCTGTCAATGCAATGGCAACCCCCATCCCCCCCCCATTGCCACAGTGGGAGACCTCCACTCTGTGAGCACATGAAACTTATCAGTGGGTTTCCTGGCATCCATTTGCTTCTTCTACAGAGCATTTCTTCCCAAATGCAAACAATGACTCTTCAGCTTCCTTCACCTCCTTTGGGCAAGAGGTGCTTCAAAAGGATCCAAGAGGTCAGCAGGGAGCACCCATTCAAGTAAAACTGCTTCCATCACTGCTTCCATCACAGGAGGATGCTTGGCTTGCATCTCACGACATTTTGTGATTAGCTCCAGCCCCCATGTTAGCCATTTTGTGGTGGTGCCTACTCCTCATTCTCAAAATTCCAATAGTGGGATCGGTGACTTTGGGGTCTTTCTATTTCACTTCTTTGCTGTTAATGATTAGCTTTGTAGATTGAGTTGGATTAAGTGTATAGTGTATGGTTTTGATGTACAATTTATATAGCATTCATAGGCAATGCTCCCTCTAAGCTGTGGAGTCTTGTGAGCAAAAATTCTTCTTTGTGAGCTACTGGCATGAAAGCTGTGAGCAAGCTATCAGGCTACTGCATAAATTAGTTTGCTCTGGGACCATCCTTCCTGAGCTAAGACAAAAATGTGAGAGCCAGAGGCTAAAAAGCTGTGAGCCAGAGGCTAAAAAGCTGTGAGCTAGCTCATACTAATTCAGCTTAGAGGGAACACTGTTCATAGGTACAATGTATGTCACTGTAAAGATGTTGCACTGACACAAATAATGTTGAAAAATGGAGAACATTTTATGGGGAAAATTTAGGTTGAGAAAACAGAAAAAAGAGTATTACTTAAAAAAAACAGAGTTACAGTCTAAGTAGCACCATTGGAGTAAAGCTGATGAAGCAGAAATTTCCCTTCTGCTGTAGGCCCCTGAGAACCCTGGATCTCTGTTCCTGTGGGAGTCAGGGGACCATCCAGAACAGAGGGGGGCAATGTGGAGATCAGCAGCAGTAGCAGAAATAATCATGCTCTCTTCCAATGGCACAACAGCTGTTCCTCAAGCAGAACAGCCCCTTAGGATCCAACCTTTGGATGCAATTTGTAGAAAAGAAAATGAGAAACAAGATGCAGGTGCTTGGATCAGAATGAAAAAGCCATAAGAAAAGCCCTGCCATATTAGACCAGTGGTCCATCTAATCCAGCATCTTGTCTCACACAATGGCCAACCAGTTAATCTGTAAGGCCAACGATAGGCCATAGAAACCAAGTCCTTCCCTTGATGCTGCCTGTTGGCACTGGTATTGAGAGGTGTACTGCCTCTGAATATGGAGATTTCTTTTAATCACTATGGCTTGTAGCCACTGATAGATCTATTCTCTGTGAGTCTGTCTAATCCTCTTTTAAAGCTGCCTATGCCTGTGGCCATCACCTCATCCTCTGACAGCAAATTCCACATTTTAATCACTTGCTGTGTAAAGAAGTATTTCCTTTTGTCTGTTGCTCATCAACTTCATTGGATGCCCTCAAGTTCTAGTAATTTGGGAGAGGGAGAAAAATTTCACTGTGTACACTCTCTCTAACAATGCATCCTATATATACAAAAACCCTAGCATATTGGCACTTTCTGGCCCTCCCATTGGCTGTGCTGTCCACTACATCAGCCATTGGCCCTTCAACTGCCACTCAAGAGTACTCATGTGCCATTGGCTGGGTGCTGGGTCCGCTCCTGTCCCCCGCCCACTGCCAGCTTGGCCATTCTTCCCTGTCTCAATAAACTGTTAAAACAGCGGTATCTCCTGACAAAGACGCCTCTACTGCTGCTGTTTTGCTCTTCTGTGTCTGGCTGGCTACTGAAATGACTGTTCCCTGCTCAGGAAGAGGCTTCTACTGCTGCTGCTTCTCCTGCTTGGCTCCTCCGTGGCTGGCTGGCTACTGAGGTGTGCCACTGGCCATCAAACCATTCTCTTCTCCTCCTGCTGTGGGGCTCACTTTCCCCTCAGTGGCTGTTGCTAGGCAACCAAGCTTGGTTCTGTAAGTAAAAAGGCAGAGGCAGGAGGCCCTTTTCAGGCTTACTTTGATCTTTGTGGGGAACTCATTGGGGCCAGTCTGACTAAGAACATAAGAACATAAGAGAAGCCAATGTTGAATCAGGCCAATGGCCCATCTAGTCCAACACTCTGTCACACAGCGGCCAAAATATACCACGTGCCATCAGGAGGTCCAGCAGTGGGGTCAGGACACTAGAAGCCCTCCCACTGCTGCCCCCTCCAGCACCAAGAATAGAGTGCATCACCCGCCCCAGACTGAGAGTTCCTATCTATACCTTGTGGCGAATAGCCACTGATGGACTTCTGCTCCATATCTATATATCTAATTCCCAAGTGGTCCCCTATGTGCGGATATCTAAATCCGCACATCGGGGGCACCTGGGGGGCAGGGAGATTTTCCTGCGCACGTGGGGCAGTCCCCAGGTGTGCAGAAAAATCTAAAAGTGTTTAAAAGTCTAGGGGGTATATCAGAATCCCCAAAAAAGTAAGAGCGTTCCCTGCGCATGTGCAGGGAACACTCTGGGAACTCTGCGGCGGCTGGCGGCTAAAAGCCGCTCAGTCCTCGCCACCGGAGCCCGGGGGAGAGGAGAGAGCTGAAGGGGGGGAGGAGATCGGCGGGCCCGGCGGCTGGAAGCCGCTCGGCCTCGCCTCCGGAGCCGGGGGGGAGGATCGGCGGAGCCGGGGGGAGGAGGAGGATCACCGGAGCCGGGGGGAGATCGGCGGGCCCGGCGGCTGGAAGCCGCTCAGGCCTCGCCTCCGAAGCCGGGGGGTGGGGGGAGGAGGAGGATCGCAGGAGCCGGGGGGAGGGGAGGAGATCGGCGGGCCCGGTGGCTGGAAGCCGCTCGGGCCTCGCCTCCGAAGCCGGGGGGTGGGGGGAGGAGGAGGATCGCTGGAGCCGGGGGGAGGAGATCGGCGGGCCCCGCGGCTGGAAGCCGCTTGGGCCTCGCCTCCGGAACCGGGGGGTGGGGGAAGGAGGGAGACATAGCTGGAGCGGGGGGAGGAGGAGATCGGCGGCGGCAGAGGAGGGTGACAGGAGCCGGGTGGGGGAGGGAGGAGATTGGCGGTGGCAGCAGAGGAGATTGCTAGGGCCGGGAGGAGGTGATCGCCGGAGCCAGGGTGGGGGTGGGGTGGGGGTGGAGGAGAGGACATCGCCAGAGCCTTCCCCGTGAATATCGCGGGTCCCTCTTCTTGTGTTTATCTAATTCCCTCTTGAAACTGTCCATGCTTGTAGCTGCCACCACCTCCTGTGGCAGTGAATTCCATATGTTAATCACTCTTTGGGTGAAGAAGTATTTCCTTTTATCTGTTCTAACCTAACTGCTCAGCAATTTCATGGAGTGCCCATGAGTTCTTGTACTGTGAGAAAGGGAGAAAAGTACTTCTTTCTAAACCTGCTCAATCCCATTCATAATCTTATAAACCTCGATCATGTCACCCCTCAGTCATTGTTTCTCAAAGCTAAAGAGCTCCAAGCATTTTAACCTTTCTTCATAGGGAAGGTATTCCAACCCTTTTATCATTCTAGTTGCCCTTCTCTGCACTTTTCCCAATGCTATAATATCCTTTTTGAGATATGGTGACCAGAACTGTACACAGTATTCCAAATGAGGTTGCACCAATGATTTATACAGGGGCATTATGATACTGGCTGATTTGTTTTCAGTTCCCTTCCTAATAATCCCCAGCATAGCGTTGGCCTTCTTTATTGCAGTTACACACTATCTAGACATTTCCATTGAGTTATCTACTACGACTCCAAGATCTCTCTCTTGGTCAGTCTCTGCCAGTTCAGACCCCATCAACATGTATTTATATTTAGGATTTTTGGCTCCAATGTGCATCACTTTGCACTTGGCCACAATGAATCCCATTTGCCATGCTGACGCCCACTCACCCATCCTTGACAGATCCCTTTGGAGTGCCTCACAATCCTCCCTGGTTTTCACCACCCTGAACAATTTTGTGTCATCTGTCTAGGGTTGCCATCTCCAAGTTGGGAAATTCCTGGAGATTTTGTGGTGAAGTCTACGGAAGCCAGAGTTTGGGGTGGGGAGAGGCCTCAGCTGAACAGAATGTTATAGAGTCCACCCTCCAAAGCAGTTGTTTTCTCCAGGGGGAGAGAGATCTGTTGTCTGGAGTTCAGTTGTGATACCAGGCAATCTTCAGGACCTGTTCATCAGCAGCAGCCCCCCTAGGACAGCCAGTGTGGTGTAGCAGTTAGCACTTCAGAGCAGGGTCTGCCAGATTTCAGACCACTCACAGACTTTCAGCCTAACCTACCTCACAAGGTTGTTGTGCAGACTGAAAGGGGGAGAGGAGAATGACATAAGCTGCTCTGGAAACCACTGTGGAGAAAGACTTACTTTTCCTAGGTAGAGGCTGCAAGGAGGGGGAGGAGATGGAAACCTGAAGTCAGAGGGGCAGATAAAGATAGGTTGATGGTTAGCTGGGAAGGAAATAGGATTGCCAACTCCAGGTTCAGAAATTCCTGGAGACTTGAGGGGTGCAGCCTGGAGTGGGTGGGGTTTGAGGAGGGGTGGGACCTCAGACAGGTACAATGCCATAGACACCACCCCCAAACCAGACACTTCATCCTGGGAAACCACTATTGCCAATCTCCAGGTGAGGGCTGGAGATCATTCCAAATTACAGCTGTTCTTCAGATGGCAGAGATCAGTTCCCCTGGAGAAAATGGTAGACTTTATACCCTGCTGAGGTTGCCACAGCAAATTGACGGTGAGTGTCCAAGGCCAGGGCACCTGCCCAGAGCCTCGTTCTAAAGCTCATTGTATTTATTTCCACAACTGGCCTTATTCCTAGTTATTTTATAAACCTCTATCATGTCCCCACTTAGACATTTCCTTTCTAAACTGAAATGTCCCAGAATCTTCAGACTTTTCTCATAGGAAAGGTCCTCCAATTCTTAATCATCTTGGTTGTCCTCTTCTGTACTATTTCCAGCTGTGCAATGTCCTTTTTGCAGGATCAGTACTTGGAAGGCAGACCACCAAAGAAGAGTCTGCAGAGGAAGGCAATGACAAATCACATCTGCTTCTCACTTGCCTTGAAAACTCCTTGCTGGGGTCACCATAAGTTTGCTTCAACTTGACAGCACTTTACACACACAGTGTCTATTTTGAGATGTGGTGGCCAGAACTGCACACAGTATTCCAAATATGGCCACACCATAGGTCTTTACAGGGGCATTTTAATATTTGCAGTTTTATTTTCAGTCTGTTTTCTAGTAATCCCCAGCCTACAGTTTCCTTTTCCACTGCTATGGTACACTCCATTGACATTTTCATTGAACTATCCACTATGACACCAAGATCTCTATCCCTCTCAGTCTCAGCAAGTTCAGACCCCATTGGCATATACGTGAAGTTGGGATTTTTTGTTCCCCTGTATGCATCATCTTACACTTACCTACAATGAACTTTATTTGCCACATTGATGCCTACTCACCTAATTTGTGGAGAGCCTCCTGGAGCTCTGCACAGTCAGCCATGATTTTCACTAAACTTTTTGTATCATCTGCAGACTTAACCACTACACTGCTCACCCCTAGTTCCAGATAACTTATGAAAAAATTAAATAGCACCAACCCCAGTTCTAATCCTTGTGGGACCCCACTGCTCACTTCTCTTCCTGTTGTTTTAACAATTTTTAAACCATAAGATGACCCTTCTTCTAATTCCATGGCTGCTAAGCTTACTCAGGAATCTTTGATGAGATACCTTGTCAAAAGGCATTTCAAAGTCCAAGTATATCATATCTATAGGATCACCATTATATACAAGTTTGCTCACTTTTTCAAAGAACTCCAAAAGGGTGATGAGGCAGGACTTCCCTTTGCATAAGCCATGCTGATTTTCCTCTTGTAGACTTAGTTTTTCTATGTGCCTAATAAGTTTACCTTTGATTATAATTTCTACTAATTGCCTGGGACAGATGTCAGGCTCACTGGCCTGTAGTTTCCTGGTTTCCCACTGGATCCCTTTAAAAAGTACTGTTACATTTTGCTACTTTCCAGTCTTCTGATACAGTGGCTGATTTTAGTGGCCAGTTTCACATATAAGTTAAATCGAGATGGATAGCTATGTTAGTCTGTCTGTAGCAGCAGAAAAGGGTAAGAGTCCAGTAGCACCTCAAAGACTTACAAAATTTGTGGTAGAGTATGAGCTTTTGTGAGTCACTGCTCACTTCTTCAGTTATCTGAAGTTCAGTAGCACCTTAAAGAGTAACAAAATTTGTGGTAGCATATGAACTTTTGTTCATACTTACGAAAGCTCATACCCTACCACAAATTTTGTTACTCTTTAAGGTGCTACCGGACATATATAAGTTAGTTGATCAACAATCTCACATCTGAGTTGCCTATGAACTCTCAGGTATATACCATCAATCCGGTCCCATGGGAGGCAGCCCCGGCATGCCTCCCGGGGGCCGCGTTTGCCTCCTCATAAGGAGAAAGGGAGGAAAGGCTGCGGTGCAGCCTTAATCCCAACAGGGGGAGTGAAGCCAGCACGGTTCTTAAAGGCTGGCTCCGCCCTCCCCCAGCAGTTGCTCAACTCGTGCTCGGAGCTTTGAGCACGGAGCGAGGTTGGGGGCTTTTGAGCAGCTTTGGGCTTACCTTTGGGGCCCAGAGCAGTGGGAAGAAGCCGGCTTGTTTTTTTGCCCCTCATGATCATCTGGGCATCGTGGATCACAGCGGGGGCTTGTGCGTGGCTGGAAGGCTCCGGTTGGGTTGGCAGCGTGTGCAGTGGGATGAGATTCACAGCAGGGTGGCACAGTGGTGCTGATCATCTGGCAGCTCATGCTGGGCTGCACTGGCATTGACGAGCCATGCAACAGTGGGACTGGTGAGGCTGGCTGCTTTCCTCAGGTGCCGGGAAAGCATCGGACCATTGGTGGCCTGTTTGTTTGGGTTACAGAGGGGAGCGCGGCCACAGTGCACCCCCTTTGCATGAGTTTAAACAAAATTTTACATATTTGGCCCTTCTTTTCCTATTGCCCGCCCCCCCTTTTTAGGGCAGGTAGTAAGGCTGCTGGGGCCCCAGTCCTTCATTCCACGGGGGTCCATTTCTCCCTGCATGATCCTTCATTCCCCCCACCATTTGATGGTTTGAGTGAGCTGGGGATCCATTTTATTGTGGAGACAGTCCAATTAGCTTGGTGGCCATTTGTGGTATCTTAAATTCTGAAGGCAAGTAGAGGCAGCCATTTTGGTAGTGTGCTGAGTGGTGGCCATTTTAGGTGGCCTTTGTATGGTACTGCAGCAGCCATTTTAATAAGCCTTATTAGGCAGCTTTTTGGGTGGATACAGGATCTACCAAGTTTGAATGCTTCCAAATAGTGGGTATTACTTAATCAATAGTGGTTCTGATATAATATAACAGTATGGCATCTCGGAAGGGAAAAGGGGGGTCTAAGAGCAAGGGACCTGCACCTAAGAGGTGTGGGGATTGTCCCTTCATCGGATGATGATGATGACGAACAGGCTGAACAGCAAGCTATATTAGAGAGGCTTACTGCATTAGAGCAAGCTAGGGCTGCGACGGTTCCTGCTCCCCAACTGGCGGTGGTGGGGTCTGAGCGCAAAAAGGAGATCCGGGCTGTGAGAAAAAGGTTTCAGGAGGAGGTCCTTAAACGTCTCTCTTTGCTTGAACACAGGCCTGATGATGCTAGGCCTGATGTTGGGATGGATACTGGGGCATCTGGAGCAGCAGCAGCTGAAACAGAGGTCATGCCAGTGGAAGTTGTGGAGCCTGACCAGCTGGGTCCTAGTGGTAGGTGGGATCCCGCACTGCAATTCAGTCTGATGTGGCCATGGGGGCCTTGGAGTCAGGATGCTGGCTCTGGGGTATCGCCCACCTCACAAGCAGACACTTCTAAGAGCTCTGGTGACAATACTCAATCATGGGCTTGGGGCCCTCCTTCAGTGGCTATGCAGCCCCCTTGGGGTGCAGTTCAGGCTGGTCCTTGGGGTAGTATGGGGTGTACCTCCCCTTGGGTGAACCCCTACAATGCCACGTCAGCATCGTCAATGCTTTTCGGGGATACAGCATTGCCTTTGGGTGATCACCTTTTACCCACTACACGGGAGAAAATCTGTAAAGGTGAATACATTGACCTCTTTACCCTTCTTTACCGGGATCTGGAGAAGAAGGATAAAGACAAAATGGATAATAAGGCGAAGGAGATCCTAAAGAGGAAGAAGGTGGACCAGACCTGGGCCAACTGGCTTGCAGGATATTTAATTTACGCTGGCCTGTTGTCCCGGTCTCAGCCATTAAGGTCTCCTGCATTGTTCCAATACTTGGACATAATTTACAAGGCCTATTCTGGATTCCCAGGCCCGGCATGGATGCAATACGATGAGGAGTTTCGGATGCGGGCCACCATGAATCCCATGCTTCCATGGGATAGAGTGCATCCTCATCTGTGGCTTCAGATTATGTCCATGCCCGGCTTGTCTTCTGTTGAGCGCTCACACAGTGGGCACACTGTGCAGCGTTTGCAGGGGGCTAATACTTCCCATGGTGCCACAGGGCAGGCGGTTCAACCCCGCTTGCTCTGTTGGGATTTTGGCTCCCAGGGAGTGGGCAACAGGAAGGCTTGCACTTTTCGGCATGAATGCTCAGTATGTGGGGGGCCCCACTCATTCCCATCATGTCCTCGAGATAGACCCCGTAGGAGTCTGCGGCAGAGAGGAGGGGGTAGTTCCTCCTCCTCTGCTGGTAAAGGGCCCCAGCCCAATAAACCTGAAGGCACTTGAAGCCTGGCTGCAGGGGTACCCTAAGGAGGAGGACAGAGTTTATTTATTAGATGGTTTCATGTTTGGTTTTCGTATACCTTTTCAAGGAATTAGGGTCCCATTTATGGCCTCTAATCTTAAATCAGTGCAGGGCATGGAGTCGGTGGTGCGGGAAAAGATTGATAAGGAATTGGAAGAGGGACGTGTTTTGGGCCTGTTTTCTTCGCCTCCGCTTCCGAATTTGAGGGTTTCACCTTTGGGGATAGTGTCTAAAAAGGCAGCTGGTGAATTTCATTTAATTCACCACCTTTCTTATCCCCGAGGTGATTCTGTTAATGATGCCATTCCTGATTATCTGTGCACGGTGAGGTACACCTCATTTGACCAAGCAGTCCGGGTTGTGCGGCACTGTGGTCAGGGGGCAGAGTTGCCGAAGTGTGACATTAAGTCTGCATTTCGCCTCCTTCCCATGCATCCAGATGATTTTGGGCTGCTGGGTTTCTCCTTTGATGGCCAGTTTTTCATGGATAGGGCTTTGCCTATGGGATGTTCCGTGTCATGCACTGCGTTTGAGCACTTCAGTTCATTCCTGGAATGGGCCTTGCAAGCTAAGACGGGCCTTCAGGATGTTGCCCACTATTTAGATGATTTCCTTTTTGTGTGTCCCCAAGGAACAGATAGATGTGCTCAGCTCCTGGAAGGGTTTAAGAGTTTAGCTGTGGAGCTGGGGGTTCCTTTGGCCCATGAAAAGACTGAAGGCCCAGCACAGAGGTTAGTTTTTCTGGGTGTTGAACTAGACACAGTTGCCCAGGCATCCCGACTGCCCAGGGAAAAAATTACAGACCTGGTGGCCCGCATTTCGACGTTCCTCACATGAAGGAAGGCTACCTTGAGGGAAGTCCAACAGCTGGTGGGACACCTTAACTTTGCATGCAAAGTGGTCGCCCCTGGCCGGGCCTTTTTGCGCAGGCTGTGTGATGCTATGGCAGGGCTTCACCTGCCACACCACAGAGTGCATATTAATTGCGTGATGAGGGCTGACCTCAGGGTTGGCAAAAAATTTTGACTTCCTTTAATGGAGTTTCTTTTTGGCATGAGGAATTAAAGCTCGAAGCTGAGCTGCAGGTTATGTCGGACACCACAGGGTCCCAGGGCTTCGGGGTTTATTTCCATGGGCATTGGCGTGCAGAGGAATGGTCTGAGGACTGGACTACTGCTGGTGTTTCCAGGGACCTAACATATCTAGAGTTCTTCCCCATTTTAGTGGCAGTTTGGTTGTGGGGGAATGAGTTGGCAGATCACACGGTGCACTTTTGGTGCGATAATTTGGCTGTGATCCACGCTCCCTCACATCTAAATCACCAAGGGTGATGTGCTTGGTTCATGCCTTTACACTGCAATGCCAGCGGCTTAACACCCTATTTTTAGCTCGACATGTGCTGGGGGTGGATAATGGGGTAGCTGATGCTCTCTCTCACAAACAGATGGCAACGTTTCGTCAGCTTGCTCCAGACGCCAATCTTCAGTTGGCAAGGATGACCCCAGAGCTATGGCTGGTTGGAGGGCCAAGTCTTGCAGGGCAATAGGCCTTGCCATCGCCCCTAGCACACGAAGAGGCTATCAATGGTCAGTTTGCCAATTCAAGGAGTTTAGGAAGCAGGAGGGCTATCCCTGGGTCTGGCCCATCCCAGTGGAGCAGCTGATCCATTACTCTGTTTCCTTGAAGGAGGCGGGTTTGGCGGTTAGTTCCATACGGCATACGGGGACATCTTTCTGCCCTTGCATTCACTAGCAAGGCTCTAGGTTTTTCGGAAGTCACTGGGGACTTTAGGATTAGAAAGATGTTGGAGGGTTGGACAAGGGAAGGAGGGGCTTTAAGGGACCAGAGACAT
Source organism: Gekko gecko (assembly GCA_029375565.1). NCBI lineage: Eukaryota > Metazoa > Chordata > Lepidosauria > Squamata > Gekkonidae > Gekko > Gekko gecko. Next base: position 185,772,036 of record JAPDNY010000003.1, read on the forward strand.
TTTCACCAACAGTGCTTAAAGGGTTGCAGGCATCTTGGTCCAGAGTGTGCAGTTCCGGTTTTGAAGCCTGCCTGTTTCATGTGGAAAGCCTGCCTGTTTTGGAGTGCTTAGAGTAAGCGAGCTTGTAGCGGTGTCTAAGACTGACCAGTCTGGCAGGGTATTGTGCAATTGGGACTCCAATTTAAAGGGAAGGAGGTGCACATTACTATTAGGGGCTCCAAAACTGACCAGCAGCATAAAGGGTCGGTGGTCAAGTTGGACGTCTGTTCTGACTCCGAGCTCTGCCTGGTATTGGCCTTATCTCAATACAGAGCTTTAAGAGGTGGGGCAGGGTGGACAGGTACCTCTTTATACATGCTGACGGCAGCCCACTGACAAAGCACCAGTTTTGGGCTGTTACGGCCCGTGCTTTGGGATTGTTAGGCCTCTCTGGAGTGAAGTTTGGCACTCACTCATTTAGAATAGGTGCAGCTTCCACAGCGACAGCCTTGGGTTATCCCACTGCTGCTGTTCAGAGGATAGGCAGGTGGCGATCAGCTGCTTATAAATGTTATGTGCGCCCTCTTCCCCTTCCATAAGTTACTGTTTGTAATGCTGTTAGCACTGGTGGTTTCCAGAATTCACTGTTGTTTCTTCCTAGGAGCTGTGTTTTGTGGCAGGAGACAGATTCTCATCTCCAGACACAGCTACATCTTCTGGGCGGCTCATCCTGCCAACCGATCGGCCATTGGCTCCCAACTGGGCCTCAGCCAGTGGGCTATGGTTGAGTGGAGGGGGCGCTGGGGCTTATGTTGGCTGGGCCTCCTCCCTCTTCTGTTTGGGGACAGTTCGGCCTTGCTGCCAGATGTGTTGGTTATCCACCTGGGAGGTAACAACTTGGGATTTCTGAAGGGGAAGGCCCTTGTGTTGCAAGCCAGGGATGACCTGGAGTACATTAAGCGCCAGTGGCCTGACACGGTAATTGTGTGGTCGGCCATGATCCCACGCCTAGTATGGCGTGGTGCTTGGGACCCCAGGGGGATCAAGAGGGCTTGGCGTAAGGCTAACGGGGAGCTCTGTAATATTTTGAAGGTTGGTTTGGGCCACTATTTGCCTCACCCCCAGATTCGGCTTGATTTTCCAGACCTGTATAGAGGGGATGGCGTTCATCTCTCCGAGAAGGGAAATGACATTTTCCTTCAGGATTTGCGGCAAGGGCTTAAGCTAATTGTGGGTATTTGAGTGGGTGCAGGGGCCTAAGCTGAGGCTTGGCCCTTGCAGTGGCAGGTTTAGGTTTAAATAAAGTTCAGTAGCTATGTAAGCACCAATTAATAACCCCTGGGGTAGTAGAGGGGTCTGTGGGATCAACCCTGTGGCCATGCGGCCAGGGATGAGGCTTGCAGACTGCCTATGGGGGTGGCCACAAGCACTGGCCATGCAGAGACTCAGCACTGGCCATGCGGTAGTGTTTGAGGGCTCCTGAAGGTGCATCCCAATGATTGGCCCGGCAGGGTTGGCAAGAGACTTACAGTTGGCTCCAACCCGGGGCTGTGGTGTCTTGCCTTTTATACGGTTAAGGATGGGGTCAAAGTGACACCAGGCCTTGCTGTGCCACTGTTTTTTCCAGGTTTGCCCTTGCTGTTAATTTAATGAGTTAATAAAGTGGCCTTATTTCATCCAGCCTTCTTGTCTGACTCTTTCTTCCATCTAGGGGGGGCAATACCTGAGACGTATTGGTTTTTAAGTTCCTCAATAGGACCAGAATTTCTCATCACCTCAATCTGGTTCAGTTCCTGAAAATAGTGGCTGTAGCCTGGGTATGTGCCCCACACAGATACAAAGAATTCATTTAGCTTCTCTGTGATCTCCCCATCTTCCTTTAGTAACCCTTTGTCATCCAAGGGCCCAACTAATTCTTTGGCTGGTTTCCTATTCTGAATATATTTTTTTTAAAAAAAATACTTATTGTTTGTCTTGATGCTTTTAGCAATTTTTCCACATGCATGATTATCCCCTATAATTTGACTCTCTTGTGTTTCCTTTTCAGGGTCCTTTAATAATGCCTCTCATTTTTGTAATATTTCCTCTTCTGAAATCAAATGCTACTGTCCATTGACAAGAATGCTGAATTTAATAGTATTGTGGTCACTGATCCCAAATGGCACAACAGTATCTACATCTCACCCTTCCAGATGATCCCAGAGAGGCTGCAGACAAGTGCTTGGAGGCAGTTATGGAGTGGATGTGAGCTAATAAACTGAAGCTTAATCTCAACAAGATGGAAGTGTTACTGGTGGGGGGGAAGGTGTGACCCAAGGTGTAAGGTATCACCCATTCTGGATGAGGCTACACTCCCCTTAAAGGAACAGGTCCATAGCCTGGGGGTACTCTTGGATCCAGGCCTACTGCTTGATAAGCAAATGGCAGCTGTGGCCTGGAGTTAGGGTTGCCAGGTCCTTTCTGGCCACTGGCAGTGAATGTGGGGGGTAGGGTTGCCATATCCAGATTCTAGGAGATTCTAGGAGACTTGGGAATAGAGCCTGGGGAGGATGGGGACCTTGGTGAGGTACAATACCATACAGTCCATTCTCTAAAGTGTCCATTTTATCCAGGGGAACTGATCTAGGTGAACTGAAGATGAGCTGTAAGTCTGGGGTATCCTCAGGTCCCACCTGGAGGCTGGCATCCCTACCTGGATATTTGCAATTTTTATTAAGATTTTTTGAACATACTTAAGAAAGGGGGAAGAACCCCAAAAGCACAAAGAATGGGAGGAAAAAAGGCTGACATCCCTAACTGGAGTACCTTTTAAGAAATTGAAGCCTATCGTGGGCAGAAGATATCTGGCCACTGTGATGCATTTGCTTGTTACATCTAGATTAGATTATGTCAATGTGCTCTACATGGGACTCCCCTCAAAAAGTGTTTGAAAACTTCAGATAGTACAGAATACTGCAGCCAGGATGTTGACTTGAGTGGGTTATAAAGGTACAGACACAGAGCAAATGCCAAGACCTGAAGATCCAAAACTGATAGAATCCATGTCCTAGAATCTTAGCCTGCAGAAAAATTTCTCACCAATGCTTCAGGCCTGAATTTTGGTTCTGTAGGCCTCTGGGCCTGTGGATTTATTACATACATCAAAGTCCTTTGAGGTTCTGGCCTTTAACTTTCCACCTAGTATCCTAGGGGAGAGGAAGGGAAGGAGTTTGTTAACCGCTCTGAGACTCCGAGTGAAGGGTGGGACATAAATCCAATTCTTTTTCTTCTTCTTCTATTTTTTTTTTTCTCCAGGACCACTTGACTACATTTCCTAATGTCATTGGTACAAACAAACATTATGAGCTCTGATTCCTCCTTAGCACTATCAATCTATTTAGACAGTGACTTCCTGGTTTTGGTGCTGCTATGGCGGACACTCTCCCCGACACTCGGGGGAGCAATTCACACCAGCACAGAGGGAAGCCACCAGTGTGGTTTCCCCACGGAGCCTTAGGGATTGGCTCCAAGCCATAGGGCTTTTGAGAAGTAGCCTCTTTGACAGTGCAATGCCGGAGAATTGAGGCGCCCCTCCACCCTGACAGTCCTGCCGCTGTGTGGCCTCCGGGCACAAGCTGGGCTGACAGGAACAAGTGCTGGAGATTAAGCGGAATTGTGAGGATGTAAACAAGGTCGAATGGGACCGATGATGAATGTGAGTCAGATGTAAATGAACTTTGAAATAAGCGGAAACCCCCCCTACCCCCTCCTATCTTCAAAGTGAGAGAGAGGAGGGACGCCTCCAACTTGCGCAAACAGATAAGCAGAAAAGAGGGGGGGACGGGGAAAAGTAAGTGATTGGCTTGTTTGAGAGACTTACCAGAGCAGATTTATTCTGGAAACGCTTTTTAGAGGTGGTGAAATAGCAGGTGGCTTAAGTAAACAATACACTATGTTGATGGGTGTGGGGGGAAAAAGAACGAAAGCGAAACCACTGGGCGGCCAAAGTCCAAGGCCAGAAGAGAGAGTGGATGTCATGAAACTCCTAGCAGATACCATCAAGCCCATGATGGGACAATTCACTGGTATTAACCAGCAGTTGGTCACACGAAATCAAAACTTTGCATCACAGCAACTCCAGTTGGCAGAAATGGCCAAAAAGACGGAGCAAATGGTGGAAGTTGTGAAGGAGATGTACACCACAAAAAAGAATATGAAGAAAAAGATGGGAGAGCTAGTGAATAAGCAGAACTACCAGGAAACTCATTTGCTGCAATTACAAATGGAAAAAGCTAACATGGTCCTTAGATTCCAGGGAGTTCCTGAATCAGCTAAAGAGGACCTGAAGAAGAAGAAAATACTCAATGAAGTTATCACACCAGCAACAGGCTTGAAAGCGGAAGAAATTACACATGATATGGAAACAGCATATAGGGTGTACTCTAACTACACCAAAAAAAATAGCCTGCCTGGGAAAATAATGGTCAGATTCTCAAGAAGACAGACTAGAGATGCAATCTGAAAAGCAACATCAGCAACTCCACTGAAACTGGGAAATACAACTATCAAGACCTTAAAAGAAATTCCATTTGAAATTCGTCAAAAAAGAAAGAACTATAAGGACTTAATTATTTTTCTCCAAACCAATCAAATTCCATACAGATGGGCGGTGCCCGAAGGTGTCATTTTTAAAATTAATGACAAGAGAAAAAAGATTTCCATTTTTAAAGCCAAAGAATTTCTAAAATGCCATCTGGGATCTAAAGAAGAAGGAGAAACCGGGTCAAATGGCTCCTTCCCCTCTGAGATGGATGAAGACCTGGCCGCGGAAGAGGGAGCTGCTGCCATCAAATCATCCTATGACTTTAGAGATAGAAAGCCTAGATAAAGGCAGAAGGACTCTGACAATTGACTTTATGAAGCGAGCTGGAGGGGATGCTCTGAAATCTTCTCATAACAAGTAACAAAATAGCAATTTAGCTGAGATAGGCAGGAACTCACAATATGCATTGTTTATTAACACTAAAATACTAACATTTAGCTTAACATGGATATGATCTCCTTCTCTTGAGGTTTTAGTATAGCATGGGTTTACTTTTCTTTATCCCTAGATGTAGTTCCCCTTCCCTATTTTTCTTTGTAGTTTTAGTAGCATATGCAAAACCCAATAAAAAATCCCCTTTGGGGGGCCAAAAAAAACCTATTTAGACAGTGTATGACATCCACAACCTTTGCACCAGGTGGATGAGTTACCATCAGTCAAATGCCTGTTACAGACCCATATACCTTAGAATCAAATCAACAGGCCATCTCCACCAACCCCAGAAGGATATCCTCTGTAGAAGAAGATATTGTTCCATCATCATCAGAGGAAGAGATACCATTGTTGGGATCACTCACAGGGTCTGGAACACATCAGACCCCTGTTACTTGAATTACTCCAGTGCAGGAAAACAGCGAAAGAATTTATAAAAGTTTTTAATTTGAATAGAAGTGGAGAGGCAAGTTGCACAATGAGAAATCATCCAAGCTTCTCAAAGGGTAGTCCTTTGAGTAGCTGTTTTTATCCTAACCCAGCTGGTCCCAACCACCCTCCCCTAGGTGGAGAAGGGTAGAGTTACAATCTATTTCCCATTACACCTATTACATAATTCTACATACATTGCATGTTCATGCTAATGATCTACTAAGCTAGGCAGGGTGTGTCAGATAATATTAATTAGGCTATTAAGTGTGCATGATTCTCAAAACCTTTTGGCCTTTTCTGTCACTAGGCAGAGACTGTGGTTAAGCTAAGGCTGCAATTATTTCTGTAGTCCCTCCAGAACCTGTGGTTTCCGTTTAAGCCACAGTCTCTTTCGGACACTGAGCACATTTCCTGTTTTCTTATCTCTGTCTCTACACCAATTTAAAGATAATATCCTTCCTTGTCAGGCTGATGCCCATTCAACCCTGAGGCTCTCAACCACCATGCCAGTAGAAGACATGTCAGCACAGGACGGGGACAGTTCTAGTAGGCCCCCAAAGATCTCATCCATGTACCACCTTCTCTTTCCTTAAGTTTCTTCAGTTTAGCAACCCTAACCTTAAGGGAACAATCCTCCCCCCCAACACATTTTAGGGCTGAAGTAGGATGCTATCTGAATCTGTGCAGAATCATCTCTAACTTACAGAGGCTGACCAAGAGAGAGATCTTGGAGTCATAGTAGATAACTCAATGTCTAGACAGTGTGCAACTGCAATAAAGAAGGCCAACACTATGCTGGGGATTATTAGGAAGGGAACTGAAAACAAATCAGCCAGTATCATAATGCCCCTGTATAAATCACTGGTGTGGCCTCATTTGGAGTACTGTGTACAGTTCTGGTTGCCACATCTCAAAAAGAATATTATAGCATTGGAAAAAGTACAGAGAAAGGCAACTAGAATGATAAAAGGGTTGGAACACTTTCCCTATGAAGAAAGGTTAAAACGCTTGGAGCTCTTTAGCTTGGAGAAATGATGGCTGAGGGGTGACATGATCAAGGTTTATAAGATTATGCATGGGATTGAGCAGGCTGAGAAAGAAGTACTTTTCTCCCTTTCTCACAATACAAGAACTCGTGGGCACTCCATGAAATTGCTGAGCAGTTAGGTTAGAACGGATAAAAGGAAGTACTTCTTCACCCAAAGAGTGATTAACATACATAACATAAGAGTGATTAACATACATATGAGCCGAGAGCCTAATCATACAACTTTTCTTCATAAAAATGGCATGGTTCAAATAAACAAGACTACTCATGTACTATCAGACAAAAATTTTGAAAAAGCTAAAAAAAGTATGAAAATTTTACTTTTACAACTTTCACGACTGATTCGGTATTTATGAATTCAGTGTATGCTGCTTTAGGTCACATAGCCTGCTCCATTTATATGAGTATTGTCGGTTACTGAACACTTGTATTCGGCCCAGCCTGAGTAAGTCCAACAAGCTGTTGTGTTTTATGGACTATTTTACTGACAGTAAGCTTGAATAAGCCTGATCCACATGGTTATTTGCAACTTCAGAGCTACCTGTTTCTGCATCCCACACTTCACCACTGAACCATAGTGTTGCACTCTTTCCATTATTGCCATTTCGGGTCCAGTATGTTGATGACCTTTCTTACAGCTCTGGGCATGCACATATGTACTAACTTTGATACCATGGTAAGTTGGAGAGGCTGGCAACATCAATTGTGGCAGCAGAGGTGGAAGCAGCAGCTACATATGTGGAAGAGTAGAGCGCTTGGAAGTTATGGTTAGTAGATAATGAACTGGGGCACATACTAGCCCCCGAATCCTCAACACCCAAATACACATAAGAACGCTGTTTATCATTCTTGGAGGTTATTTGATCAGTATCTGTTTATGGTCTGTGTCAAATTTGATTCATACCTATATCTCAATATTTTTTATATGTACTTCCCTCTCCCACAGATACTAGCAAGGTAATATAAGACATGGGGGCTACACATAGTCAAACAAACAATGCCCAATTAATTCTTTGCACCTTTTCTAAGAGGAAGGAAGATGTAAATTGGGCCCTTGCAAGTATAGATCTATATATGTATTATCCATTTCATAGCTTGTTTGGAAGGCAATGGTCTTTTTAGGGTTGCCAGCCATTAGCCAGTAATCAGCAGGAGAGGGTGGGGACAGGGATGGGGAGAAAGATATCATGCCAATGTTACAACATCGCTTCCAGCAAACACCAGAAGTAACTTCACATTACCTACATGATGTTTGTGTGCTGCTCTAGGAGCTGGACAAAACTTTATGGTAAACTCATAAAATCCTAAAATGTGATGTTGGTATCATGCTGGTATCATGCTGGTATCATGCTGGTATTTGCAGGAGGTGACATTGTGGCACTTTTAAAAAACATTCCCCCCGTGCCTTCAGTGGGCTGGCAGGCAAAAGTGAAGGATGCTCTCATATATCTCATATGCTTCTCTTCTATCACACATACTGGCTCTGCAGCAGAATGAGCATGTGAACTGGTCCTTGAAAATGCATCCAAAAATCCATATTTAGGATATTAACAATTCTGTTTATTTTTATCAGCTGAAAACAGGTCTGTTCAACAGGTCTTCCTTTCTTTTTTCAGCCCAACCAAATATGGCACTAAGGGTTTTTTGTGTGTGATGTAAAAATAAAATGCCTCTATGTTAGTTTATTAGCGTGCAGAGTTCAGGGAGTACAAAGATATCTTAAAATAATGCAGAAGGCACATGTCTGTACAACCAAAAGAATGACTGAACTTCTGTTTGCAATGTTCTGTTTTTGTACATAACTTTACTTGGCAACAGATGCAATATTTATAGTAAAGTCTATCACCACTTATTAATGTTATACATTAGAGTATTTTTGCTACTCTAAAAAAAAGATATGCTAAAATATGCCGAAACATTTTCAAATAAAATGTGAAAAATGATCTAACAATTTATTAATTGCATTTCATTGTCGAAATAATAGGGCATAATAGATCTTTGAGCAATGCAATGTAAACAATATATTGATTTCATCTAGCATAATTATGCTATTTATAAAGCCTTAATGAAGTCTCAGGAGAGCACTTTGCTACTTTGTTTGTTTCAAAATTACTAATTTTCCCCTAAGCTGAAGTTTTCTGATAATTTCTATATAAGCATAGATCTAGGTGGGTAATAATGTGTGATATACATATGCCTGTGTTACTGATTATCAAATCTTCATGCTAATTGGAATTTCTGTTTGATGTGATTTGAAGACATTACAGGTATGATGTATCTTGCATGCTAAATCTGTTGTAAGAAAGAAAATACTTTCTCCAATGTTGAACACATATTTCTGAAGCTGATGAATATCAAGCTATATTTATGTTCTGAATTACATCATTTCTGTGTTTGGTTAAATGCTGATAAATGCAGTTATATCCAACTCTTAAGGCATAAAATAGCCCTATGGTTTAAATAAACTTAGATTACTGATATGAGTATAGTAAAACTTTTGACCTGAAAGTATAAGCTTATCTTGCTAAATATAATCCTATGATCCCCCCCTCTAAGTGAATGGGCCTTCCTCTGATGGAACAAGCCAAACCAAGGTCCCTCAATTTAGTGGATGGGACATGTAGGATCCCCATCTCCAAGTCTCTTTTTAAAATTTGTTTAATTTTACTCCATGACACAGGTTAAGAGTGGCTTACAACATTATAAAGAAGTCCTTTCTTTTAGCTTGTACTGCCCCACATTTAATCACTGAATATTTTCTCACCTGCTCTCTTATGATGTAATGTTATTCCATATGTGACTGATGTAACTTCTCCCTGTAGCTCCTAAATTTGGATCCAGTGATCTGCTGGCATAAGGAATGGATATCTGCCATGTGCCCCTTTTCCCTCCCCAGCAGTCCCTTCTGACCACCCCCAGTTGATCCTGAGGTTGCAGTAACCATATGAGGTTGTGGGGCCTCACTGAGTGAGGAAGGGACTGAAACCACCTTGATGAAAGAGGGAGAAGGAACCATTTATCCACTTTCCTCTTTCAGTGCAATCCCCAACTGGCATGGCTATTTGTATAAATCTTGTAACCTCAGGAATCACCTTTTCAGGGGTTAGAAGGAACTGCTGGGCAGAAGGGAATGTGACATAAATCCATGTCTGCCAGGGCATTCCACTGACAGATTGGTAGATGCAGCCCACCACTTCTTGCCATCCTAATCCCCTAATCCCCTCAAGTCTCCAACCTGCCCTATTTGGGAAAGATAACAGAGAGGGCAGTGGCAGTTCAATTACAGGGCTTTTTGGAAGATGCTTCCATTTTAGACCCCTTCCAGTCTGGCTTTTGCCCAGGCCATGAGACAGAGATGGCACTGGTCACCCTCATGGATGACCTCTGGAGGCATCTGGATCAAGGCGGATCAGCAGTGCTGCTGTTGTTGGACCTGTTGGCAACGTTCAACATGGTGGACTATCAGCTACTGACCTACCACCTCGCCAACGTTAGAATTCAGGGGCTGGCCTTCCAGTGGCTTGTCTCCTTTCTCCAAGGTAGGGGACAAAGGGTGACACTAGATGAACAGCTATCTTGGAGGCACCCACTGGATTGTGGTGTACCTCAAGGGGCAGTGCTGTCCCCAATGCTTTTCAACATCTATATGCATCCCCTTGCCCAGATTGCCCAGAGGCATGGGCTAGGGTGTCACCGGTATGCAGATGACATCCAACTCTATTTGCTGTTGGGTCGTCAGTCCAACTCCAGACTGGAAGATCTGGACCAGGCACTACAAGCCATGGCTGGTTGGCTTAGGCTGAGCCGACTGAAAACGAATCTGATGAAGACAGAGGTCCTATGCCTGAGTCGAAGTGGGGTTGGGTTAGGGATTGCACTCCCGTCCTTCAGTGGGGCACCATTGGTGCCAGCACCGGAGGTTAGGAGTTTGGGAGTGCTCCTGGATACTTCCTTAACTATGGAGGACCAGGTAGCAGCCACTGCCAAATTGGCCTTTTACCATCTTTGGCTGATCAGGCAGTTGGTTCCCTTCCTCAAATGCAGTGACCTCGTGACAGTGATCTGTGAGATGGTCACCTCAGGATTAGACTGCTGTAATGCCCGCTACATGGGGCTGCCCATGTCTCAAATCCGGAAGCTGCAGCTGGTGCAAAACACCATGGCCAGGCTTCTGATGGGGCTATCTAGATGGGAGAACATACAGCCTGTGCTAAAGGCACTGCACTGGCTGCCGATAGCGTACCAGATTCATTTCAAGGTCCTGGTTCTTACCTTTAAAACCCTATATGGTCAGGGATCTACATACCTGAGGGACCGCTTTTCCCCACATGTCATATGAACATAAGAGAAGCCAACGTTGGATCAGGCCAATGGCCCATCTAGTCCAACACTCTGCCACACAGTGGCCAAAAATACCAGATGCCATCAGGAGGTCCAGCAGTGGGGTCAGGACACTAGAAGCCCTCCCACTGTTGCCCCCCCCCCCCAAGCACCAAGGATACAGTGCATCACTTGGCCCAGCCTGAGAGTTCCTATCTATACTTTGTGGCTAATAGCCACTGATGGACTTCTACTCCATATGCTTATCTAATTCCCTCTTGAAGCTGTCCATGCTCGTAGCCACTGCCACCTCCTTTAGCAGTGAATTCAATGTGTTAATCACTCTTTGGGTGAAGAAGTACTTCCTTTTATCCGTTCTAACCCTACTGGTCAGCAATTTCATTGAGTGCCCCTCTGAGAGCACTGCGATCAGGGACTCAGAACTGACTGGCCCTCCCAGGACTTAAGTAGGCTAGGTTGTCAATAACCAGGACTAAGGCTTTCTCAGTGGTGGCCCCATCCTGGTGGAATGAGCTCCTGAAGAAAATCAGGGCCCTGTGGGACCTTTTACAGTTCTGCAGGGCCTGTAAAACAGAGCTCTTCCACCAGGCTTTTGGAAACTACCACCACCACCACCAATAGTGATGGTTGAATATGAGAGGGCCCTGAAACTGCTACCAACAGCCTAACAGAGATCAAGTACTGCAAGGACAATCAAAAATGGACACTGCAAAGTGACTGAGTGAAGAACACGGAATAGTGGCTGCTACCATCAAACGAATGACAACGACTACTCGCACTTTATTATGGTTTTAGAATTATTTTTGTTGAAACGTATGTTTTAATGTATCTTATTTGCTTTATGTAAGCTGCCCTGAGCTGGCTTCAGCTGGGATGATGAGGTAGAAATTCAGTAAATAAATAAATAAATCTTCCCAAGGATTCACATTGACCAGCTGATCTTAAATCAATATTGTGTACATAGCTATTAGCTCCCCATCCCATTTCATTTCCCCCTGTATAGAGATGACAACCAGAGTAATTCTGAATACTTGGATGGTCACCATTTTAACAAAATGATGTACTAGACGATCTTTTGGTCTTGTTCTCTAAGACCTTCCTACAAATCATATACATGAGTGCTGATTGGATTACTATGTGGCTGTGTATAATGCACACGTTTTCCACTACATATGTAGAATAAGAGCTTTTGCTTTTTTGATAATAATCACAGTCTACTGTATAAGAACACAGAAGATAAACAAATCTATATAACTAGCAAAAATTACCATACCAAGAAAAATTCAATTCCAATTTATAATCAGTAGAAAAGCAGATTGTAACAGCTGAAATGCACAAAGAAATATGCAGAAAATCAACTTTTGAATCCAATAAATAAATAAATAAATACAGGAAACAAATGTGTATTACATTGCTATGATGTGCAACACATTTATACATGACCAAAAAAAAAAAAAAAAAAACACTTCACAATTTTCACATGCATTTATTTTTGATAGGATTTTTTCTCTGAGTCTGCTTTGTGGGAGAGCGGGGTATAAATTTGATAAATAAATAAATAATGGAGAAAAGAGAGCTCACTCTGTCAGACAGGTTAGAAATTTTAATAATAAATAAATTGCAGATATACTTTTCTGTTGCCATATAACGCTTAGCACTTATACAGTGCAATTATCTACATGAAATCACTGGGTGAGGACATCTAGAGATTTGGGCTAGGCTGTCACAAATATGCAGATGACACTCAGTTCTATCTCTAGGGTTGCCAGGTCCTTCCTGGGAAAGTGGCAGATAGGAGGAATTTACCAGGAGAGGGATGCCCAGGCAATGTCACCGGTGACATGATGACATCAATTCTAGCACACACAGGTAGAGGTGTCATTGCACTGTGATGTCACGGTGACAGTCTTGTATTTGGGCAAATATTGTAGAGTAAAAATGGCTTCTACCAGAGAGTTTTTGCTCAAATACAAGAGTATTACTGGAAAGTCATGGGAAGATGACATAACTTCCTGTGCACACTGGAAGTGATGTTGCCACATCACCAATGACGTGGCCTGTGCCTTCCTCTTTTGCCTGGCAAGTCCCCTGGCCAGCCAGCTGATCAGCAGCAGAGAGCATAGCCTGGTGGGGGGATCCCTGCCACCACTGGGGGGGGGCTGGCAACCCTATCGATCACTTTCAGAGAAGCCCAGGGAGGCTGTAGAAGCCCTGAACCAGTGCTTGGAGGAAGTTTTTGAGTGGATGTGAGCTAATAAACTGAAAAACTTAATCCCAACAAGACAGAAGTGCTACTGGTGAGGGGAAGATCTGACCCAGGACTTAAGGTGTCACTCATTCTAAATGGGGTTGCACTTCCCATGAAGGAACAGGTCTGTGGTCTGGGGGTGCTCTTGCATCCAAATCTACTGCTGGATGTGGCAGAATTTGGGGTTCAATTTGGGGCCTTTCAGTTTTTCTGTGTTATGTAGATTTTGCTATAATTGACTTCTGTTTCTTGGTTCTGAAGTCCCATAAGCCTTTGCTCTTTTGCTGGCAGTTTAGATGTGAAACTAAAGCTTTGCCCTGTAGATGTAACTTTGCCTGAATTCACATTCCACAGCCTTCCAAGTGCCAGGCTCCAAAGCCTAAACATAGCTGTCTAGGTCTTTTTGACATTGCAGTTAAGATGAACTTTTGCCCAGATATATATTTATTATCAACTTACAATGGGCTAGGATTTGGCAAGTCTGGTACATTGTAATTGATGCCTCCCTTGATTCCTATTGATTGAAAAAAATTAAAAGGAGGCTTTGGATTTTGTTCACCTAGGCTTCAGTGAGGTCTTGGTCCAAAGTCCAGGAATTCCTTGTTCTTTCTGAAGTATACAGTATATCAGGTACTGGGATTTTCTATATGTTATTGGGTATTGGTACTGAAGATATACTATTGAATTTTACTTGTGTATGGTTTGAAGAATAAATGTTTGTAGTTCAAGGCAATTGTTCTCTCTGTGTTTCTCTCCTTCTGCAGGCCTGAGCTCCTTAGCCAGATTCCACCCACCCATAGAAAAAAACCCTAATGGGGTTGGGGATCCCTGGTGGAGGCCTGCACCCCTAAAATTCCCCTATACTGGATAAGCAGGTGGCAGCTGTGGCCTGGAGTGGCTTTTACTGGCTTCAACTAATTAGCCAGCTGTGGTTTTTCCTGGGCAGAAAAGATCTGGTCCTGTAGTGCATAACCTGGTTTCATCTAAATTAGATTACTACAATGCACTCTACATGGGGCTGCCCTTGAAAAGTGTTTGGAAACTTCAGTTGCCACAGAATGCTACAGGATGTTGACTGGAGTGGATTGCAGAGACCATATTACTACAGTTTTGGCATACCTACCCTGGTTCCCAATTTGTTTCTGGAAACAATTCAAGGTGCTGGTCTTTACTTTTAAAGCCCCATACAATTTGGTGCCAACATACATGAAGGACCGCCTGTTCTCTTATGAACCTACCTAACCACTACAGCCATCTTTAGCAGCCCTGCTGTGAGCCTTTTGATATTCAGTGGGTGGAAACCCAGGATAAGTCTCAGCCATGGCACCAAACCTTTGGCACTCTCTCCCCAGGGAACTCTGTCCCCTTCTGTTGCCATCTTCTACCGGTGCTGAAGACTTTTTTTTTTTTGGTCTGGCATTCCCTCAGTGATCCCTTCTTCCTAATCAATGATATATAACAATATCTCTCCTTATAAATATTTATCTTTTGGTTTCGCAAGATTCCATGCACTCCCATTGACTGTAAAATGCCCTCCCTCAGCCATTGGCCCATCAGCCACCACTCAAGAGTACTCGCATGCCATTGGCCGGGTGCTGGGTCTGCTCCTCTTCCCCACCAGACAGCTCTGTCTCCTGAGGAAGACAGTTCTCTTGACTCCTGTGAGGGACTGTCCCCTCAGTGGCTGTTGGTAGGTAGCCAATCTTGGTTCTGGGAGTAAAAAACAAAGGACTTTCAGCATAACCCCCTCCCCAATGGCCACTTTCCTGTCAGAATAAATGGAAAAAGGCTCTTTCTCCTGCTTAGCTTCAGCATGGCTGGCTGGCTAACGAGGTGGGCCAGCAACCATCAAACCATTTTCTTCAACTCCCCGCTGTGCGGCTGACTTTCCCCTAGGGATGCCAATCTCCAGGTGGGACCTGGAAATCTCCCACTGTTACAATTGACCTCCAGATGACAGAGATCAGTTCCCCGGGAGAAAATGGTTGCTTTGGAGGGTAGACTCTATGGCATTATACCCTGCTGAGTCCTTCCACACACACCCCAAATGCTGCCCTCCACAGGATCCACACCCCCCAAATCTCCAGGTATTTCCCTAATCAGAGTTGGCACCTGTACTTTCTCCTCTGTCAGTAAAAGGCCCTTTCCACACCTATGTTGCCCTTTGGTGTAGTGGAGAGCCAGTTTGGTGTAGTGGTTAAGTGCGCGGATTCTTATCTGGGAGAACCGGGTTTGATTCCCCACTCCTCCACTTGCACCTGCTGATGTGACCTTGGGTCAGTCACAAGCTCTGGCACAGCTGTTCTCTCAAGGACAGTTTGTGTTAGAGTTCTCTCAGCCCCACCTACCTCACAGGGTGTCTGTTGTGGAGAGGGGAAGGGAAAAGAGTTTGTAAGCCGCTCTGAGACGCCTTTGGGCAGTGAAGGGCGAGGTATAAATCCAAACTCCTCCTCCTCCTCCGGGAGAAGACTCATTGGGCCCAGTCCTGATCAGGTTGCCAACTCCAGGTGGGCAATTCCTGGAGATTTGAGGGATGGAGCCTGGAGAGGGTGAGGTTTGAGGAGGGGTGGCACCTCAGACAGGTACGATGCCATAGACTCCACCCTCCTATCCAGCCATTCCCTGTTGTGGAACCATTGTTGCCAATCTCCAGGTGGTGGCTGGAGATCACTCAAAATTACAACTGCTCTGTAGGAGGGATGGGGGAGGAGATGGAAAACTAAAGGTAGGTTGATGGTTGGCTGGGAGGGAGATAGGGTTGTCAACTCCAGGTTGGGAAATTCCTGGAGATTTGAGGGGTTGAACCTGGAGAAGGTGAGTGTTGAGGAGGGGTGGGACCTCAGACAGGTACAATGCCATAGACTCCACCCTCCAAACCAGCCACTCCCTCCTGGGGAACCACTGTTACCAATCTTGGGGGTGGGCTGGAGACCACTCAAAATTACTACTGCTCTTCAGGTAGCAAAGATCAGTTCCTCTGGAGAAAATGGTGGACTCTGTCATTATACCCTGCTGAGATTGCCACAGCAAATTGTCACTGAGTGCCCAAAGCCGGGGCACTCTCCCAGAGCCTCTTTCTAGAGCCTGTTGTATTTATTTCCACAATGGGCCTTATTCCTAGTATAAATATAAATAAATATGCAGAGACACTCCAGTCTAAGCCCATTAATTTTAGTGGATTTAGAATGGAATAACTCTGTATAGGATAGCATCAGGATACTGTCTCTTGGATATTCAAAGTACTTTGCATACATTATTTGAATAATGCTTGCAACCTTATAAAGTTGGTCAGTTGGGTGAGAATGAAGAGTGTGCTTCCATAGCCCTGGCTTCTGGATCAGTCAGGAAAATCATGTACAAGGCATCCATTTGCATGTGTGATTTCTCATCCATCTGGGAAGAATTATGGGGTATATTGCTTCTATGCATGTATGGCCATAACTGGAACAAAGTGTATATCTCCAGTATTAGTACCATTCCAACAGGGCTTATGGCTAGTCATATTTGTTTTATATTTCATTCTAGTAGTAAAGAGTTTATGCTGCATTTGTTAATTCATTTAGATGTCTTCCTGAATTTCTGTTTAGGTGAACAGTGTAATTCTAAGCAGATCTATTCAGAATCTTATTGAAGTCTACTCAAAGTGTGTTCCTCCCAGGAAAGTGTTCTTAGGAATACACCATACGCTTCTTCTCATAACTTCTTTGAGCAGTGACTGTAATTGGAGCATTTAAAAAAACTGCTATCTGATTCCTTCAAACCACTTCTTGCTTCTATATCTCTTAGCCTACTCCCATAGCTATCAAACCTGTGGTTGCCATTAGAAGTTGCTGTGCCTGTCTGCTTCATTTCCAGTCATAGGTATCACAAGAGATTCAAACTTTTGCATGCTGTCACTAGCTTATATTTTGGGTTCTCTTGACGGCAGAGCAAAAGGTCTGTCAGGCATATGCTAATGGCTTCATGCAACTGGCTGGCCATATTTAGAAAAGAAATGCTGCAATAGGTGACCATAGGTTATAGCACTATTTATTTATTTTTATTTATTTATTTATTTAATTTTTATTCCACCCTTCTGGCCAAGGCCGGCTCAGGGCAGCTTACAAACAGATAAAGATCCCCACCCTTGGACCGCTCTGACTCAGGCACAGGACCTCCATCTTTATTGGGTTCAATTTCATCCGGCTCAGCGTAAGCCAACCAGCCACAGCTTGTAGTGCCAGACCTAGGTCTTCCTGTTTGGATTCAGACTGGCCATCCAACAGCAGATAGAGCTGGGTTTCATCCGCATATTGGTGACAACCCAGCCCATGCCTCTGGGCAATCTGGGCAAGAGGGCACATATAGATGCTGAAGAACATCAGGGACAGCACCGCCCCTTGAGGCACACCACAATCCAGTGGGTGTCTCTGGGATAGCTGTTCCCCTAGTGCCACCCTTTGTCCTCGACTTTGGAGAAAGGAGGCAAGCCATTGCAAGGCTAGCCCCTGAATTCCCACGTCGGCAAGACAGTGGATCAGTAGCTGATGGTCAACCATATAGAACATGGCCGACAGATCTAACAACAGCAGCACTGCCAATCTGCCTCGATCCAGGTGCCTCTGGAGGTCGTCTGTGAGGGCGACCAGTGCTGTCTCTGTCCTGTGGCCCGGATGGAAGCCAGACTGGAAGGGATCTAAAATAGAAGCATAATTCAAAAAGCCCTGTAGCTGCATCGCCACTGCCCTCTCTATTATCTTGCCCAAATAGGGCAAGTTGGAAACTGGCCAATAGTTGGCCAATTCGGCTGGGTCCAGAGATGGTTTTCTCAAGAGAGGGTGCACCACTGCCTCCTTAAGTTCCTCAGGGAACAGCCCCTCAGAGAGGGACTTGTTGATAATCTCCCTCAAGGTACCCCAGAACCCCTCATGGCTAGCTTTAATTAGCCATGACAGGCATGGATCAAGGAGGCATGTGGTGGAGCATATAGTTAGGAGCAATTTATCAACTTCCTCTAGACTGAGCGGGCTGAAATAATCCATGATGTGACAAGAAGACGTGCTTGGAGCCCCTAATTCCTTTACTGTATCAACTGTAGCGGGGAAATCATGGTGGAGTGACAAGACTTTATCCACAAAATAGCTCGCAAAGACCTCACAGCCAATATCCAATTCCCTACCATTTTGCCTGTCTTGAGGCAGAGCCATAATAGACGGAATCATTCTAAACAATTGTGCTGGGCATGAGCTTGCAGATGCAATCATGGCCACATAGTGTTGTCTCTTAGCAGCCTTGACTGCCATCTCATAGGATCTCATAAATGTCCTATCGGATGGTCTTGTAGCTTCATCGCAGGTGTGGTGCCACTGCCTCTCTACCCGTCTTAAGCCCCATTTCATCAGCCGCAACTCCTGGGTAAACCATGGAGCGAGCTTAGAGCAGAGGTGCAGAGGGTGCTGGGGAGCAATCTTGGCAATGACTGTCAAGAGTCGGCTATGCCAGTCCTCACCAAGCTCATTCAGCGAGCCACCAGGGGGCTTCAGATCCATCAGGCTCCACGGGTGAGCCCAAATAGGCTCACCATCCAAACAGGGTTGGAGCGGCTTGTTCAGGTGAGCCTTCAAGGCAAAGTGGTCTGACCATGGCACTGCCGAGGCAGTGATTCAGTCCGCTGTAATCCCTGTCACAAAGATCAGATTGAGCTTGTGCCCAGCCCGGTGAGTGGGGGGCATTACCAGTTGACAGAGTCCTAGCACCACCATGGACAACACCAGGTCTGCTGCCTGAGTGGAAGCCACATCATCGGCATGGACATTGAAATCACCCAGGACTATCAGTCTAGGGTGTTCCAGGGCCCAGCCTGATATGGCCTCCACCAGGGATGATAGGGTATTTACTGGCACGTTGGGTGGTCAGTACACCAGCCAAATTGCCACACTCTCCTCACCTTCCCAGACCAGGCCAGCACACTCTATGTCTGTGATCTCCGGTGACAAGAGCGCCCTGAAGGAGTAAGTCTCCCGGATTAATAATGCCACTCCCCCCATCCCCTAGTCCGTGATTGGTGAAGGACTGAGAACCCAGGCAGAACTGATTGGGAGAGAGATACTGTCTCTCCCTCTCTCACCCAGGTCTTGATCACACATGCCAGGTCTACATTCTGCTCCTGCACAAAGTCCTGAAGTACTGTGGTCTTATTATTTATAGACCTGGCATTACACAATCTTCTTAGCCCCACTGCCTGCAACCTTTAGGATGGGATGTAGGCTGGAAGGGGGCCGAGTTAAAATATTTCTCTGCCCCCTTCCCTTATCTCTCTGCCTACTCCCACTGCTGTACTTTGCCCTCCCCAGGATCACTGGTATCACTTGCCCAGCCATCCCTGAGATGGTCTTCACTAAGCCACAGACCAATCGGTGAGATGGCTGTTGTCACAATATACAATATATCGAGGGGGGATGGAACTATAGTAGTTCTCTGGGTACTGCTCGTCCTATCACTCCTAATACTCTGCTCTATCCTAATTACTTGCTATCTATCTTAACCTTATCTAATCTATCCTAAATCTCATCTAATTTAACACTTTAACAATTTAGTATGGGTGCTCTAAGTCCTGGCCAGTAACTAATTAAGTAAAGGCTAGTAACTAATAGATTTCTTGCCTAACAATTTAGTATGGATACTCTAAATCCTGGTCAGTAACTAAATAAATAAAAGCCAGTAACTAATAAATTCTTGCCTAATTTGTCAGGTAAATATTCCCACAACAATAGGATAGTCAGATTCTAATATTGCATAATCAGTCAATAATCCAATTAATCAATTTAGTAATAGGATACTCAATCTCAATTAATTAATTTTGACAATCAGAGAAATCTATACCAATCTCAGCACTACATTTCAAAATTTAATATCAGTCGCTATGCTACAATTCAGAACACTCTCTTTAATTAACTGATACTCCCTATTAGACCTTAAATTACTCACAGATTATCATCTAACATTAATTAATATCCAATTTTAAATCAACGGTCTAACAATATTCTTTGAGTGATAGGCTAGCTGCACGTTCAGTGAACTGTATTGCTGCAGTCTCTTCATTGCCACGATATCTCCCTCGGTTCCAATAGATCGTTGTAATATGAAGTGGCCAGCTGCAATGTGTGGTTCTATAGGTCTCCTCCTGATGGCACCGAAGGGCTGCTGCTCCCCTGGTCCCAAGGAGTCCTCCTCCCTGAGCCCAGGTCACTCGCCTCTGATGAAAGTGTAAGAAATAAGCATGGCCTGTCTGTATGAACAAAATGTCTCTCTATTTCAGCCTTATTGTTTTCAACACTGGCCAGCCAGATGCTTCTGAGACTGCCATACGTGATTACTTTGATGTTTGCCTTTATTTATTTATTTACTTCCAATTTGTATCCCACCTTGCAAACTGGCTCTAGTTAGCGTACATAAGTTATCAAGGCGGTGTATATAAATTAGCATCTGATGCATAATCTAAGGCCAAAATAATTTTATTGAACCCTATACAGCATATATGAATCTGAGAATCCTGCCAGCCAGCCATAGACTTTCTTAGAAAAAAATATTCTAAGAATGAGATACGCAAGATGACCAATAGTTGCTTCCAACTTTGACCTTCTGAATTAAAACTATACTGTTTTCTTTTAAATTTCAGTAATGTGAAATTATTTAGGTTACATATAGAGTTGTGTAAGGTTTTCTTTTTCTTTAAATCAAGCTGTGTAAAAAGAAGATTATTTTTTCTCCAACAGAAGTCTGAAAAATCTATACTGATATTCTAAGATCAGGAACAAATGTGGGTGAAATGTGTTTCTGGTCTCCATATTTTTATCAGTATTCATTTATACCCATTTTCATCACAGAATGTATATCTCTGGCCATGTTTTTCTTTTGGAGACTGAACTCTTTTTAATATATTATCCAGAGTAATAATATTTAGAAAAGTTGAAAAATCTAAGCTCACTTAAACATTAAAAATAGATCTTAGTTTGGGGCCATGTTCCAAGTGCAGACAGCTTGTGCCAGTATGGAATTCCATCTTCTTTGCACTAAGCTGTAGTAAAAAGAAAATATGTTTTTACAGCTATTTCCATAACAAAACCTTTCCTTTGACATTCATTCTAGGTTATGCTAATTCTCAGTCTTTGTTTCTCTGATGGAGTCCTTGGAAAGTTGTCAAGTTTTCAGTGAGAGGGAAGCAGAATGGATTTATTAACAGCTGCATTCCCATGAACGATGGTTTTGCTGAGAAGTTGTCTCAGTCCCACAAAAGTGATCAATGAAAAGAATCAATCCCCCAAGTATGGATCCCTTTGCTGCCTTCTGAAGTAGGGATGGAACCTACAGGTGCAGTTTCCATGGCTGAATGCCCCATTCTAGCATGTATAATTTCAGCCATTGGGAAGGCATGTGCAATGCTAAACAGAAGATACATCTATTGAATTTATATCCCAAACTTCCTCCAAGGAGCTAGGGATGGTGTACATGGTTTCCCCTTCCATATTTGGATTGGACCCAGACTACATGTTCCACTAACTGAAGACACATAGTCAGGAGAACAGAACTTTCCTGCCTTTCCCTGTCCCATGGCAGCCCACTGATTTCCCTGAAGTAACTCTCCTGAGGGACAAGGGACCCTCACAAATGGCAGAAGTGGCAAATCTGCTGTCTGCAGCCTAAAGGGGAAATTGGGAGAAATAGCCTCTCCTGCTATGGTTCATATGACAGCTTTGCTTATCTGACCAAAGGGGTAAGATTGGCAGCTGCCCATTCACATCATTCTTAGTGGTGGCTCCCACATGGGTGGTGTGGCCTTGCTGGTATGACCTTGAGTCAGTCATAAGCTCCTTCAGAGCTGTTGTCTCAAGGACAGTTCTCAGGAGAGCTCTCTCAGCCCCACCTACCTCTTAAGGAGTCTGTTGTGGGGAGGGGAAGGGAGAGGGATTGTAAGCCACTCTGAGATTTCTTTGGGTAGTGAAAGGTGGGGTATAAATCTAAACTACTACTACTACTCCCCCTCCTCCTCTTCTTCTTCGTAGAATGGCATGGTTGAGGAGGTTAGGCAGACTCTCACACTTCCATCATTTCACAGAATATGCAAAACTATAAAACTAAATACACACTATTTTAACCCATATCTATGTGTGTATTTAGTGTGGGGGGTTGTATTTTAAGCTGGCGATAGCCATTAATTAAACTTGATTGATTGATAATGTTGAAGAGGACATTTTAAAAGAGATTAGAACTATAGTAGAAGGGACAGCCCACAGTATAAATAATTTCCTGAAACACTATTTGTATTTTTTTATTTACTTCACTTATAGCCTGCCTATCTTACAGAGATTAGAAAAACCCATCTTCAGTCTCAGCAAGACAGGCAAATTATGAAGTAAATAAATGAAATAAATAAATTTAATTCTCAGCATGGCCCCATCTGTGGATGTTTAAATCCAGAGACTGAGGTCATGAACAGGTCAGACAGATCTCTCTCTGCATACCAGAGAATAGCCACATGTTTTCAGTAAAATCTGATTTTTAAAAAAGAAAAGAAACACTGTGGTAAAATCATAGAGTTTCTGGCAATTCCTAGAGCTACCCTATGATACTTCTGTGGTTTCTCCTGGTGTGACATAGTGACACAGCTAACATAGGGTTGTTGGCCTCCCACCTGGCAGCTCTAAAATGATGTAAGTCAGGGGCAGATAGATAAAGTTAGGTTGGCTGGTGGCTAGATAGGAGAGAAGAAAGTTCCCCACTAGTATTGCTCCTTGCTGGGATTCTTCTGCCATGCACATAAAGTGTGCGCAGTGTGATTACATCACTGGTAGTGATGGCATCACACTAGGACCATTGCATGGTGATGCTCTAGCATTCACGGCAAAAACTCTATAGTAATCATAACTCATATTCATTTGTTTAACTGAATTTTCATTTGTTTAGTAATTTGGTTAGTATGCATTCTATTTTACTTTTAAAACCCCCAAAACCTGTTAATGTGATCAGTCCCCTGCCATGTATGCAGCACAGTGAGTAAGACAATATCACATAGTGCTATTTGAAAGAAGGAGCTCTAGAGGAGGTATACATGGTCTGTCGTGCAACTATGTGCTAGAAATAGAATTAAAGAGTTCTATAAAGATTCCTTCTAATGCAATCACTCCCATAGTGATTGCTTTCATGCATGCTTTTAATATCACGTTATCAATTTTATTGATTAGAGTTTTAATTGGTTAATAGATGATGGCATAAAATTGGTAAGACTTCATGTTAAGGAGAAAAAAATATATTTATTTCATATATACCCCACTCTTCCAATATGTGCAGAGTGGCTAACAACATAAATTAGAAACATTCACAATTAAATCACTTTATCTAATTGCTAAGTAGTGGCGCTCATCTGGGTAGTCAAATCCATTGTGGGACATGAATATTTTGCATGGGTATTTTTTGGAAATCTTATTCCCCTACTCCCCAAAAAACTGGCAAAAAACACTGTTTGGTGTCATTTTTGGTTCCTACGCAAATCTAAAATCTGGCACATGAAAACAGTAGTGGTTTAATGAGATGGTGACTAGGATAAGGAGGAGGGTGTAGCTGCAAAGACAATGAGCAGAAGGAGATGAAGAGAAGGAGAAAGGAAGGAAGAGAGGGAGCTGAAGGAGACAGATAGGAGATAGTGGTTAGGAAGGAGATGAGGTCACAGTTACAGTGAGCAGGAAGCAGTAGGAAGTGATAAAAAAACAAGGGGAGGTAGTGATCACAAAGAGTGGAAGGAAGAAGTACAAAATAAAAATAAAGATCATCCTTACACAGAACCCAGCAAGTTACAATTTCACTATTCAACAGATACAGTAATTACTATAATCTCAGGATCTAAATGTTTTTCCATCTCATGATGGTCAATAGAAGGCCCTCCAGAGTAGCCAGGCTTTACAGTATTTTCTGAAAGCCAAATGAATTGGAATCTGACATATAGCTCCATGGCAGCTACAGAAAAAAGCCTGGTCTCTGACCAACAGTAGCTGTACTTCTTGAGAAGTAAGAATTTTCAAGACAGATTGTTCAGTTGACTCAAGAATATACCAAGGTTCTTACCTGGACAGGCCATCCCATCGGTATGTAGCTCCTGATAGTGAAGGAATTTAAAGGTAATAAACAACCTGAACCAAGACACAAACTGGAAGCCAGTGCAAATCTCCCTGTTCTCCAATGAGTAAAGTAACAACTACATTTGTACCAGGTGATGCTTCCAAGTTGTTTTCTAGGACACCCCTTTGAAGACCATGTTACAGTACTCATATCCTGAGATTACAGTAGCACGAATCAGCATGACCACCCAGATTGACTGAATCAAGCAGGAATACTTGACCAAACATAGATAGAAAAAACACTCCAAACTATGGTCTGCAGCTGACAATCTAAGAGCCCTACAAAACTTTTAATATGCTCTGAAAGAAATACAGGCCATCCAAATGAAGGAGATAAATCCTTCCCTAGAATATCAGTTCGGTTGCCCTATATTGACATTTTGGTAACATGAAAATACTAGGAATAAGGCCCATCGTGGAAATAAATACAAGCTCTAGAAAGAGGCTCTGGGAGAGTGCCAAGGCCTTGGACATTCAGTGTCAATTTGCTGTGGTGACCTCAGCAGGATGTAATGACACATAATCCACCATTTTCTCCAGAGGAACTGATCTTTCCTACCTGAAGAGCAATTGTATATTTGAGTGATCTCCAGCCCTCACCTGGAGATTGGCAACAATTGTTACTCAGGAGGAAATGGCTGGTTTGGAGGGTGGAGTCTATGGCATTGTACCTGTCTGAGGTCCCACCCTCCTCAAACCCTGGAGTTGGCAACCCCATCTCCTTCCCAGCTAACCATCCACCTACCATTATCTGCCTCTCTGACTGCAACTGACTTCTGCCATCCCAGATCAGGTGTAATTCTAAGTGATCTCCACCTCTCACTTGGAGATTGGCAACAGTGGTTTCCCAGGAGGGAATGGCTGGTAGGGAGGATGGAGTCTATGGCATTGTACCTGTCTGAGGTCCCACCCCTCCTCAAACCTCACCCTCTCCAGGTTCCATCCCTCAGATCTCCAGGAATTTCCCATCTGGAGTTGGCAATCCTATCTCCTTCACAGCCAAGCATCAACCTACCTTTATTTCCCCCTCACTCTTCAGCTTTCCATCCCCCACCCACCCACCTGCAGCCTCTTCCATGCTCTGAAACCCTGACTGCCACATCATATTGGCTGTCATGGGGGGGGGGGCATCTCAGCAGGGTATAAGGACACAGAGTCTACCATGTTCTCCAGAGGAACTGATCTCTGCTATCTGGAGAGCAGTTGTAATTCTGCTCTCACCTGGAGATTGGCAGCAATGGTTTCCCAGGAGGAAAAATAGTCTTTCTCTGCAATGGGGACCAAAGCAGCTTACATCATTCTCCTCTCTGCCTTTTGATTTGCACAATCTGAAAATCTGTGACTGACCCAAAATCACCCACTCAGCTTCTACAGAAGGAACCTGGATCTAGTAGACCCTGCTCTGAAGTGCTGACTGCAATGCCTAGGGTAGCCAACCTCCAGGGGGAGCCTGAAGATCACCAGGTATCACAACTGAACTCCAGATTCCCCCTCCCCAAGGAGAAAATAACTGCTTTGGAAGGTGGACTTTATGGCATTCTGTTCAGCTGAGGCCTCTCCCCTCCCCAAACCCTGGCTTCCATAGACTCTACCAGAAAATCTCCAGGAATCTCCCTACCAGGAGCTGGCAATCCTAGTCAGGACTGGCCCCAATGATTTCCTCACAAAGGCCTGCAAAGGGTTTCCTTCCTTTGTCTGAACAAGCTTGGATGCCTACTGTGGCGAAATGGGCTCCAGTTTACAACTCAGCTGTTCACCTCTCACCCTCATCCCATGGGCATATCTCACTCCTTAAGTCTGCTGCTATGACTCACTGAATTGTCACTGCCTTTTTAGAGGGACAGTGAGACCCCTCTGGCTGAATCTCCGTATTTGGAAATGGAATCCCCAATCTTTGGAGGATCCCTGGAAAGTTGGCAACCCAAGGGTCTGGCCTTTCCTTGCTCCCCTGGGCTACCCCCTCCCTTTGGTATTGTGCAGAGCAGGGGAGACTATGTGGTCTGAGCACAACACAGATTATTAGCCCAAATAAAATAATTTAACTATTTACACAATTATGGAGCACACACACACTAAATAAATAAGGCATAACTGTAGGAGTAAGCACACACCATGACACAACAGGGGTTAAACACAATCCTCTTTCCCTGCACACAACACTTTCTAGGTCCGGAGGTTATGTGCTCAGGATAGGATCTCTCCTTGGACTGGCTCTACTTCAGCCTCTCTCTCTCTTACCCAAGAGAGCAGGGAAACTTCCATTCATTCCCCAGTCCAGCTGACTGTGGAGTGGCTGAATTTCTGCTGCCTCCCAGGGACGAAGACTGCCTTGGGACAGTCCCTGTTTTCCCACTCTTTTTAGCCTTGGGACAGCTGGAAATATCAAGCAGATGAGAAAGCCCCATTCAACCCAGTGAGTGATACCCCTGCAAGCCCCTTTCTGGAACTACAGCTCAATTAAGCCTTTTGGGGGAACATTTTAAACACAGAGATGGTAGCCATCTTACAGACACAGGTAACTGCCATAACATCTACCAACAGCTACTGAGGGAAAAAGTCTCACACAGTAGGCAATTGTCTTCGTCAAGAGAGAAAGCCATCTGCCAGAAATTCTGAGAGGGCACAGTGGCTGAAGGAGTGGGCAGGGAAGAGGAGCAAACCCAGCACCTGGCCAATGGCACACGAGTACTCATGAGTGGCAGCTGGGTGGGACTCAGGTAACGCAGCCAGTGGCTAGGGACAAATTCTGAGTGACAGATCATTGAGTCAACTGATTTTGGCATGGTGTAGAATGTTCAGGAGAGTCTATGACCAAAACAGAATTATATTATAAAGAGATAAATTAAATTGTTAATTAATACTCATAAAGCACAGACAATTAACTAAAATTTCTTAACAGATTGTCTATAATTTTTATACTGTAAACTCCCTCAAGACTTAGGAATGGGGAAGACTGGAAGTTCGAATAAATACACACACGTACAACCTGTGGATGTTTCCACTCAGGTTGTGGAGATGAACAGCTGCGGTACCTCAAAGGCTTTGAGCTGTTCTTTTTTCAAGCCTTACTCAAATGATTAATATGTAACTGTAGAATGCAGTCTCATTCCTGCATCCCATCCATGCCAACATTCTTTACTGAGCGGGATAGACAGTAATTGACTTTGGTTCTATCAACATCATTGACCAAAGCTCCTCAAGATAAAGAAGACTGCTGTTTTAAATTTAAATTTCTCATCTTTCATCAGGTACCCAGAAACACTTTTCAGTGTCAGTAATAACAACATTAGTTCTTGATTCGGTTTCTCCTGTCTGAGATTACATACGCTCCTCCTGCATCAAGTTGTCACCAGACATATACGAGTTCAGGCCCATGAAAATCAATGAAACATAGATACTTCAGATGAATAGGCCAATATACACAGAGAAGTCCAGTAGTGATTAAAATATATTTGTGGCTTCTAGCACTTGAAAGCAAACTTATCATTGGTCTGATGAATGATAATAGATAACATTATAATAGAGTGTCCAAAATGCTTCACATAACATTATCTCAGTAGCTGTTAAGTCATTCATGTAAAATATATATATATCAGTTTTCCATTTGGGATGGATAACTGATAATGGAATGTGTAAAGCTTTCTATCCCCCTTTACCCCAAGGGAGAGAAGTTTTTAACCCAAAGCCTTTGAGATAGTCTGTCCCTCAGTCAACAAAGCACAGTGTACACATCTACTTCATCTATCATTTCCTTAATTTACTGCTTTCTCCATTCGTTTCTTAACTTGCCCCACAATCTGCTTCTTATACTCTGTATTCCTGAAAATTTATACTAATTTCACTCTAGATTCTAAAGTTTTGAATTATTGTTCTTGCTTCTGAAGTAGAAGGAATGTGTTTGGGATTCTCTATTCCCCCTTCCCCTACAGAATGTTGTGCATGTATAGTTTTCTTCTGCCTTCACTTCATTCTTTCTCACCACCACCTTGTTATTGGTAAATCACTGCAGAAAAGCATTGCCCCGTCAGCTGGAATGAAGAGATGGACACCAATATGGATTTAACAAGGGCCACTTTATTAATTAATTTATAAACAAACAACTGGCAAGGGGTTGCTAGAATGTACTGAGGAATATGACAGGTGTCAAACTCCTGACCACCTTCATTTCCTTCAGGGCGATGCACCTGCCCCAATCTCAAGCCACCGAAGGTGGCTTTTGACCAGTGGCTTGGCATATTCAATAGAACCCCTGGCCCACCACCCCAGAAGCCGCAAAGGCCTGCCAAGGTAGGCCGGGCCAGATTGTTCCAAGGAAGATCACCCCTTCCTGGCCTTGAGCTGCAAAGGCCTGAAAGCCGTTCCTGGAGGACCCTTTAATTCCTTTATAACAATGCCCAGGTGCTCACCAGTGCACATCCTGATCATATTACCCCACCAACACAAAGTGACCATCGTATTTAACAAACACGCCCCCCCCCGAAGCCAATTTTCCAACACCCCCATCATCAGTGCAACGTAGGCAAAAACACCCCTCTCCATAGGCCAAACTGAATGAGAGGTGAAAAATTCCTACCTAGCCCCATGAAAAGGCAACCGATTGAACCTGCACTAAAATAGGGTGGGAGGGTGGGCCGAGCATGCAAGGGGACTGCTAAGACAGAGGGTGGGAGTTGAGTCTAAATAGGCTGGCTCCACCCCCTTCCTGGTACTGTGTTTCACGCAGTGCTGGTGTCCTTCACTTCATGCCTCACGAGGAGGCAATTCAGCCCCCTCCTGCCAGTGCAAGCTTGGCAGGAGTTCGGGGTCGCAATCTTGATGTGATTGTATTATTCCATCAGGGTTCTTTCTTCCTGGTGCACAGCAAATTTATGGGTTTTGTATTTATGGTCATATCAAGATTCCTTCTGTACTGTGTTTTTACTAATACAGAGGAGTGTATGCATGCATTAGCAAAACACCCTCAAAGTACCCTGATACACATTGAGAGGGGGGGGGTTGCAACTCTTTTTATGAGCATGTCCTTGTCAGTAATATAGAGGGAACACAAGAATGAAATTAAAGTTGTAGCTTCAATTGTGAAATGAATTGTAGAAATTCTTCCTGTTAACAAGAGTTCAGAAGGAATGAAACAGAGCAGAATGAATCCATGTAAAAAGAAAGGAACAGAATGGGGAAAATCTTCTCAACCATGCCCCTTTTACTCTCATATCCATGATATTTGAGCTGTTTTTAATTTTAAAACTCAGAGTTCTGGGACTCTCCCATGTAATTATTACCACAATAAAAATATATATATCAAGAACAGAAGTTGTATCCTAGCCCTTTTCATGTTGTGCTAGTTCACAGGGAACCATGTAGGAGAACTTAAAAAAAACGTAATCTCTTCCCTGCAGTCAAAATGTGATACAGTTCATTCTGCCACCTCAGCTCTCTGCCATGTGGAAGCCAGGCCTTAAACAGATTAAGGATTCCAAGGCTGAAACAAGCCTGTGAAATGTGAACGTAGGCACCCAGAAACTGACATTTACTGCCAAAACCCAAGACTAACCTGTCTTTGTAGTGGGGTGATATTAATTTGCTAGAATTGTTGATTCCCCAAAAAGAAAGCATTCCAAAAATCCCAAATGTTTAAATTATGTTCTTATTTAGGAAATCACTTAGAAAAAAAAGTAAATGAACAAATGTAACATAAAATTTGTAATATAATTCTATGTAGAACATTTCCCCATGATTTCAAGATGTATCAAATTCAACTAACTTTAAAAACTGAGCTCTTTTAAAGCAGTTTTTAAGGCAGTTGCTGGAAAGGGGACATAAATATAAATTACAAAATCAGATGAATTAACATTAAGGGACTGTTGTGTCATTGTTTGCTTTTTAATAGTGCCTGCATCTTTTTTAGCACATTGACAAAGTTAATTCAAAGTATCTTAGCATAATATCCATACAGAAACCCAACACTTCTAATGGTATACTTTTTCCACTGGAATTGGTTATAACTTTATTTTGAACAATTTCACTTCTTTTGTAACTTATCTTTTGCTTTAATACTGTGAAGAATCTTCATTCTGTCATATTTTAGATCTGTTAGATAGTATTGGAAGCTCCTATTGTACCATACTGTTTTGCATAGTTAAAGACGTTTGCAACCATTTGGTTTCCTTCTATCACCAAGACTTAATTAAAACAGCCTTTCTATCACCACCTAAAGCAAACTGTTTACCTATATTTGCTCACTGTTTACTTCACAAGAGGTAGAAGACCCAAATACGAGAGTAACATAGGTGTATTGGGATACAGCATGGGTCAAAAAATTTAACCCAAAGAAAAAGGCCTAATCTTTGGGTTGCAACTGGAGACTTGCTTTTTCCTTTAGTAAGTAAATGGCAGCATTATAATGTTATTCATACCTCATGTGGTGTCCTAACAATTCCAGTATTCAAACTGAAATGGCTATATTCTCTTTGTTACAAAGTATTAAATTTGTCCCTTGAGATTAGTGTGCAGGCACTTTTAAAGGATGAAGCAGGATTAGATAAGGTTTCTTACTGAGAAAGAATCCTGAAACAGTGTTGTTGAAACTTCAGAGTTATTAGTACCACCACCCCCCACCTTTGTGTTAATAGTTCAAATTACAAGTCAGAGTTTTAAATGATTCATTTACAAAATCAGGGGGGGGGGGTTGATGAAACCTAGGCAAGTTGCCAGTAGTGGCTGAGATAAGGCATTTAATTTAACTGTAGTTGAATCTTTCATATGTAATTTTAACAAATGCACCTCACAAAACTATGGTAATTGTGTCTATTCCTAAAAAATATTCCAAATGTTTTTCTTTTCTCCATTTGTTATTTTCATATGCGGGGGGCGGGGGGACGAGCCTATCCATATATCATGTAAATTTAACCTAGCATTTACTTTAAAAAAAATCCTGGCAGAAATGAAGTGAGATCATGGTTCACACAACTCCCCTGTGGTGAGATACGAGAGCTCCAGATACAGGAACAGCTCAGGCACTTCATTGTGGGGGAGATGCATATGCCTCGACTTCACGCAGCACTGAAGAAGCATGAAACAGGAAACTCATGCTTACCTTTCTTCTCAGAAGATGCAGAATCTGAAACTGGTATAATGCTTGATTCATGATATCAAACCAGTCTGGGAGCTGCTGCCACCTTGTTTCTTTCCACCCTGTTCTGGCACCACCTAGCTATCATTAACCTAGTTCTTTTACATGCAAATGTTGCCCAAGCCTTCTATTCTGTTTTTATAATGAATAAATTAAAAGTATAAAGTAGAAATGAATATTGTATATATCCAGTGTGGGTCATGAAATTAAGGATGCTGCTGTTAGGAATTCCAGGTTCTCATTGCTTAGACAAGCGGTCCCCAACCTTTTTGAGCCTGGGGCCACCTTTGGAATTCTGAAACAGGGTGGTAGGTGCAACCACAAAATGGCCACCATAGGAGACAGAGCACACAAAGGGCACAGAAGGAATGATTTTTTTAAAAAATACACTGGGAAAGAGGAGTAGGAGAGAGAATAAAACAAATACTGTGGTGGCAGCTTCCACAAAACAACATTATTTGGCCAGTGGCCAGTGGCCAATCAGAAGCCCTGCTGGAAATGCCCCACCCACTTTCCTGAAACACTGGGTGGGTGCCAGGAAAAGTGCTACAGCCAACATGGTGACCATGGGTACCATATTGGGGACCCCTGGCTCAGACTGTAAGAGTTACCTGACAGATCACAATCTTGAGGAAGCAATAGGTTAGAAAATCTGATGTATATAGGCCCCATTCACATGGAGCATTTGCCCCACTGAAGGCACAGGAGCCCCGCGGACTTTCCGTGCATGATCATACAAGCACATCTGGGAGGCATAGCGCTCCCATGGCCAACCCATGGCTTCCCTCCGAAAATGCAGAGTAAAAAAGGCCCCGGTCATACGGGCCAGAAAACGCAGGCGTGAGGCATGGCAGTTCTCCCTGGAGCAAAATAAGGCACGGTAGCCCGATCACACGGAAGCCGCGGGATACTGGCGCTCCCGTGATCAGACGCTGACCTTTGCCCCGGGGTTTACGGAAACTAGTACTTCGACCCTAGTAGTTTTTTACTCTGCGTTTTCGGAGGGAAGCCATGGGTTGGCCATGGGAGCACTACGCCTCCCAGATGTGCTCATATGATCACGCATGGAAAGTCCGCGGGGCTCCCATGCCTTCAGCAGGGGAAATGCTCCATGTGAATGGGGCCAAACTAGGGTCAAAGTACTAGTTTTCGGAAACCCCAGGGCAAAGGCTGGTGTCTGATCATGGGAGCGCCAGTATCCCGCGGCTTCCGACACCGGTCCATGTCCCGGGGTTTCCAGATGTTGTAAGTTTCCATGGGATGCGCACCAACGCTGAATGAGGCATGTGCATATGCAAGACACCAGCAGCGGCCCGCCCCCCCCACGGCACATGCGCGCTTCACAACAGCTCGGCTTGCGTGGTCTGCTGCGCCGCTTTTTTGCCGCACTGCAGCAGCGTGGTGTGATCAGCACTTGGAGCTGGAGCGTGGCAACCCGGTGGCCCATGTGATCGGACTACTGTGCTTTATTTTGCTCTGGGGAGAACTGCCATGCCTCCCCCCCTGCGTTTTCTGGCCCGTATGACTGGGGCCATAATCTGTGGGAGGTTCCTGTTCTATGAACAGTAACTGAACAGACTCACATGTCTCAGGTTGTTTACTCCCCCATCAGCATTATTCAGTAGTGGAATGTACATCATTGTGTACAGGTGAACTATGAGAAGCTGCAAGAATGTCTGGGCCCACTAAGCATAGTGTAGTGGGTAAAGTGTCAGATTAAGATCTGGGAAACCCAGATTCAGATCCCCATTGTGCCACTGAAGCTTGCTGGGTGACCTTGGGCCAGTCACACTCACAGCCTAACCTACCTCACAGGGTTGTTGTGAGGATAAAATGGAGGTGAGAAGAATGATGTAAGCCACCTTGGATCCCCATTGGGAAGAAAGGTAAGATATAAATAAATAAATAAATAAATAAATAAATAAATAAATAAATAAATGCAACAAACTAAATTTATAAGAATATAGTAAAATTATATATTGCATGAGTTTTGAAGAGAGGAAGTCTGGACAGAGAGAAGGCAATGCTACATAGAATCATAGGATCATACATTTGGAAGAAGCCTTGCACTCCATCTAATCTAACTCCCTGCTCAGTGCAGGATCAGCCTAAAGCATCTCTGATAAGTGTTTGTCCAGCCACTCATTGAAGACTGCTAGTGAGGGGGAACTCACCACCTCTCTAGTCAGTTGATTCCACTGCTGAACTACTGTAAAACAAAATTCCTAATATTCAGCTAGTATCCTTCTGCTAGGGGTGTGCACAAAAAAAAATAATCAGGATTTTTGGATTCAAATATATTGGACCCCCTCAAAAATTCAGGATTCCTGAAAAACTCAAATTCCAATTCTGTTTTTATAGCCAGTTTGGAGTAGTGGTTAAGTGTGTGGACTCTAATCTGAGAGAACTGGGTTTGATTCCCCACTTCTCCACTTGCACCTGCTGGATGACTTTGGGCAAGCCATAGTTCTGGCACAGCTATTCTTGAAAAAAGAGCAGTTTCTGTCAGAGCTCTCTCAGCCCCACCTACTTCACAGAGTGTCTGTTGTGGGGAGGGGAAGGGAAACGAGTTTATTAGCCGCTCTGAGCCTCCCTTGGGTACTGAAGGGCAGGGTATAAATCCAATCTCTTCTTCTTCTTCAATACCACAATGGTATTTGGATTTGGGTTGTTTTTTTTAAAAAAAAAATCTTAAATTTTTCTGGCTCCATTATACCCTATGGAACCATTATAATCAATGAGGAATCTATCTGAGGGTGTCCAGAGTTCTGGGGGTTGTTTTTCAAGAAAGAGGCACCAAAATTTCAGCATAGCTTTTGGTGCCTCTCCTCAAAACATCCCCCAAGTTTCAAAAAGATTCAACTTGGGGATCCAATTCTGTGAGCTCCCAAAGAAGATGCCCCATCCTCCATTTTTTTTCCAATGGTGCAGAAGAAACAGCAAAAAAAAATAAGGACTGATGATAAGCAAGGACTTATGCCCCCTTCAGTTTCTACTGCAGAGACTCTTGGTTTGTCATCAGTCCATCCTTTTTTGCTGTTTTTGCCCTCCTTTGGAAAAATGGAGAATGAGGGCAGCTTCTTTGGGGGCCCATAGAATTAGACCTACTGGACCAATCTTTTTGAAAGTTGGGTGGTCTTTTGAGTAGAGGCACCAAAAGCTATGCTGAACATTTGATACCTAAAAAAAACAGCCCCCAGACCTCAACATACCCCCAGATAGATTCCCTATTATCCCCTATGGGGATCATTGACTATAAGGGTTCCCATAGGCTATAATGGAGCTGAAGGCATTTAAAGGTATCATGGTCCTTCTAAAAGCCTTTGTGAAACTGCAGCTTCACCTAGAATGGTGTTTAAAGGAAATGCACTCTCTTTAAACACTATTTAACTGTGTTTCCCTGGATAATCCCAATTGGGGGGGGATTATCCAGGATTGGCTATGTTCAATAGCTGAAAATGCACCCCACTCTATATCTGGCTGAAAGAATAGTTGATAAATACTAATAAGGTATTTTTGGACATTTTTTTTAACTTGGATAGAGCTAAATGCACACCCTTACTTTCCACTTGTAATTTAAACCCATTATTGCAAGTCCTGTCCTCTGCTGCCAAGAAGAACAGCTCCCTGCTCTTCCCTAACCTGCTCTTCTCTAAGTGACAGTTTTTCAAATACTTAAAGAGAGCAATCATGTCCCCTCTCAACTTCCTCTTCCCCAGACTGAACATTCCCATGTTCCTTGTATGGCTTGGTCTCTGAGTCCCTGATCATCTTTGTTGCTCTGTTCTGCATCCACTCCATTTTGTCCACATCTTTTTTGAAGTGAGGCCTCCAGAACTGCATCAGTAGTCCAGGTGCAACCTGACCAATGCAGTGTGCAGTGAAATAATGGCATCTTGGGATTGGATGTTATGCCTCTGTTTTTCCATCACAACACTGTATTACCCTTCTTTGCTACTCCATCACACTGACTCCTCATAGTTAGCTTACTGCCCATACATACCCCAAGATCTGATTCACACACACCATCTAGTATGCATGCATCTAATTTTTTTTTTGTCTAGATGTAGAATTCTGCATTTATCCTTGTTGAATTGCATCTTATTCTTATCTACCCACTTTTCCAAAGGATTCATATCTTGTTGAATTCTATCTTCCAGGGTGTTCACTACTCCCCCGCAATTTTGTATCATTTATAAATGTAATGAGTAGCCCCTCCACCCCCTCATCCAGATCATTTATAAAAAATACTGAGAAGTACCATGTAAAGTACTGGGTTTGCCGCATGGAGGACTCGAACAATGACATGTGTTCAGATGTGTTTATTGCACTTCACGCACAAACTGGCAAAATGGCCCCGCAAGGGCCAACTATATACCTCCCACCTGGCACACCCACAGTCCCATTCGAGGTGCTATTGGTGGACACTAGGTGGTCTAGGATCCTAGGTCCCTTTGTGTTCAGGGACCAAGCTCCTTACTTTAACTGTGGACCCCTGGAGGCGGTCCATGTACATAACATACCAGGCCCAGAATCAAGCCCTGTGGGACCTCACTGGATACCTCCCTCCAATCAGAGCCATTGACAACTACTCTTTGGGTGCAGTTTTCTAACCAATTCTCTATCCACCTAACTATCCTAGAGTCCAGTGTGCAGTCCTCCAGTTTACCCATCAGAACGTCATTGGGAATGCCATCAAAATCTTTACTGAAATTCAGATAAATAACATTGATGGTGTTCCTACAATCAATAAACTCCTCACGCAACCAAAGAAGGAAATTAAGTTGGTCTGGCAGGACCTGTTGGGGACAAATCAGTGCTGACATCCCTGGATCACCAAGTTATCCTTCAGATGTTTGCAGATTGATCTTTTAAAAATCTGCTGAAGTATCTTCCCTGGAACAGAGGTCAGACTGACTGGCCTGTAGTTTCCTGGATCATCCTTCTTCCCTTTTTTGAAGATTTTCTCTGTTGAAGATATTTTTTGAAGATATATCTATGTTGAGTGGAAGAGCTGCATTAAAAATAAAGAAATAAAACAACCCTAATAGACCAACTCATGGATGCAACACCATTTTAAAGTTGTGAGGGTATGATCCAGATTAGGCCCACAGTGTGGCAGGTCGACATGCTCTTGTCCTCCCATGCCTTTTCAAACACCAAACAGCTGCGGTGGCATATGTGCTGTTTCAGCACTTGAAAAGATACAAGGGGAGAAACAAGATTATCTCAGCCTGCCATCAGGTCCTCATGGAATTTTTAAATCTCTTTAAAGTGGCAGCAGATAGCACATCTAGTTTGGTCCTTCTCAAACCTCACCAAAGGACATCCAAGCCAGAATGCTGAAACAACTAACGTTTCTTCTTCTAGAACAAAGTTTGAGTCCAGTGGCACCTTTAAGCCCAACAAAGTTTATATCTGGGTATACGTTTTTGTGTGCATGCACATGTTATCAGAACATTGGAACAGTTTTCCTCGAGTCTTACATATGGGGGTGGGATAGTAGCCAGAAAGGACTAGTTAGAGTCAAGATGCATAAGTAACTGGGCTGTAATTATAGTTGAGACTGGATTAAAGCATTTGTTAAGATCTGTGGCTCCCTCATGGATCACTGCCTTGTCGTGGCGAGGGGGCTTGCGTGGTTCGATGAGGCTGTGGGCTATGCCGTGGAGGGCCACCCAGGACAGACAGACCACAGCAGAGAACTCAGACCAAGCGTGATCCCCCTGGAGAAGGAAATGGCAACCCACTCCAGTATCTTTGCCAAGAAAACCCCATGGACAGTAACAAAAGGATAAAAGATATGACGCCGAAAGATGAGCCCCTCAGGTCGGAAGGTGTCCAATATGCTACTGAGGAAGAGCAGAGGGCAAGTACGAGTAACCCCAGAAAGAGTGAAGCGGCTGGGCCAAAGCCGAAAGGACGCTCAGTTGTGGATGTGTCTGACGGTGAAAGGAAAGTTCGATGCTGCAAAGAACAATACTGCATAGGAACCTGGAATGTAAGGTCTATGAATCAAGGTAAGCTTGACGTGGTCAAAAATGAGATGGCAAGAATGAACATCGACATCTTGGGAATCAGTGAACTAAAGTGGACAGGAATGGGCGAATTTAACTCAGAAGACCATTATATCTACTACTGTGGCCCGGAATCCCATAGAAAAAATGGTGTGGCCTTTATAGTCAACAAGAGAGTGAGGAAGGCAGTACTGGGATACAATCTCAAAAATGACAGAATGATCTCAGTCCGAATCCAAGGCAAACCATTCAATATCACAGTAATCCAAGTCTATGCCCCAACCACTGCTGCAGAAGAGGCTGAAATGGACCAGTTCTATGAAGACCTACAACAGTTCATAGAACTAATACCAAAAAATGATGTTCTTATCATCATAGGGGACTGGAATGCTAAAGTAGGAAATCAAAAGGTAACCGGAATAACAGACAAGTTTGGCCTTGGAGAACAAAATGAAGCAGGGCAAAGGCTAACAGAGTTTTGTCAAGAGAACACGCTGGTCATAGCGAACACCCTTTTCCAACAACCTAAGAGGCATCTCTACACATGGACATCACCAGATGGGCAACACTGAAATCAGATTGACTATATAATTTGCAGTCAAAGATGGAGAAGCTCTATCCAGTCAGTAAAAACAAGACCTGGAGCTGACTGTGGCTCAGATCATGAGCTACTCATTGCAAAATTCAGACTTAAATTGAAGAAAGTTGGGAAAACCACAAGGCCATTCAGATTTGACCTAGATCGCATCCCCGATGAATATACAGTAGAGGTGAAGAATAGGTTTAAGGGACTAGATTTGATAGACAGAGTGCCTGAAGAACTATGGACAGAGGTCCGTGACATTGTAAAGGAGGCAGCAATCACCGCCATCCCAAAGAAAAAGAAATGCAAGAAAGCAAAGTGGCTGTCTGATGAGGCTTTACACATAGCAGAGGAAAGAAGGAAAGCTAAAGGCAACGATGAAAAGGAAAGATTTGCCCAACTGAATGCAGATTTCCAGAGAACAGCAAGGAGAGATAAGGAGGCTTTCCTGAATGAACAATGCAAAGTAATAGAGGAAAACAATAGATTGGGAAGGACTAGAGATCTGTTCAAGAAAATTGGAGAAATCAAGGGAATGTTCCATGCAAAGCTGGCCATGATAAAGGACAAAAACGGTAGGGACTTAACAGAAGCAGAAGAGATTAGGAAAAGATGTCAAGAATACACAGAAGAACTATACAAGAAGGACCTTGATGTCCTTGACAACCACGATGGTATAATCACTGACCTCGAGCCAGACATCCTGGAAAGCGAAGTTAAATGGGCCTTAGAAAGCATTACTAACAACAAAGCTAGTGGAGGTGATGGTATCCCAGCTGAGTTATTCAAAGTCTTAAAAGAAGATGCTGTTAAAGAGCTGCACTCAATTTGCCAACAAATTTGGAAAACACAACAGTGGCCACAGGATTGGAAAAGGTCAGTTTACATTCCAATCCCAAAGAAGGGTAATGTCAAGGAGTGTTCAAACTATCGCACAATTGCACTCATTTCACACGCTAGCAAGGTCATGCTCAAGATCCTACAAGCTAGGCTTCAACAGTACGTGGATAGAGAATTGCCAGAAGTTCAAGCTGGGTTTCGAAGAGGTAGAGGAACTAGAGATCAAATTGCCAACATTCGCTGGATTATGGAGAAAGCAAGAGAGTACCAGAAAAACATCTACTTCTGCTTCATTGACTATGCTAAAGCCTTTGATTGTGTGGATCACAATAAATTATGGCAGGTTCTTAAAGAGATGGGAGTACCAGACCACCTCACGTGTCTCCTGAGAAACCTGTATAAGGGTCAAGAAGCAACAGTTAGAACCGGATATGGAACAACGGATTGGTTTAGCATAGGAAAAGGAGTACGACAAGGATGTATATTGTCACCTTGCTTATTTAATTTATATGCAGAGTACATCATGCGAAATGCTGGCCTGGATGAATCACAAGCGGGAGTTAAGATTGCTGGGGAAAAGATCAGTAACCTCAGATATGCAGACGATACCACTCTGATGGCAGAAAGTGAAGAGGACCTAAAGAGCCTCTTGCTCAGGGTGAAAGAGGAGAGCGCAAAAGTGGGCTTGAAGCTCAACATCAAAAAAACTAAGATCATGGCATCTGGCCCCATCACTCCTTGGCAAATAGAAGGGGAAGTCGTAGAAGTAGTGACAGACTTCACGTTCCTAGGATCCCAGATCACTGCAGATGGTGACTGCAGCCATGAAATTAAAAGACGCCTGTTCCTTGGGAGGAAAGCGATGGCAAACCTAAACAGTATGATAAAAAGCAGAGACATCACCTTGCCAACAAAAGTCCGCATGGTCAAAGCAATGGTATTCCCCATAGTAATGTATGGCTGCGAGAGTTGGACTATAAGGAAGGCCGAGCGCCGAAGAATAGATTCTTTTGAACTATGGTGCTGGAGAAGACTCTTGAGAGTCCCTTGGACTGCAAGGAGATCAAATCAGTCAATCCTAAAAGAAATCAACCCTGATTGTTCCTTGGAAGGCCAGATCCTGAAGCTGAAGCTCAAATACTTTGGCCACCAAATGAGAAGGGAGCATTCACTGGAGAAGACTCTGATGCTGGGAAAGATTGAAGGTCAAAGAAGAAGGGGACGGCAAAGGATGAGATGGTTAGACAGTGTCATTGATGCAACGAACATGAAATTGAGCAAACTTCAGCGGACAGCGGAAGACAGGAGGGCCTGGCGTAATCTGGTCCATGGGGTCGCGAAGAGTCGGACTCGACTGTGCGACTGAACAACAACAACAACAAGATCTGTGGATGGCAGTAAATCAGCATACAAATACAAGAGTTAACAAACAGATATGAGAACTAAGTGTGAGTCCAGCTGCACCTCCAAGATGAACAAAGTTCGGTTCTGTGTATAGGTAAAGGTAAAGGTAAAGGTAAAGGTAAAGGTTCCCTTGCTCGAAAGCCAGTCGAATCCAAATCTAGGGTTGCGGTGCTCATCTCCGTTTCAAAGCCGAAAAGCCAGCGCTGTCCGAAGACGTTTCCGTGGTCATGTGGCCGGCATGACTAAACACCAAGGTGCACGGAACGCTGTTACCTTCCCACCGAGTGGTACCTATTTATCTACTTGCAATTTCTTGCTTTCGAACTGCTAGGTTGGCAGGAGCTGGAACTAGAGACAGGAGCTCACCCTGTCATGCGGCACCCGGGTCTCGAACTGCTGAACTACTGACCTTCCAGACCCTGCAGTTCAGCGTCTTAACCACTTGAGCCACCGCAGCTCTGGGTATAAGGATGGGCTAATTAGAGTCAAGATGCATAAGTACAGTTGAGACTGGAATAATACAGTTGGTAAGGTCTGTAAATAGCAGCAAATGGCATACAGATAATAAAAGTGTTAATAATAGATGGAGAACTAAGTTTGAGTCCAGTGGATCCTTTAGGACCAACAAAGTTTAATTCTGGGTATAAGTGAGAACTGAGTGACTAAGTATATGTAGTGAGATAAGAACCCAATATCTCTGTTAAGCCCTGGGGTTCCATTGTTCTGACTGTTGTAATAACTTGTAATTCAGCCGTCTCTCATTCCAATCTGTTTCTGAAATTCCTTTGCAGTAAAACTGCTACTTTGAGATCCCCACTGAGTGCCCCAGGAGACTGAAATATTATCCTACAGGTTTCTCAGTTTTGTGATACTTGACATCAGATTTGTGTCCATTTATCCTTTGGTGTAGGGTTTGACCTGTTTGCCCTATGTAGAGAACTGAAGGACATTGTTGGCTTTTAATGGCATATACAGTGTTAGAAGAGGAACAAATGAATAAACCTGAGATGGTGTAGTTGATGTTGTTAGGTCCAGTGATTGTGTTGTCTGGATGTATGTGGCAGCAAAGTTGGCATCTGGGTTTATTGCAAGCTCTGGTACCAGTGTCCATGTTCATCTTAGATGCTGTATAATTGTGAGGCTGGATAGTCTGGGCCATTGGGGAGACTGGGCCAGCAGCATCACTAAAATGATCCTGCTGGGGTGACCTCCCTGATAGATTAAAGTGCCCTGGCCCTGCTTCTACACCTAACAGACACCTGCCTCTCTGGTGTTGGGGGGGGCATGTGTTTAAAGGTGTCAGGAAAGCTGGGCCAGCAGAAGCGCTAAGGCAATCCTGCTGAGGAAGGCTCCACAATGGCTTTAAGGACTCTGTGCCCCTTTCAACCCTTGACAGGCAGTTGTAAAAGGGGTAGCATGCCTGAAGGCACTAGGGAGGCTGGGTCAGTAGGACTGCTAAGATGATGCTGCTTGGGCAGCCTCCCCTATGGATTTCAACACTCTGCTCCTGTACCTGACAGAAAACTGCCTGTCAGGTGGAGGAGGGGTAGGTAGGAGTGTGTCTAAAGCAAATGGGGAGGCTGGCCCAGCAGCATTGCTAAGGTGTTTCTCCTCCCTCATTGAATAAAGTACCCTGGCCCTGCTCCTACACCTGACAGACACCTGCCTCTCTGGTGTTGGGGGGGCGTGTGTTTAAAGGTGTGCTGAGGAAGGCTCCCTGATGGCTGTAAGCATCCCACCCTCTCTCCTACACCTGAGAGGCAGCTGCCAGTCCAGTTTAGGAGGGAGTGAGGTATTTCAAGGCATTGCAGAGGCTGGACCAGCAGGATCACTAAGGCATTACTGCTGGGGCGGGCTTCCTGATGGCTTTAAGCACCCTGCACCTGACAGACAACTGCCTGTCAGATATAGGAAGTGGGGGGGCATGTTTGAAGCCATGGGGAGGCTGGGCCAGCAGCTTTGCTGCACTTCACAGGTGGTTGGCCTTTCCTGATTTCCTCAACTGTCATTAGCTCTCTGCAGTCCCTGGTAAATGGTGTGGGGTTTTTTAACTCAGAACACTGGGTTCTGCAGTTGACCAATCAGAGAGTGGGGGGTGCAAGGAGGCAACAGCCTGGCAGCCACATAAATGTGGGGGGCACATTTTACCCCTTTTGACCCCTTGGGGTCAAATTTCTAAAAATCCCTTCTTAGTGAGCATCTATGTCATGGTAGGAGTGCTCTCCCCGAATATATATGGCTCATTTAGTTTACCTTTCCAAACTTAATTTGGTCTTTTGCACCTCCTTCCCTACTCTAGTTATCTTACTGGGGGGGCAGTATATCTATGATCTCAGTCTCCATATTTACAATATAATTCTGTCCTATCATTTGTTTATTTTTTCCCATTCCCAAACTACATACTCTTTCTTAAAGTTAAAATATAGACTCGGCTTTCTCTGTCCAAGGATTTGATGAGAGTGTATGGATGAATAGCATCCTACAGTTCTACAGTTATACTTTTAAAAGATGGAAAATATTTACAGATGTTCACTTGGGTATCTTGTTATTATTATTCTCTTTAAGAGATTTCTAAGTTTTTAGTAGCTAAATTCTTGAATTAGGGATAATAAAATAATATACTTGGAAATAAGCCTTAAATACATCAAGAGCAAACTCAGCAAATGCCAGAATAAAGACCCACTTAAAGGAACCTAGGTTCTGAATCCTATGAACTGAGGCACAAAGTTGACTGAACACACATAGTTAGACTTGGTCAATCAAGGTCAATACTGCCTACTCTGACTAGCAGCAGTAACCCAGGGGCACAGGTAGAGAGATCTTTCACATCACCTGTTGTCTGAACCTTCAAACTGGAGATGGAAGGAATGGAACCTAAGACATTTTTCATACAAAATAGATGCTTTGCCACTGAACCATAGCCCCCTCTGGCTCTGTAACTTAAGGTGCACCACTGAAATTGCCTGTCACCTTGTATCCAGCATGCTAGACAAATACAGTAGCAAAATCTTATCTCTTCATACAAAGATAGATGGTGATTGGTTGCCTGTTCCTCCCCCCCAGTATTTTACACATTTACACAAATCTACCATAAAAGACAAACTATTGGATGAAAATAAAAAAAATGGCAAGTGTGTGATAATGTTATTTAAGTGATGAAGATGTTAATACTACCGTTTTATCACCAAAATATAAACAGGGCATAAAATATGCAAAAAGGCTACATATTTAGTAAAACTTTTAAAAACTATAAATACGAAAGTTGAGTGGGGGAACAGAGGAAGATGTTCTATTGCTCAGTGATCCATGGATTCAACAAATTCATGTGACCCTAAAATGATTCTGAAGACTTGTCTTCTTTCCCTTAATACTAGTTGCAGCAAAATGTAATTCCTTCCCACACAAGGCTAGGAGATCATAAAAATGTACATCATTAGCCAACTTAAATGGCAATTGGCTTGCAATTTTCAAGGCACAGATATGAATGGTAAGCTGGTATAATGCATGCACCATTATAACAGATATATTATCATAATATAATGCTCTGAAATGACTACCTTCATTTTGAATTTTTTTGGGGAAAAGCTCACTTTCCAAAATGGGAGGAGGAAATGGGTGAAACCAGCGTCACCTTTTGATATTTTCAGGCAAAGCTTGTTTTTATGCATAATAATGGATTGAAACAGCCTCATGTAGACACATGGTGAAAAAATATGATCACAAGAATCACATCCATGTGGTTAACCATATAACATTTTTGTATTCAGTATCAGAAAGAGACTTTGAACCTCAAGACAGATTTGTGGAATAACAACCAAGGGCCACTCTGTTTTCTTAACCATATTTCAGTTGTGTTGCCTCTCCTAAAACCGCTTATTCAGTAATGAAACCAGTTAGACAATCTTGGAAGAAATAATCAGGCAAGTATAGCCAAGTACCACATAATTTGCAGAAGGCCAGAAATTAAATTCTTTGTATTAAGTGAAGTTGTAGAACACAGA
Source organism: Gekko gecko (assembly GCA_029375565.1). NCBI lineage: Eukaryota > Metazoa > Chordata > Lepidosauria > Squamata > Gekkonidae > Gekko > Gekko gecko. The sequence goes on from JAPDNY010000003.1 coordinate 185,816,219, forward strand.
GCAGATTGATCTAGCATAGAATGAATACATTTCCCACCTTCTTTTGCATTTTTGGCTCTTGTTGGTAGACCAGTTGCTATTCATAGGTTCTTAGTCCTGGGACAAGTTTGCTGAGAGTTATGGCAGACTTCTGGGTCCCCTACACTGCCCAGATCAACCCAAACTTGATACGGAACAAATCACATGACTTTCTCCCTGGATCCTCAGGGTCACTAAGGCCCCTGGAATTTTGACCCTTAATTTCCCCATCTTGGCAATCCTGCATAGGGACAATATCAGCATGATCACAAAAATCATATACTGATACTCTATGGAGAAAAGGATTCCTATATATAGTTCATTGGTATGTTCACACAAGGCTGTCAGATCATTCATCCATCTAAATCGGAGTTTTCCACTGTGTCTGATAGTGAGTCCCAGTGATTTCAGGCAGAAAAAGGTCTGTCACAACACTGGCTGCCTGAGATCCTTGAAATGGTGATGCAAGGGTTTAAACGGAAGCTTCTATATGCAAAGCAATTGCTGTATTACTTAACCATGGTCCTTCTGATGTTTTTGAAAAGCTACAATTTTTTCAAGAAGCCATGCCCAGGTTTTTCCAAAATAAACATTTTGGTGAGCAACCTGTCTTCCCATACTTGCTACCTAATCTTCTCGCACTATGAGATACCCTTTTTCTTAAACTTCAGCTTTTCTTTTGCCCGCCCTTCTAGCTCTCTCCATCTCTATATACTGATCTCAAGCCAGGGAAAAGGGTCCCATGAAATTAGACTTAATAGGCATTATCTGTCTAGCCACTGTTTCATATTTTGGAAGAAAACAGTGAGATACTGCAGGGAAAGGATCAAATGTTTTTGTATCAGCATATCTACACCACAATTCAGCTAAAGTATGGGATACCCTACATTATTTGTTCAGCCTCTACAGGAAGTGATACTCATATTTCCAGGAATTTTAGTAACATGAATTGGAGGATATGAAGAAGGTGAAGAGATTACTATATTTTCATGTACTCTTTTGATTGGTAAGGGACAGTGGAGGCCCATCTGTTTTGCAGCAAAGTAAGCCCCAAACCATCTGTGTAGAACCACATGCCAGCTAAAACACAGAAATATGCAGTTTTTTGTTATGAAAAATTTTGCAGTATTTTTTCCAGTATTAGTGTGAATAAATTAGCAACAACTAAATTAAAGACATCTTCAGAGAACACTGACTTTCTAGTGCATGTTGCAAATTGTATCCATTTAGAAGTCATAAAATATTTTCAGGGGGAAATGTCCATCTGATCATTTTCCCAAGTCAAGGAAGGAAAAATCTATAAAGCAAATGATCTTTCTCTGTTTACACGATGTAAATGAAACTATACCAACTTCTTTGAGATTTTCAAACAATATATCATTGCAAGCAAAGTATTAGACTGTTATAATAATATTTTTTTTAAAAAAATGATACTTCCTGTCATATCCAAAGGGAAACTTTCTCATCAGGTACTTCAGCTTTATCTGGCTTCTGTGAATCATACCATAAATGCAATGTTAGACAGAATCATACCAGCCATACAAGATGCAATGTTAGACAGAAATTAAAATGCAGTTTTCTATAAAATTTGTTTTCAGAAAGTGGCTTGCAGATTGTTGGCTCTCACTGTATGTAACAACACACACAAATAGTTAAATTATGCTCGTTTGAAATATACTATGTTGATATTACATCTTTTTTTTCCATCCAGAACTAACATTTTTTCCTGACAAATGTATAAAGTAGACAGCAAACTCATATGTCTCTGATAAGGAGGATAGTGCTGGTGGAGGAATTTTATAGAGAAGGTACTAGGACAAAGACAGCCCCACAGCCATGGCCACCCCATGGTCACCCCTGAATACATCCAACACAACTTCTGATCTTCTGCTTATGTCTGGGCAGGCTTGTATGGTTTGGAACCTGGCATGGCATAGTCTAGTGAGGATGCAAGACACATGATCTTGCTGAAGTTGTGAGTCTGGATGGGAGTGCCTAGGAACCTTACATACTAAGTTCCATGGAAGAGAGCTGAACAAGATGTGTAGCTATGTTAGTTGTGCAGTGTTTTTTCCAGTATTAGTGTGAATAAATTAGAAAAGAGTAAGAGTCCCGTAGCACCTTAAAAGCTAACTAAATTTGTGGTAGGGTATGAACTTTTGTGAGTCACTGCTCACTAATTCTAATTCTCACTAAATCTTTTCTAAAGCTGAGCAAGTGAGTAAAATACATAAATAAAATAATTTGAGCAATACCCAAAGCAAGGCTGTTGACATGTTGTGTCCATGGCCTGCCACTAGGGGTCTGCGGCCTGAGTCCCTGAGCTTGGCTCCAAACACAATAGGGGCCAAGGATCCTAGTCCACCTTTTAGCCCACCAATAGGGGGTTTGGTGGGAGATTCAAACCCCCCAATAGGACAGTGTGTGTGTCTGGGGTGTGTGTATATAGTTGGCCACTGCCAGCCAGTTCTTGTCTCGTGTGTGTATTCAATAAACCAGCATAGTTCAGCATGTCATAGTCTACCTCTCTATGTAGCGAACCAAGTACTTTTCATTGGCAATGAAGGTGGGATCCTGCTGAGCGAGCCGGGCTGATGGGGCACCACAGGAGACCCAGCACCACCGCCACATATGAACAATGACGATGGGCAAGCTGCTCCCCTGCCTTAACCAATCAGCACAATGGCAGTCGCTCCAGGAACAGGGCTGATTCTGCCATTCGACCAGTCCCATCCACATCAATGGGGAGCATGGGTCACCAGGCTCAAGTCCATCCTGATTTTCTACCAGGTGACGGATGAGGAGAGGAAGAAAGGGCTCCTCCTCAAGTCATGCGGACCCTCCAACTTGGATCTGGCATAACATCTGCTGTCCTCATAGACGCTGGAAGTGGCGACATTCAAGGAAATCGTGAAGGTGCTGCGAGACCACTTCACTCTGTGACCCTCAGAAATGGAACGCCATGTGGCCTTCCACCAACAGAATCAACAGGGCCAGGAGGCAGCCACCAACTTCTTGGCAGAACTCCGCTGCCTCACCTCCGGGTGTGAGTTTGGGATGCAATTAGACACAGCCCTCCGAGATCCCTTCTTCTCTCCTTCAGCCTCCGCAAGGAGAAGCTGCAGCGCCGGCTCATGGAGATGGAAAAATGCACCCTCTCTTTCACTCTCTCTATGGCCACCACATGGGAGAGATCCCATCTGTTGGTCGCCTCTGCCCACCAGGTCGGGACCGGGGTAGGTGACCCCAACAATGAGGAAGTCCATCAGACCCAACAGCCCCACTGGCATAGGGAGCCCGGGCTGCCGCCATGATTCCCCTGAGGCAAGGACACCGCAAGACTGGAGTGCACAAGTTGTGGTGACCCCCACAAGAGGAAGACATGCCGCTTCAGGGATGCAACATGCAGAAGCTGCAGTGCTCAGGCCATGTCGCATGGGCTTGCTGATCTAAGGGGATCAGGGCTCTGAATTCACAGCTGTCCCGACAACACTGAGCCACCACGTACTACAAGGCCAATGTGTCCACAGACGAACTCTACCTCCTCACAAGCCAGCTGGCAGTCCATGTATTATGCCCCCCCAGTCAGGCGGCACCCCCCAAAATCCAGGTTAGGGTCGAGATCGAAGGGTACCCCTGCTCCATGGAAGTCGACTTGGGGTTGGCCGCATCCATCATATTGGTGAAAACTCTTTTTTTATTATTATTATTATAGTTTTTATAACATACTAAACACACATACAAAGAAGAGACAACATTGACATTAACAACTGAAATAAAACGAACAAGCAAACAAACAAAAAACAACAACATAAATTATCACCTTTTCGTTACTTCGTTATCTTACATTTGCAGAAAATTCCCATTTCCATTTAATATTTCTTTTTTCACTGACATTAGCTATTTGCCTATCTCCTTTAATATCTTTAAATCTACATGCATCACCAAAAATCCAACATGAAATACTAAGTTCTCCTTTCTAGCCACCTATAAAAACTCAACCAATAATTTTCAAAAGTTTCAGGGTCTTTTTCGTGTCGTATAAAAGTTAATTTCTCTAATTCCGCTACATCTAATATCTTAGAAATCACCTCTTCCTTTGTGGGTATATCTTGATCCTTCCATCTTTTGGCAAAAGTAATTCTGGCCGCAGTAAGAATCTGCATTGCTAGATACCTTTCATTATTCTTAAAAGTTTTCCAGAATGAAATTCAATAGAAAGCATTCTGGTATTAATATAATTTTTTTATCCAGTACCTCCTCCAAAATGTCCTTTATCATTACCCAATACTTTCTTGCCTTCTTGCATGACCACCATAAATGAAAATACGATCCCTCAATAAATTTACATTTCCAGCAGTTTTTCCCTATTTTATTATCATATTTATTTAGCCTTGTTGGGGAAATATGCCACCTGTAGAACATTTTAACAATATTCTCTTTAAACGCGGTTGACCTCACGTATTTAATATTTATTTTCCAGACCTTTTCCCATTGTTCTAACTCTAAGTTGTGTCCTATGTCTCTAGCCCACGCAATCATTGGAGGTTTTATCCATTCCTCTTGCATGTTCCATTCAAGCCAGAAACTATAAGCCCTTTTAATAAATTTCTCTTCAACCCCCAGCCATATTTTATCCAATTCAGTCTGATTTTCGTAGAACCCTGTTCTTTTATCTATTGTCCATCTTGATATTAACTGACTTTTTTCCCACCAGGTCATATCTGTCCCCTCCTTGTTTGGGACATCCTCAATTCTCATATTTCCATCCGTATCTAAAAAATCTTGGTATCTCCATTTTTTATATTTAATATAAAGAGAGGGTTTTACAAAAGCCTCTATGGGTGAAATCCACCGGGGGTATTTTATATAGTATTTCTTTTTAATCTCTTCCCAAACTTTATATAATGCACCTCTAATGGTATGCTGCTTAAAATAATTATGTACAGAGGCCTTATTATACCACATGTAGGCATGCCATCCCATTGCTAGGTCGTGTCCTTCAAGTTTTAGCATTCTTACATCCTCTAGAGTCACCCAATCCCTTAGCCATGACATAGCAGCTTCCCTGTAGTATATAGCCCAATCTGGTAGAGCGAGCCCTCCTCTTTCTTTTATGTCTTGTAAATATTTCAATTTTATCCTAGGTCTTTTCTGTTGCCATATAAATTCTTTTACAATTTTTTTCAGTTCTTTAAAGAAACTTTGATCCCTTAAAACAGGTATTGTTTGAAATAAAAATATTACACGTGGTAGAACATTCATTTTCACTGTCGCTATTCTACCAAGTAGTGATAATTGTAAAGTTCTCCACCTCTCTAAATCTTTCTTTATTTCTGCTATTAATTTTTTATAGTTATCCTCTAATAGGGAACAGCATCTATTCGTTAAATGGATTCCTAAATATTTAACTTTTTTACCAATATCAAATCCTGAAATTTCCTGTAACTTTTTCTTCACTTTTTCCTCACAATTTTTTACTATTATCTTTGTTTTGTTTTGGTTCACCTTAAGCCCTGCAACTTCACCATACTCATATAATACATCCAATAGTTGTTTCAGTGAAGACTGAGGTTCTTCCAGTATAAAAACCATATCATCGGCAAATGCCTGTACTTTAAATTGCTCACCTCTTACATGTAACCCTTTAATTCCTTCATTACTTCTAACCAAATCTAATAGAGTTTCTACTACGAAAATAAATAATAACGGGGACAAGGGGCATCCTTGCCTTGTGCCTTTTGAGATCTCTATATCCTGTGTTAAATCACCATTTATTATTACTTTAGCAAATTGCTTATCATATATAGCCTTAATCATTTTCAAAAACTTTTCTCCTGCCTCCCATCTTTTTAATTTTTCCAGTAAAAAATTCCAATTTAAATTGTCGAAGGCCTTCTCCGCATCTATAAATACCAGGGACATAGCCTTTTCTGGATGCTGTTCATAAAATTCCAATACATTTAATATTGTTCTTACGTTGTTCCTCATTTGCCGCTTTGGCAAAAAAACAGTCTGGTCCCTGTGTATCACTTGCAATAATACTCTTTTTAATCTGTTTGCTAATATATAGGCATATATTTTATAGTCAACATTAAGCAGAGATATTGGCCTATAACTTTTAATTTCACTCGGTTCCATTCCTTGTTTATGTATCAAAGTAATATGTGTTTGCTTCCAAGAATGTGGGATCACGACCTTATCCATAATATTGTCTATCACACTTTTCATTGGTAGTATCACTTCATCTTCGTATACCTTGTAAAATTCCGCCGGTATTCCATCTGGTCCGGGCGTTTTCCCATTTTTTTGACTCTTGATTGCTTCCACTATTTCACACATGGAAATAGCCTCGTTCATAAATTGTTTTTGTTCTTCAGTAAATTTCCTTTCTTTATTTTTTTCAAAAAATAAATTTATTTTATCTTGCTGTATTCCTTCAGATTGGTACAATTTCCTATAAAACTGTTCCGCCACTATTTTTAACTCTTTCAAGGTCCACTTTTCTTCCCCCACATCATTCTTAAGACTCTTTATTATCTTTTTATCTCGTTCTGTTCTTAACTTATACGCTAGCCACCTCGAGGGCTTGTTAGCGTTTTCAAAGTAGAATTGTCTTGCAAAGCTAATTTTCCTTGCTATTTCTTGCGATAACACACAATTTAGGTGATGTTGTAGAGTTTTAATTTTATTCTTAATAATTTGTATTTTTGAACCTGGTCTCTGTATTTCTTCCTCTTCCCTTTTTATAGTTTCTCGGATCTGTTCCAATTTTTCATTTTGCTGTTTCCTTACCCATGCATTCTGCCTAATAAACCACCCCCTAACATAGGCCTTAAATGTGTCCCAAACTGTCTCAATGGGAACTCCCGTTTGCATATTTTCCTTAAAAAAGAACTGGAGTTCTGTTTTAGTTTCAGTTACAATTTTTTTATCTTTAAGTAAGAATGTGTTTAGGGACCATCTTTGTCTTCTTGAAGTGTCTACTAAAGTTAACATAACAGGATTATGGTCTGCAAACGTCGATGGTAGAATTTCTACTTCCCAAATTTCTTTAAGGATCCCTGTTGATACTGAAATCATGTCTAACCTGGACCATGATTTGTGCCTGTTCGAATAAAAAGTAAACTCTTTTTTGTCTCTATTTCTGGTTCTCCATGCGTCAACCAGGCAAAATTCTTCTGCTGTCTTCATAAATGATTTGGGAAGCTCATTTCCTTGTTTATATCTTTTATTTAAATTTTTCCTGTCCACTGTTCTATCAAAGACTGCATTAAAATCGCCCATTAGACAAATCTCATCAAATACTTGTTTTGCAATTATTTCTTTAATCACATTATAAAATTTAACTTGCTTTTCATTTGGAGCATAAATGTTTACAATAAGTATTTTTTTGTTCTGTTTTTGTATTTGAATTATCACACTATGTCCGTCATCAGAACTAAAAATCAACTCCGGCATCAAGTACTCCTTAGCATAAATCACCACACCCCTTTTCTTTTTAACGTCGGCAGCAATAAATTATTTTCCTAGCTTCTTGATCTCTAAAAAGTACTGTTCTTCTTTCCTAATATGTGTCTCCTGGAGACTTATCACATCTACCCCTAATTTTCGTAATTGATGGAACACTCTTGATCTCTTTTGTGCTGAGTTCAAACCATTTACATTGATCGAAATTAATTTCAGCTTCTTTCTATTCATCTTTATTTTTATCTTGTTTCGTTGTTTCCTTATCCCTCTGCTTTGATCTTGTATTCATTCGAAAAGGAAACATTTCTCTTCTTTGTCTATTTTTTCTTCTTCTTTCCTGTTTATCTTCCATTCTCTCAGCCTTTGCCTGTTGCCGTGATTCTTCTTCAGGATCTGTTAGATCTTCTTCCTGCCATCCAAGATCTTCACCGTTTTTATCTATGAACTCTTCCAACTTAAAAATCGAATTAATCTTATATCTTCTACTTTTGTACACAAAAAATAGCCCTTCTGGTAATAACCACCTATATTGCACATTGTTTAATTGAAGTACTTTAACCAAAGAGTAGTAATCTTGTCTCTTTTCCCTTACTCGCCATGGCGTTTCTCTAAGTATTTTAATTTCAGAATCTCGCATACAAAGAGGAGTGTCAAGTGACGTTTTAAGTATTTTTTCCTTAATTTCCCTTCTAGCAAATTTTATGTGAACTTCTCTTGGTACTTTATTACGGCCGAGGACAGACTGGCAATTTGCCACGGGATGGGACCCGGGCTGACAACGACTCAATATCGGATTAAATGGAATGTTCACACAGGCACATCTGCCTGGCGTCCCCCACCCGTAGCCTACCGGTGCTCTCGCGCTTCACTGCCGGATTAAAAAAACACCTGATAAAAGCCGACGCAAATCTTGAAAGCCTGCGTTTGTCGCGCATTTCTCCGCTTCCGGGGAGTCTGAACGCGCAGCCGAAAAGCCGGGAGCAACCCGCGTTGGGCATGAGGCAGCAGCGGTGTGATTGGCTGCGCTCCGCTCCACTGCCCAATGTGGTGCCGGCATTGCAGGGCAAAAAAAAAAAAATCGCCAAAATGCGCTTATGCGCACATACGCCCACAGCCGAAATAATGGGGAAACAGCGAATATAGCGCGCCTCCGGCGCGGCAGTCTGAACGCTCCCGCGCACCTCCGTCCAGTATCTTCCGGCAGAGGCCCCCGCTGTGTGGACGGGAAAACCCGGTATCGTTTACTCCGGGTTTTTTTTGCCGCGACTCGATACCGGGGCAAATTGCCAGTCTGTCCTGGGCCTACGTTTAGCATATGCAGAGTTGACTCTGTAAATTAAATCAATACTTTGTTCCATATCTGTCCCCCCCTCCATTCCTATATATTCTGCTAATGCTTGGCTCAATTCTTGTTTTAAATTTTCTTCATTTTTTTCTGGAAGATTTTGCAATCTTAACATATAAGACGCTTTTTCAGTCTCAAGTTTTATGAGTGAATCTTCTAAAGATTCTTGCTTACTCTTCACTATTTGCACTTGCTCATCCACTTCCTCAATTCTGGATTCTATCTTACTAGTAAGATTTGTCAACGAAGTTATTTCTTGCTTATTCTCCAAAATTTGTTTTTTAATTTCTTCTGTCTGCGTTGTCATTTGTTTTGAAAGCTCATCTAATTTAGAGAGTTCTTCCAATTTCTTTTGTATCGGTTCCATTGCTTTTGTCACTACCTTCTCTACTGCATTTTCCAGAGCCGCACTTACTGCTCCTGCTACTGCCTCCTGAATCATATTGTTAAGATCTTTTAAGGTAAGCTGTGACATATTTATAGCCGTGGTAGATATGGAGGGGCGCCTGCCACCGCCTATTTTGTCCATTTCTGTTTTATTCTATTTCCTCCTCCCCCTATCTCTTGGAACCAAATTAAGGCCCCCTAAACAACCAGATCTGCTATGCTTAATCCTATATATCCTATATATCCTAAAGCTCAAATTTCTCTTGAACACAATATAATCATGCAATATAACATAATATAATCTAATCCTCTTCTTGGCTCTTGGTGGAAACTCTTAACAGACTGTGTCCTAACGGAGGCCCCCGCTTGCGACCCTCACACGTCAACCTAGTGGACTTCCAAAGAAACCAGGTCCCAATTCAGGGGGTGGGGGCTTTCTGAGTGTGGTACCGGGGTTTTGAGGGGTACCTAGACTTAATTGTGGTATAGGGAAACCTGGTTAGCCTTCTGGGGTGGGCATGGTTTGAGCCACTGGGAATCACCATTGAGGGTGTAAAGCACTGTACCCCATGGGACTTTGGTGATGTATGTGGAGAATTTCCAGCTGTTTTTGATGGGGCATTGGGATGTTACAAGGGTCCCCTGGTGTCCCTGCAGCTTGACTCCAAGGTAGCCCCCATCCACAAGAGATTCCTCAGTGCCCCATTTGCTCTGTGGCTGAAAATCGATGCAGAGCTGGACTGCCTAGTGGAGCAGGGGGTCCTGGAACCAGTCTTGCACATGGCTTGGGAAACCCCCATTGTCATGCCCATTGAGCTGAACAGGGACATCCGCATCTGCGTGGACTATAAATGTACAAAGCGCTCCAGGACCACACGTACCCGATCCTGTTAGTGAACCACATGTTGGCAACATTAGCAGAGGCGAAGATATTTGGCAAATTGGACTTGGCCCAGACATACCAACAGTTGCCTGTAGACAATGCCATGGCTGCCGCCCAAATGATTGTAACACACCGGGGGGGGGGGTTCAAGGTGAAGAGGCTACAATTTGGTGTGAGCGTGGCCCCAGGGATCTTCCAATACCTAATGGACTCACTTTTAAAAGGGATCCCTGGAGTGATGCAATTTTTTATGATATCCTGATCACCGTGGCCATGCTGAAGGACTTTGCCGCCCGTCTCCGTGCCGTCCTCCACCGATTCAACGAGGCTGGGTTCAAGCTGAAGAGGGAGAAATGCCTTCTAGGAGTTCCCAAGGTGGACTTTTTGGGTTTCATGGTCAATGTGGACGGCCTACACCCTGCAAGAGGCAAGATTAAGGCAATCGTGGAGGCTCCTCCGCCGGCGTCAAAGGCCGAACTTCAGGCATTTCATGGCCTCCTCAACTTTTACCACACCTTCCTCCCCCACAAGGCAGTGGTTGTGGAGTCCCTGCACCACCTACTGGACAAACACATGCCTTGGTCCTGGGACCCCCGCAAGGCCGTGGCTTTCTCGGGGGTCAAGGCACTCCTGATTTCCAATGATGTGCTGGCACATTTCAACGAGTCCTTGCCGGTGGTGCTCACCTGCAATGCCTCTCCGTATGGGGTGGGTGCTGTATTGGGCCACACACTTCCAGATGGCAGGGAGGTTCCCGTGGCCTAATACTCATGGACGTTGTCTGTCACCAAGAGAAACTATGCGCAGATTGACCGCAAGAGCCTGGCGATTGTTGCAGGTGTCAAGAAGTTCCAAGACTTCTTGAATGGGAACCCTTTCACCATCGTGACGGATCATCGGCTGCTCCTCAGCCTCTTTGCCACTGACAAGAGGACCCTGCAAGTCCTCTCCCCGTGGGTCCTCCACTGGTCCCTGTTCCTCATGGGTTACCAATATCAACTGAAACACTGGTCAGGGAAGGCGATGGGGCATGCCAATGCCCTCAGCCGGCTGCATCTCCTGGACATTGAGGCTGACCCGGCTCCTGCCCACCCGGTCCTCCTCATTGAAGACCTTCCTGACCAACCCTTGCAGGCCATGGATGTCGCCAGCCGCTTGGCCCGAGACCCCGTCATCTCCCGGGTTTGGGGCTGAGTGGTGAGGGGATGGCCCGTGACCCCTGCAGGCCTGAAGTTTACAGCCTTCACAACCCAGAAAGATGAACTGTCGGCACACAAGGAGTGCCTCCTCTGGGGAGACAGAGTTGTCGTCCCCAATGCCCTAAGGCAGCGAGTCCTCACAGTGCTACATGAAGGCCACCCGGGAATCATCCAGATGAAGGCCCTGGCCAGGAGTTACATCTGGTGGCCAAGGATCGATAGAGAAGTGGAAACCTGGGTGCGGAGATGCTAGACCTGCCAGACAGTGTGCCCAAATCCACCTAGCACACTTACCCAGTCCTGGGAGTCAACCCACAAGTCATGGTCCCGGCTGCACATTAACGTCACTGGCCCTTTTCAAGGACTGCTCTTTCTAGTCACAGTGGACTCATACTTCAAGTGGCTGGAGATCAGCCCTATCTCAACAACATCCATGAAAGCCATCATCTGCGCGCTGCCCCAGATCTTTGCAACACATGGATTGCCTGACACCATTGTCTCAGACAACGGGTGGCTTTCATGTCAGAGGACTTCCAGGGATTCCTCCAGAGGAACCTAATCCGGCACATTCAGTCTACTCCTTTCCACCCAGCCACCAATGGACAGGCAGAGCAAATGGTGCGGACAGCCAAGAAGCCCTCTGCCGGATTACGGAAGGGGACTGAGAATTCTGATTGGCTCACTTCCTCCTTTAAAAAAAAAAAAAAATTATTATCAGGATATAATAGCATGTTCCATATTTGACTAACAATTCTTAATATATCCTTTTCTAAAAATTTTATCCCCCCTCCCCTGGCTTCCAACGATGCTCCACCTCATTAACATTTCAATCAATATTCTCTTACATTCAATTCATTTTCAGTATTTGAATCATAAATTTCACTATTTTCCTTTTTCTATTTTAACTATTAGGTAACTTTTCTATTACAGTCTCTTTTGTTGCAACACTTCTATTATTAATAGCTATCAAAACAAAGTAGTCTATTTTTCACATCCCAGTTAAGCTCTAAATAGTCTTTAAAGTCCTTCCAGTCTGCTAAAAATTCTTCATCTTCTCTTCCATGAAGTTTTCTTGTTAACTTATCCATTTCAACCATAAAATCATTTTTTTAATCCACTCCCATTTATCAGGTACCTGCTCCTGCTTCCAAAACTGAGCATAAGTCATTCTTGCGGTTGAAATTAGGTACCATAGCAAAGTTCTTTTTGCCATTTTAACATCTTCTAATTTGAGTCCTAAAAGTAACATTTCTGGCTCTTTTTTCAAAGTACATTTCAAGATTTTCTGAATTTCATTATGAATCTCAGTCCAAAAAGCACTTGCTTTTTCACATGTCCACCACATATGGTAAAACGAGCCCTCTTTTTTCTTACATTTCCAACATTTGTTAGACATATTCTCATTCATATTAGCAATTTTTTTTGGTGTCGTATACCATCTATACATCATTTTATAAGTTTTCTTTAACATTAACACATGTTGAAATTTTGATCGATTTTTTCCACAAACATTCCCATGATGACATTTCTATATCTCTATTTACGTTTATAGCCCATTTCACCATTTGTTCTTTTACAGTCTCATCCTCTGTATACCATTTTAACAAAATCTTATAAATTCTAGAAATCATTTTTTTTACCTTTTTCAATCCAAATCATTTCAATTTCATTATTTTCTTTTCTAAAACCATATCTCGTTTTATCAGTTTTAAATAAATCATAAATCTGTCTATAGTTTAGCCAGTCATATTCGAAGTCCAGTTCTTCTCTAAGTCTCATCACAAAACTTCTTCCCTCAATTTTCAGAATGTCTCTATAGGGTAACCAGTCTTTCCCTTTATGCCTTGAAAGTGGTTTTATTACTTCCACCGGAACAATCCACAATGGTCTTGCTTAAAAAAAAAAACTCTTGTACCTCATCCATGTCATAAATAATGATCTCCTTATGAAGTGGTGTTTGAAAAGGTTATCTACTTTGGATTTCTCATACCATAGATAGGCGTGTCAACCAAATTTTCGGTCATGACCTTCTAGAGCCAACAGCTGTCTGTTCTCCAAATTAATCCATTGTTCCAACCATGCCAAACACACCGCATCATGATATAATCTAAAATTAGGAAGTTGAAAACTTCCCCTTTCTTTCGCATCGCAGAGAATTTTCATTTTGATCCTTAATTGGCTCACTTCCTCCTGACCCAATGGATCACTCCCAACCCCATCACTCATTGCCCAGTTGAGCTCCTAATGGGTAGGCGGCCCACCATTCTGCTGGACCAGCTACATCCCAACCAGGCACCAGAGTCGAGGAAGCTGACCAAGCAGAAGGAAGCTCCCCAGGGGTTCTTCCCAGAGGACCCCGTCTTCATTAGGAACTTTGAGAGGGGGCCCCCATGGCTAGCTGGCAGAATCATCCAACTGACAGGTCCAGTTTCATACGAGGTGTCCATGGAGGACAGCCAGGTGTTATGGAAACATGTGAACCAGCTAAGATGGCGCCAACTTCCACTGTGAGCAGAGGAGCCAGGAGGCCTGAGGAGCTAGACAGTGCAACCTCAGCCACAGGAGAGGGGGAACAGCTGCCTCCTTCTGTCAAGTCTCCACGAGAAGTTGTGCATCCTGCTGTGCCGGAGACTGAGGAAGAGTCACCACCGACACCCCCAAGCAACCAGGCGGAGGGCCCAGTATGATCCTGGGCGCCCCCATTCCGGCACCCAGGCATTCCTTGTGAGAACGTTGGCCACCAGCTTATTGGCAGGACTGTGTAACGTAGGCTGGTTTTGGACTGTGGGGGGAGGGGTGTTGTATCTGTGGCCCACCACTAGGGGTCTGCGGCCTGAGTCCCTGAGCTTGGCTCCAAACACAATAGGGGCCAAGGACCCTAGTCCACCTTTTAGTCCACCAATAGGGGGGTTGGCGGGAGATTCAAACCCCCCCAATAGAACTGTGGGTGTGTCTGAGGTGTGTGTATATAGTTGGCCGCTGCCGGCCAGTTCTTGTCTCGTGTGTGTATTCAATAAACCAGCATAGTTCAGCATGTCGTAGTCCACCTCTCCATGCAGCGAACCCAGTACTTTTCATGACAGATACATCTACTCAAGTATGTAGTCTAAATGTTTCACCAGTGCCCTCCTTCAGATTCAGATCTCAATTTCCCTCTCATGTTGTTCCCAAGAGTTCCCTGTACCCCAGGAACAGCATTTTCTGAAGGTCAGTGGGCTGCAATGGGAGTGGGGAGGCAACAGAACTGTATTCCTCTGACAAAAGAACCTTACATGAAAACCTAATCTGAATCCAACCGTATGAACAGATTTTGAATTTCCCTCTACCTCTTTCAGTTACAGAGAAGGAGAAGGAGAAGGAGAAGGAGAAGGAGAAGGAGAAGGAGAAGGAGAAGGAGAAGGGGAAGGAGAAGGGGAAGGGGAAGAGGAAGAGGAAGAGGAAGAGGAAGAGGAAGAGGAAGAGGAAGAGGAAGAGGAAGAAGAAGAAGAAGAAGAAGAAGAAGAAGAAGAAGAAGAAGAAGAAGAAGAAGAAGAAGAAGAAGAAGAGGAGGAGGAGGAGGAGGAGGAGGAGGAGGAGTTGGATTTATACCCTTAACTTGGAGTCTCAGAGTGGCTTACAGTCCCCTTCCCTTCATCTCACCACAACAGACACCCTGTGAGGTAGGTGGGGCTGAGAGAGCTGTGAAAGCTAGTAGCCTATGTAGGCAAGGCACCTAGCATTTCTAGGTATTGGCATCATCATTCACATCACATAGGAACACAATTCCCTCACAGTTCCCACTCAGGGTGGGGTTAGTAAGGGGGGGTTACACAAGAGTCAAATATCATGAAATATCAATGTCAAATAAGATATATTCAGTAGGTGATCTAAATAGTAAGTAAGATCCATGACTGACTATGATCTATCAATGTTTCTTTTACATCAGTGTCATATGTATTGCAGGTATCATCAACTTAGCTTTTTAAAGTAAATTCTTGCAGAAGCATTTCTTTCTATTTTGTCCACACAGGAAAATAAGTGCCTAGCTTCATCTTGTGATGATTAAGAACTTTCCAAGGGTGAAGACAAACATTTCCTTAATCCAGCAATCCTATTAAAGGGCAGATTTATTCCTCCAGTTTATAGTAAAATTGTCTTTGTGATAAAGCTATAGCTCCTTTACTGAAGTTTCCTGGATTTTAATTAATAACTTTTAAATTATTTTTTTAAGGTTTTATTTTGTAAACTGCCTCAAGCAGCTTTCCTGGAGAAAAGGCATAGTGAATTTCCAAATAAAAATCTTGAAATTCCTCCATTCTTCTTTCCTTGGGTGCTGCATTACTGGTCAGGACCACCTTATAGCCACATCTCCAGCATACAACTACTATGGGATGCAGTCTGAATAGAGTCCAATATATAGGTACTATTTGATATTATTAAAATATACCATGATATTTATTCCACTTCCTTCACTATTGGTTCTTCCCCAAGGAAGGAGCTACATGATCAGGAATAAGACTGTAGGTAGGAATGATGATGCCACTCACCCCAAACAGAGAGTCGCCAATTCTACATTTTGTCCTGATCAGGGACTGAAAGAAATATTGAACAGTTCCAGGGTATTTAAATTAGTCCATAATCCATGACCAGTGGCTTTCTAATCCATGTTATTGACATAAATTATTCAAGGTTAAACAAACAAGCATGGATAACATAAGACTATAGATAGTTGTATTAATATGCAATGTTGAAACAACATCTTTTTAAGATTCATTTCACGCTTGGTTAAGATGACCATCATTATCCCAGAAAGCATGACCATATTTTTCAGGAATAGCACTTTAGCCTCAGTTTCTATTTTAAACTGGCCTGCAAGATCTTCCTGCTTGGTAGCAGAACCACAAGTTATTTGTGATAAGGATTCCTGGTTAGGTTCCTATCTGGGCAGACGAGGGATCCTCAGCTGTGACATATGTACATGCATATATTTTTAAATGAACCATCAAGAACTAGTTTCTGTTTCCCCACAATGCCTACAGAAGAGGTCTCCCTTAGGTCTTGGGTTGGGTGCAGGCCATAGTCTCTCACTGTGTATATTAATAGATTCCATTAGCAAGTGTTCTTTCCCAGCTGGAGGCAATAAAAAGTAACTGAAGCTCCTGGAGTTACTGGAGCAGGATAAGTAAATTTACCCCTGTTTGCTCACCATGCCTCATATGATACTACATCAGCTGGGAGTTGGGTTGCCAGGTCTCTCACTCTGGTGGGACACTCTGGAACAATAACCTCTTGGTAGGGTGGTAGGGAGGAAATTAAAGGAAAATTACAATTGCTCTGGGATGACAGGATTCTGTGGCGAATCTTGAAGTGATGTCAAAGCATCAGACTGACACTCTAGGATTCCACTGAAACCTTTTATTCTGGAAGTGACATTTCACCATCAGAATGTCAATTTACATCCCACCCCCCCACCCCCCGGGGCTCCTACCAGTTGCCAGTGTCAGTACTGAGCTTGCAACCCTAGCCTGTGGTGTGGAGTCTCAAAGTAGTCCTCTCTTTGCTCATTTCAGTTCTTCTGTTCCCTTTATAGCTTCCAGGGTGAACTGAGTATTTTCCACAGTCCAACCAACTCAATTCCTTATCACCAACCTATTCAAGGATGCCAGGTCAGTTTGTGAAGTATTTACATAAGTTTCTTTGCATGGAACATGGAGATAAACACAGAAAATATCTCTGTTGCTATACAGTGTGAATCAGAGTTCATCTTTAGGAGCTTCAATAATCAAGCAGAGTCTGTTACTGAAAAATGTTAGTGGCAGCTCCTCACCAGAATTGCATGGCACTGTAAATTGTCCTAAATTCAGGTACCACTATTGTTATGTACTGAATGTGAATCGCTCCTGTCTATTCACATGTTAAGTTTGAGTCTGAATGTGGCTCTTCAGATGTCACATTGCTATTGGTCGGTTTCTGCGAAACCTGTGTAATTACCCAATCACTGAGTGATATTGTTGCAAAGAGGGAACGGTCCTGATTGGCCTTTATCCCTGTATTCTGATTGGTCTTTAACTTGTAATGGGTGTGGCTTTGACAGCCTGGGAGAGTTTAAAAGAAGGAGCTGTGCTCCCCTTGTTGCTGTTTAATAAAGCTGAAATCACTTGAAGCTGAATCCTTTGTTGAGTCTCATACTTAACAACTATAGCCATACATTAATATAGACTGGGCTACTCTGCAAATTACCTTTGGCTTAAAAGGAAAAGTATTTTGTATTCTGGAACTGGATTACAGGTGCCAGTCACTTTTGCTGTATTCCTAAAGTGCAAACCTAAGGTTATGGCCTTCTAAAGCCACTAGAGTCTCAGAAAGGGGTAACTCTGCTTGTGATTCTACTGTCTAGTGATATCCTTGACATCACTGACTGTATGTTGACCATTCTGCTTGGCAAGCATCTTGCAAAAAATTGTTAATGATGTAAATATGCACAAAGGGCTAGATGGCATTAATTGGTGTTTATGCTGTTTTATAATGAGTCCACAGTGGTTATTATCATCAGTAAATCTTGGTCCATTACCAAGTAGATTCATGGGTGTGCAAAACAATCCTGTGTCCTGTTTACCATCCATTTTAAAAAAAAAACAATTTCAAGTAAAGTAAAAAAAAAAATGTTCAGGAACTAATTACCCAAATTTGAGAGATCCAGCTCTGGGATGTGTGTTCTTCAAGTGATAGTTTTTGTTATATTGTGTAAGTTAACTTTGTGATCCTATAATTATTTTTACAGCCATTATTTTTAAACATGTAAGGGTTTTGTAAAAAAAAAACCACCCCTCAACTTGTTAAATAGTGACTGACCTATTTTGAACTGCACCAGAATTTTGAAAGGAAAAACTATTCACACATGAAGGATTTTGATAAAGCTGTGATTTTTCTGCCTGACTTGAAATTATTTTAAGATTCAGTTATAAGAAGGTTAATCAAACTGTACTAAAATGGAAAAGGATATCTATTGGAACTCAGGCTAATAATTCTTTCCAATATCAGGAAAAATGGTTTTAAAAGACCAGATTTGGACATGGGTTAATTTTGTTCTCATTGCAAAGTGAAAATGGGTTCATTATAGATAGGTCTTTATAAAGCTAACTAGTTTGTGATCTCATATGTTCCACACATCCTGAAGAAAGTAACAAAATCACGTATATATAAGGAATGATTTTTTCATCACCCTGACACTTATCAGACAACAGTAAAGAATATGATTTGAAGAGCCAATGAAACATAATATGGTTTTTGTATAAGAGCATTTGTTTCTGAAATTTAAATAAGATGTCATATTTTTATTTGAGACTATATGAAGGTTTCTTACTTAAAGACTATGCCATATGTTTCCTTAATCAGGATACTGCACTCTGCCCCTGTAAGGATGCATGCATTCCCCCCCCCTTTGTTTTGTTTTTTACTATTTTCAAAAAACAGTAAATTCTGGTACATTTACCCAGGCATGTCAAGTTTCTGCCTGTATATTACACTGCACATTCTCATTAATGCTTTCCAGTCATTCTAGACTTAGAAAAAGAGTGTCCAAAAGTACCATATTTAGCTTCGATCTGAAATTCTCCCGAGCTGTCAATTTAGGTGTTAAAGAGACCATTTGTAAAGCTTGGCTGGGAACTGCCATTATTGACTGGAATGTGTGTTTATCATTACATTCAATGATGAAAGTGGAACATGTAGCATATGAATAAATGTCAGCAGATGTTTCTTTTAAATGGCCCGATTTCAACCTCCTGTTGTTTGTCTTGAATACAAATATTATAAAAGGGAAAAAGGCAGGAAAATTTATGACATAAGTGCAAGGATGGTTATTTAAAAAAACAACAAAAATAATTATCAGAGTCAGTAGAGAGTGAGGAAAGTATAATTAATAGCAATAATTAGGAGTTGTTACTGCTTAATTTGAAAATTAGAGAAAAAGGATAGAATAGCAGTTCACTGTAACATAGAACCCTACAATCCTTACTCCACAAGAACTGGGAAAGGTCGGCAAGATTTGTTACCAAAATCTAAGCCTCCATAAAGTTGTATTTTTGCACAGTTTTTACTTTTTGTTCAAAAAAGCCCAAACAAACAAAAATAATCCCAAGAAACAGGTGGTGATAGAAGAAGGGCTAGGACACCCCCCACAGTTGGAATGTTCTCAGTCACTTGGATGGAATGATTCCCTTCAGTAATTCTCACACTTCATGGGGCCTTTAAAAGATGTTCAGTAACTCACGCACCAAATGTTTGCTATGCGTGAGAAGCTGGGGGGGGGATGTGGGGCTCTTCCTTCACTGTGTTTTGGTGCTGATGAGTTTTTGAATATATTTATTGCCATCATTTTCACTATCAAGATTGTTATTATTTTGCTGCAATATACATGAAGAGATCCTATGAAGGTTTTGGACTGCAATCACTTAATCAGTGAGTAATGAAGTTTGAGAGGAGCTGGCAAAATGTGCCCAGGTGTGAGGCAAGAATATTCTGCATTATGAGCGAATTCTAAGGATAATTTCCACACAACCTGTATTCCTGGTAGCAAACAAATGACAGGACAGTCACTTTTCAGCTCTCCTACAACTGTTAAGGAATTGCCAGCGCTAGTACATTGGGGAATGATTTATGAAGCAGAATCATGATGCGAGTGGTGCACATTTCAAAGGATGGATAGTCAGGGGTGGTTTTATTATTTATTTATTTATAAAACATATACCCCACCTTTTGTCCCTGACAAGGGCCACCAAGACGCTTAAAAATTAAAAAAAATGCATGGTGAAATTACATTATAAAACCATTAAAATCATCCCCTCCAAAATACACATCATTAAAACAATCTTTAAAAGTGTTTTAAAACAGTTAAATATATACAAAACAGTTAAGATACATACAAAACATAAAAACACTGGTTAGGAAGGAGGGATCATTGTGGGAATGCCAGATGAAATAAAAAAGTCTTCACCTGCTAGTGCAAGGTGGAAACAGAAGGGAACAGACAAATCTCTCTTGAGAGAGAGTTCCAGAGTTTTGGTGCCATGACTGAGATGGCCCTCTTCCAGTTTGCCACCCAGCTAATCTCAGGAGGTGAGGGAACCCAAAGCAGGGTCTCTGAAGATTATCATAATGGTTGGATGGGTTCATAAGAGATTAGGCAGTGCATTGGTCTGAGCCAACAGGAGAAACTGCTCCAGGCCCCATGCTAGTTAGGGGCCCTGACTACCCATGGCCCCATGCCAAGAGAAAGAGAAAGAGCAGGTTCCCTCTGCTGTCAGTTGCACTCATTCTGTCCAGGCTCAGACCAGCTGTTTGCAATGGCATCCACTTGTTCCCACCCCATCACAGTTGACTCAGAAGCAGCCAATTGTACCCACACTGTCTGAGGCTTGTAAACTGGCTTCTGATGACAGCTCCCACCTGCCTCACATGGCACAAGGACTGCCACTTGTTTGGCCTGGCAGTATGGACTGGCAGGAGACCCAGAGTAGGAGGTGTCAGTGATTATGGGACTGTATTCTTGACTTTTGCCCAGGACCAAGAATCTATGACCACCCCTGGAGATAGCTGTACTTACGAGACAAAAATAACATGTGAACTGGACTTATGTGAAGTCACTGGAACTAGTAGGATCAAACTATTACCATTAGTTGAAACTAAAAAGTTAATAGGACTTGCTTCTAAGTGCCTGTTACCTTCAAGAGAATTTGTATAGAGGTGTTAGTATCCCTATTCCTATATTTAGACAATTAAGAGGAGGTATTTATGATGTATACAATAGTTGTCAATGAGACGTGTAGGAAACAAGGGTTGCAGTCACACACACTAAATAATCCATTTTCAATCCACTTTCAATGCACTTTCCAACTGGATTTTTACTGTGTGAACTGGCAAAATCCACTTTGAAAGTGCATTGAAGGTGGATTGAAAGTGGATTATTTAATGTGTGTGACCACAGCCCTCGTCAGAATGAAAGGACAATGGATAATAAAGACAATTTTTTGTTTACTACTGCAATTCTAATGGACAGAATGAAGAATTAAAGAATGGTGGTATGTTATTTGGAAGTGGGGGAGAGTAAATGATGAGATAGAGGAGGAGTTGAAAGCTAAGATCCATTGCAGTAAATCAGGGCTGAGGGGACCTGTATGGCAAAATGGCCTGATCTAAGGCTGGGGCCACATACACTAAATAATTCACTTTCAATCCATTTTTAATGCACTTTCCAACTGGATTTTCAGTTCACACAGTAAAATCCAGTTGGAAAGTGCACTGAAAGTGGATTGAAATTTATTTAGTGTGTGTGACCGCAGCCTAAGACACAGCAGTACATGGAGTGTAGTGTATTTCTGTTTGTTTGTGCATACACCCACTTGTAGTCTGGCCATATTTGGAAGAAGGGAAACAAGACATTATTCTCTTACCTTCTCCAGCTACAAACCCAAACAAGGCTCAGAATGAGCTTTCTTGATGGGAGGGTCAGCCCTCTGTGTGTGTGCGTGTATTAAGTACCATCAAGTCACTTCTGACTTATGGTGACCCTACGAATTAGCAGGTAGAATGGCCTTTATAACCACTTATTCCTTTTACCATATCACTCTGATATTGAATAACCTGAACCAAGAGAACTCGTAAGTCAAATAATGTGTTGCTTCTGTGACCAATATAGAAACAGTTGTCTGTCCTAATGTTTGGCAAAGCAGGCTGCCATGAACGAAAGCTAGCTTTAGGGGTGTTGACGAAGTTTAATCACTGATTGCTTTTAACAAAATATACACTGTCATTGGAAAGAAATGCCCCAGATTTAAAACATGAACAAAAAACAAAAACAGAAGAATAGATCAGAAGGACTGATGGCCGCAGGCATATTTTTCATGATGCGCAGCAATAAATTACTCACTATATCTTTCCCACAGATAATCTTTTGATTGTTCTTATTGCCCCTAATGATGATTGGTGACACTTTCCCCTCACAGTTGCTTAGCAGCAGTTGATTAGCAGCCAATGGTGTGTGCCCAAAACTCTGCTCTCTTGCTTTGGGGTAATAGCAGTTTGTCTCCTATACAAACCTTTCAGAGGTGAAATTGGTGGGAACTTTGTGGTGCTTAATTAAAAATTGGCTGGTTAAGAGAACTTTCCCTAGCTGGTTTTCTTTTGCGTTCATGTTATTGCTGAATTATGATGTAATCCTTTTGTCTTTGTACTGGGAGTTGTAATTTGGATCTATTTTTATTTAATGTTATGGTACAATGCCTTCTGCATTTTTTCAACAGAAAAGGATTTTGTCAATATAATTTAAACAATAACAACAACGTTACTGAAAATGTTGTGTCGGGGTGATGGGATGTGCAAATTTATCCAGCAACTGCTTTCCCATTACTAAAGCCTATGTGTGGATCCTGGCCAGGTATTACAGTACTGTATCTCTCCATTCAGTATTTCAGGCTTGCCACAATAAGCTCCTGGTATGTTCTACCTTTTAAGCAACTTCTCTAGTCCTCTGAATATTAATCCTATCTGCATGGCAATCTAGAGCTACCATCTTGAGTTTACATGCCACTATCTTGTTCTTAGTTGCACTTTGTCATGACCAAGAATGTTTATTTTATACTGAAGAAAAACAAAGCACCAGTGGAACAGGCTATTAGTTGCACTGCATCTTCTTACCTATGTAACTTCTAACCTATTTAACTGGATGTTGTACAACTATGAGAAGGGTGGTGATGGTTTATGTATAAAGAAAGTGGACCCTAACAGTCCAGGGGCAAATGTAGGATCTTAGGTGGGCAAGCAGATGGTCTTGGGAAAATTCCTTTCTGCTCTCATTTACTGATACCCAGTACAAGCCTATAGCAAACCAATAAAATAACCACCAGCCATTAATGCATAAACAAGAGTGAATGACTGAAAAATCTTGGCAAAACCCTCCCCTTTTATGAACCTAAATATCCAAAGCTTTGATATGCCTGCAGTTATATTAAGGAAATAAATTGTACAAAACATGGATGTTACTGCTATGTCTATGAATAAAGGTAAAGATAAAGGTAAAGGTAAAGGTAAAAGGTTCCCTTGCTCAAAAGCCAGTCGAATCTGACTCTAGGGTTGTGGTGCTCATCTCCGTTTCCAAGCCGAAGAGTCAGCACTGTCCTAAGATGTTTCTGTGTGGCCAGCATAACTAAACACCAAGGTGCACAGAACGCTGTTACCTTCCCACCGAAGTGGTACCTATTTATCTACTTGCAGTTTCTTGCTTTCGAACTGCTAGGTTGGAACCAGAGATGGGAGCTCATTCCATCATGCGGCACTTGGGTCTCGAACTGCTGAACTACCAACCTTCCAGCCTGCAGTTCAGTGTCTTAACCACTTGATCTACAGATGTATTAATACTACATCATTAAATGGGATCCGAAGTATGAATTGTTCCTGTTTCTGCAGTCCTTACTTATACAGTAATAGCAATTGACCCATATCTTTTGCTTGAGCCTTAGGGTCCAACCCTACTAGAAAAAATTGCCAAAGGAGCTGGTATAGTCTGTCTAGTGAGAGAACCTTGACATAACATTTTGATGGTACTGCATCCCATATATGAATGGCACATAGTGGTCCTGTTTGCTTTCTGCTCTGTAGACAGGGAGGAGGAGGTCTACCACTGCTTGGAAGATGAATAGCCAGGAGCTGCATCTGAATTAATGCCCATAAACAACCCTAGTAGTGACTGGGAAGGAAGATATCTGCCCAGCCCAGGAAGGGAACCCAAATGTTTGCTACTGCCAAGGGGAAGGGGTCAGAAACCACTCCTAACCATCAGTAGAGACAACTTGGCAGGGGTCGGTGGTGGGTCCTTACAGGCATGGTCAATGTTTATGTGCCCTAGAATCCTATCAGCCCCTGAAGCCAATCTTGTCTGTCCATATGTGTACTAATAATCACATGTTTATTCTGCAGTTTCTACAAGGAGCATTGAAAGGCATGTTTTGGTCTAGGAATGTGCAATAAGATGTCACTGACACAATAAATGCCTGGTATTTGACTGGATCAGCAATATTAATTACCATGGAAGGCACTTTTAATGTTTTTCAGTTCTGTTATTTCACTCCCAATAAATACCAGAAACATCTGCAATTGGATTGGGAGGCTTTTCTGCCGTTCTGCAGGTCATGCACCAGCCCTTTAAACTTTAAAGGGCCACTTTTTCAATGGGCAGTAGACCTTGCCTTCCAATTAGCACCATGTGTGCCATCAATTGAGTTCAATGGGCAGTTGACCTGACCTCCAGAGCCTAGATTGACCACAGTGGAGTTTAAAGTTCAAAGGCACTTTTAGAGCTGGAGCAATAGTGCAGTCCAGCAGAAGAGCACTCTCTCTGTATATGTCCCCCTCCCTCACTGCTTGTGCTGCCTCTGAGGAGCAGGTGGTCTATGGCACATCAGTCCCTTTCATCTCCCTTTAAACCTTAAAGTGCCATTATTTTCACTGGATGGTAGACCTGGCCCCCAAGAGTCCAGAAGCCACCCATTGAAGCAGCTGTGTAAAGCTTAAAAGGTCGGTGTGCTGTGAACCAGCTCCTGTTTCTTACAGCAACTCCAAAACTTGATTTTTTTTTTAAAAAAAATATCTTGTAATTTTAGAAAGGACATCATTATCATTTTCTGATATTAATTAATACGGAAATTTTTCCCAGTGTGGCTTTCCAATACAATGTCAATATGATATAAATGGAAAATTATAATAATGTTGTTTCCAACTTTCCCATACATGATAATTTTTGAAGTGCATACCTTACATTGGTATTTCTTCCCACACAACAGGTAGGGTAAGGCTGTAAGAGACACCAAAGCTATTGAGCATCAGAATCTTTCCAGTTCTAGTCTATACTGGATCCACTGTTTATGCCTTCTGTTCTTATTTTTTTCCCCACACAAATTGTATACTTTATTGAAATGCATGGTTTTATATGGCCGATTTGGAAAGAAGTCTTCTGTTCTCTTGCTTCCTGGACATTGTTTTTCTTTAAAGAGTGAATTTGCATCATTACACCTATTCAACTCACCAGCTTTATTAAGTTTGGCTGTTGACTTGTTCCCACAGGACGTGTCTACTTCATGATCCCAAAACATGAACACATGATCATCATGTCTCAGTGTTCTCATCTTTTCAAAGGGTGTTTGTACATGCAATTGTGTAAACAGCAGAAGATAAAGCTTTTTTTTTAAAAAAATCTCCAAATTGGTAATTCCAAGAGGAGGAAACATGAGAACCAATCCAGCTACAGCTAGTCATTCCATTGAATCCCATTGAAGCTGATGGGATATGTTAACTACATCAGGGTCAAATACTAGATGATGCAAATGTATTAGCACTAGGCCTAAGAAGGAAAAAATGACATTGGCCTGTACCCTACCATTCCACCAAGCAAAGTTTGGAGCCTTCCTCCAGTTTAATTGACTCTCCCATGGAAAAGCCACTTCAGTGGTAGGAAGGCTTCGTAGTCTGGGGGAATTTCCTTTATGCTCAGATAGGATATTGCCCTGAATATTCTGTGTTCACTTATTTTGCAGTACTTACACTAAGCAAGAGCTGAAACTATTTGCACAATTTGAGTTTCCTTTTAGGACTCAAATGCCTCTGTTTTGCATAAGTTTTTTGGGTGCCAGTTTCAAAGCATTTTGTTGAATTTTCAGGCAACTGGGTTCCCTCTTGCTCCCTTTTTTAGCTGGCTTGGGGATTGCACTACCACCTGAGCAGCAGGTTGGGCATGTGCATGGACTTGGCTGTTCTGGAAAAGCTCTGGGATTCTGCAATGGTTGCATGAAACAGCCTCACGCATTCATATAACTTGTCCATTGACTTGATACCTTATCAAAAGAGCAAGTTTGATAAGCCATTATACAGGCAGTGCCACCTAAGCAGAGTTACATCCTTCTTAAATTCTTTGAAGTCAATGCACTTCAGTGGGTGCAGTTCTGCTTAGGATGACGGTGAGGCTAAGCCCTATTCTAAACTCATATGTATGACATTATCCCTGTGGAAGTATCTTGAAGTATAATAATATTCAGGAAATAAGAATAAAGAACAATGGCTTCAAGATCCATGGGCTCAGCAAGGCTGATAAAATGGGACTCTTCTGTATCACTTTCCTGCTTGCAGTTGACTGTGCCCTGCCCCCAGCTCATTTTCACTTCCACTTCAGTGATGGAGGTGCCATTTTTTTTTTTTTTTTGCCTAGCATGCTTCCCCAATAACAACTTTTGGCCCTCCTTCTAGTGTTGTTTGTTTATGTGTTTTAAATTGCATTTTATATTTTAATTTAAATGTTTTTAATGTTTTTATGATCACCTTGTGGACCTTGATTGAGTGGAAAGGTGGCATAAAATGTTTTAAATAAATAAATTTTGATATTGATAACAAATGGCAGGATACAAAGTAATATTTGATTATATATACATTCATTACTTCTTCTTTATTGTAACAGAGCAGCAACATACATGCTTGGTTCCAGAGCAGTGTTTCCATGGGCATGAGGATTTCTGCCCACAGAGCATGATTGTCCCCTCTCACCTCTCATGGCAAACTGAAATGTCCCTCAAATCTTGTTTCTGGGGACAGGGGAGGCTGCTGTGGAAGGGGGAGAGGTGAACAGGGGTACACTCTGGATAGAAATGCTTGTGTGTGTAGAAATGCTGCTCTGGATCCAAGCCATTGATTTTATACATTGTAATAGAGACTCTGGGGAGACAAAAAAAAAAAAAAGTTCTTCCACTGGTTTCTGAATGCCGTGATTTTTATTGTCAAATTTGTTTCCATTTATTCTTTTACAAAGGTATTCAGAAATGGACATTTCCTCCTTGCATTTCATTGCCCTTTAACCCTGTCCCCCCCCCATACCTCCAATGCAAGGGTTGGATCCAACCAACTCTTTAGCTGGTGAAAAAGGAAGGAAAGGATCCCTTATGACCACCAAAAATGCTGTGCTGGGGATCATGAGCCCTTCAAAGGATTCCGAGTACCACAGCCAGGATCCAAAGAATCATGATACCTACTTCTGTGATCCAAAGTTGGATTTAAATCTTTTCCTCAGAGCAATTTCCCATAGCATAAGGTAAACTTCTTTTGAAACGCCTTCAGTGTCAAAAGAAGCCAGGTGGCATGTGATATGATGGGTAGTTCAGCACTGCAAAGCAAAAAGTGACAGTTGTGGAGCTAAGGCAAGCCCTTTGCGTGAGCCCAAGCATCTCTTTGGATCCTGTTTATAAGTTGTCTTTGACATTTACATTGATTTAACGCTTTGGAGAAATTGTGTGAAGCTAGTAATTCCAAAACCAATGTGCCGTGCCCATTAGAAACCATGAGGGATTTACATAAACCCGGCACCTTATTCTTTCTCTGAACATAGGAATATATTTCCATATTCCCTCTCTGGAGGCCAGTTTCTAATTTCTGTATCATTGTTTAATCTGCTGTCACCATTCAGGATGTTTCATGATGACTACATAGCTTCTTTTTTAAGAAATTTGAACTGGAAAAAGTATTTGTTTTATTCTTTCTCCCCCCACACTCTTTTCTCCAGTTGATTTTTCTTGTTTCAAACAAGCCATCTGACACACTGCAAGATCCTGTTGCACACTTAGGGGTCTATTCTTCCTTTAACATGCATGCATAACTGCCCTTGATGCTAAGGAGAGTTATGCATGCATACTGAAGAGAGAATAGTTGCTTTAATCCTGCTTGGCAGGATTTCCCTGCTAAGCTTTGGCCCCAAGCAGGCATGTGTAGTGTTTGGTGACCTTTTGCACTAGCCTAATCAATCCATTGTGGACTAAAGTAAAACTTCCTTTTCTGGCATGCAGCAAGGCAGAGTTCCATCTGGGATTCTTTGAAGTGTAGCATCTGAAGTCTATAACATACAAAAGCTTCTTAAACAGCAGTACTATGGAGTTCAGAATGGGCAAACACCTTGCTCCTTCCTTCCATACAGAGTATTTTTAGTTTCAGAAGGTCTGCTTGTTTGATTTAAATTTTCTTATTTAAAGCATGATTCATATAGATTCCAAGCAAGGAATGACTTCCAATGGCAATCACTATTCCAAGACTGCAAGATCTGTTGGCTTTAGTGGGAGTAGGATCAGACCAGCTGTCTTCCTTATATCGGAATTAGGTTGCCCTATTTCACCCTTTATAGGTCAAAGCAGAATATAAAAAAGCACAACCTGATGGCTTAAGCATTTCCTTTAAATGATTTCCAATCCTTTGAGGCTCTGGAGGGGAGCGATTTGTGTGTTTAACTGCTATTCATGATAATGGGGATTACTTAGTTCTGCCATCCGGCACTAATAAGGAGCTAGACACTGAATGATTTACAAAACAACAATCAGCCCCAACTACTTGTATTGGAATTTGTATAGTCTGTCAAGGAATTTCTGCAATAGAATCCTTGATTCCTTTTATTTTTTTAAGAGAGGAAAGGTTATTTTATGCATAATTTGCAAAACTCAGCAATGACAAGAAGGAAGCTTGAAATATACTTGGATGGTAAATTTGGCTGCTCACACAGATGTGGAAACCATAAAAGAAAGGAAAACCCTATAATCCCTGTAAAAAAACGTGAAGAGGGACAGAAACAAAGGGAAAGGAGTGAGGAGGAAAGAGTAAAGGAACAAACAACAACAGGCAGAAGGATAATAAAGATGACATTGATATAAAGTATTCTGGGAACAAGTCAGGAGACTTAGGAGAAGACAAGGAAGTGCTTCTTTAGTTCCTATGAACCAAAGTTCTTCCAGATATATACACACAGATACCACTGCTTAGCAGGCAGAACAAGCTCATAAGAGGAGGAGGAGGAAGAAGAAGGAGGAGGAGGAGGAGGAGATTGGATTTATACCCCTCCTTTCACTTGGAGTCTCAGAGCGTCTTACAAAGTCCTTTCCCTTCCCCTCCCCACAACAGACACCCTGTGAGGTAGGTGGGGCTGAGAGAACTCTAACACAAACTGCTTTTTCAGGAACAGCTGTGCCAGAGCTTGTGATTGACCCAAGGTCACATCAGCAGGTGCAAGTGGAGGAGTGGGGAATCAAACCCGGTTCGCCCAGATTAGAGTCTGAGCACTTAACCACTATACCAAACTTCACAAATCCAGATCAAAGGATGAAGCCTGAGTTGGAACACATATCTGGAACATTGCAGTCTAGGTGGCTCATAACAATGTATTCTAATTATTGTTAATTGTTAAAATTTGAATAAAATGCATTAAAAAAAAAACAATGTATTCTAATTATAAAACTCCTTCAAATACACATTCTAAAAGTAGTAGTAGTAGTATCAGTAATAGTAGTAACAATAATAATATGAAGGCATCCTTGTGCATGGTGGTCTACAGACAGTGCAAGCTATGCATTTTTATTTAGAAGTAAGTCCTGTTTTATTCAATAGAGTTTACACACATTCTTGCTTCTGGGAGGTTACAATCTAAAATCTGAAATACAAGGGACAACATAGGCAGTAGAACGGAGTGCAGGAGAAGATGAACTAGGCTTAGGGATTATCTACAGGCTTCATTTATTAAAACATTTATATCCTGCCTTTCTTCATGGTTCATGACAGTCTACAATAATAACTAAAAACAGGGGCATTTTTAGTACCTTTTAAATGGAAAAGTGATTTGAGGGAAATGAAAAATGGCATCACACATATTCTAGAATGACAGCAACAGTATTGTTTGAGGAAGCGGGAGACACTGGGAAAAATGATAATCATGGGCGGGATATATCAGTATCTGATAGCAGAGAAATATGTGTGGGCAAGATCATGCAGAATGAGAAGTTTGTGCTAGTTCTGGAAGTTAACAGGAAGTTAGTGTAGAAATTTAAGAAGGGGTATCAAAAGTCAGAATGAGAATAGTGGTGAATAATGTAGAGTAGTGCATAGAGATGAGGAGGCTAACGTGCGACAACAAAAAAATCTGTGTGAGGGGGGGAGTTGCAATAGTCAACGTGAGAGATGACAAGATTGTGAGCTAGAGTTTCTGTCTAGAGGTTGGAGAGGCAGGCTATATTTTCTGAAGTGTTATAATGCAAAAAGTGGCGTGATTTAGTGAGTGTGGGGAGGAAAAGAAAGACAAGGGTTCCTGTTCCTGTTCCTGTTTTTCAGGACTGGTGATGAGAAGAAGATAAGACATAAGAAAACCTGCTGAATCATACCAATGGCCCACCTAGTCTAGCATCCTGTCTCACACAGTGGCCAACCAGTTCTTCTGGTATGCCAGCAACAGGGCATAGAGGCTGTGGTCTTCCCCTGATGTTGCCTCCTGGCACTGCTATATAAAGGTTTACTGCCTCTGAATGTGGAGATTCTCTTTGGTCACCATCACTAATAGTCTAAACCCCTTTTAAAGCCTCTCCTGCCTGTGCCCATCCTTACATCATCTGACAGTGAGTTCCACATGCACATGCATTGAGTAAAGAAGTATTCCTTTTGTCTGCCCTGGATTTATTGTCCATCAGTTTCACTGGATGCCATGCAGCTCTGGTATTATGGGACAGGAAGAAAAAGTTATCTCTGTCCACTCTCTCTACCCTTGCATAACTTTATAAACCCCTCTTAGTTGTTACTTTCATGTCCCTTCTTAGTTGTTACTTTCATTAAACTATTAGGGATGGACACAAACCGGCACATAAACTAAAGTTTGTTATGAATTTTGTCCATATTGTGGTTTGTGAACTGAAGTTCATGGCAGGTCAACTGCCATGAACATTCCTTGAACTTTCCAGCAGTTTGTGGTGGTTCACGGTGGTTTATGAATGGATACATTTGTAGATAGTCACTACTTAAAATGGTTACCAAACTTGAAAGCAATCTGCCCCCAAATTTGCAAGAATATAGAGGAGCAGGCAGCAGGGTGAGGTTCACTGTGCATTTGGACCGGTAGCTTGCAGGGGGTCCATTCTATACATTTTTGAACCTGTACCTGACATTTCCCTGAAAACACTTCACTGAAGGCATCTTCTTTTTTTTGGGGGGGGGCAGGGTCATAACTCAGATCCCCTAAATCCAATCTGCACATAATTTGGAGGTCATGTAGAGGAGTAGCAGGGGGAGGTTTCCTGCAAGTTTGATGTCTCTAGCTTGCACAGAGACATTCATTCTATGTACTCCTGAGCCTCCTGAACCAGTATCTGTCATTCCCCAGAAAGCACTTTCCTTGGGGGGGGGAGGAAACTCAGACCACATATATTCAATCATTACCAAACTTGGGAAGCCACTGGAGGAGTGTCAGCCAGAGATCCCCTGTGAGATTTATTCATTACAAACCAAAAGTCTCTTTCCTTCTCAATCTTAGCAATCAGATCCCATTAGCATACACATAAAGTTGAATTTTTTTTGTTCCTGTATACATCACCTTACACTTACCTACACTGAATTTCATTTGCCACATTCTTGTTAAATTTTGGTACCTATAGGGTGATTTTTTAAAAAAACAAAAATGTCCCCCCCCTCCATTCCTTAGAAAACAGCATTTATCATGGGCAATCTTAGCCATGGGACCAATCAGGTGCGTTGCTTTATCCAATCACACAATCTTTCTTGGAAGTGAGGGAAATTTTAAACTGCAGTTGTCCATTATATTGGCCATTATGTACCACATATGTGCTGTGTGTGTGGCGAGCTTACTGCTCCTTGAGTCTTGGGATACACACATTGCTAGGATTACTCTAGACCCCAGGTGAAAAGATCCTGCCTGGATGGCACTTCTCATCAGACTGGTCTGCTTAATTTAATATAATTCATTTTACCTATCCTTTCCTTGTTCATTTCCCCTATGGTAGAGGTAGAAAGGAGGAGTTTGAATGTTGAGGGGAAGAGTTTATTTATTTATTTATTTATTTGATTTCTACCCTGCCCTCCCCGCCAAGGAAAGGTGCTGTTTTCATTACTGTTTTGGGTTCTATGTGGTTTAATATTTGGGTTTAAAACAAATTTCCTAGCTTTCCTTTTGTGTATGTGTGCTTGGTTTGTTGGCTTTTCTGGTTGCCTTCAGTTAGTTGGTCACCTGTTTCCTACCTTTTTGCAGATTAGTCATTTGGGGTAACATCACATATTTCATTGCTTAGCTTTGAAAAGATACACTCTCTTTCCTCAGCAACATACTCAGGCAAATGCTCTGGAAGGGCTATTTTTACTTGCAATTACTAAGTCTGGTTTTAGAAAAAAACCTGCTCCAGAAAACCAGCAGCCATTTTAATGCCTTCTTCCACTATGCAGGTGGAATGGCTGGAGGGTACTTTATTCAAGGAACTGTAAAATCAGACCACATTGTCCAATTCTCTTGATTCTTGGGTAATCTTTTGAAGAGAGGTTGAACTAGATTCACTGATATTTTGGTACCATTTGGTGAAAAAACATCTGCTCAGGAAAATCTGCCATTTTCCACATATGGAAAACACACATGGGCAGACATTCTATCCGATTTTAATGGAAATGGAACCCAGCAAGTCTTCACAAATATGACAACAATATTTCTGATAATTCTTAAAACTGAAAAACCTTTCCTTTTCTTAAATTATGATATGGAATTAAAACAATCATTTTTCCAGTGCATGCTCCTAGATTTTATTATTATAGATTAATGCAGTAACTGTTGTGCAGTTAAGCTATAACACACAACTAAATAAAGGGCCACACTTTGCTTTAAGTTTATGGGTTCATTATGACCTCTCAAAAATTGTTCCATTAATCAAGCAGTTACATGGCATGCTAAATGGCCCAAAGAATCCTGGTTTGTGTACAAGCTCATTATATTGATTACACTTTGGCTAGAGTAAATGTACATCTGCACCTGTTACAACGTTTGTAAGGAAAAGATCAACTGTGTGTTTTGCTTTAATCTAAAGGCTGTTTTGTGTCAGTCTACAGAAATGATGAAAGAAGCATGAGTGAATCACTCTTCACTCTTTTTGAACAAAAAAATCCTACATTCTCCCCCAACCACCATGTATGGGAAGAAAATATTCTAGTTTTATACTGCATTGAGAGAAAGGAGGAATTCTTGTGGTTGATTTGTATATCTGAATCTCATACTTTGCAGTGCAAATTCTTATGTGGCATGCACCCATACAATATACAATATTTGTTGTGCATCCAATATCTTTTGCCAAGCTATTTGCAAAAGTGCTCAAGGCAAGACTTCGACTATTGGATCCTCTAATATATATGTGAAAATGCAAATATGTATCTGAAGTTCCTTACTCTTCTTGGACTGCTAGATCAGTCTCTCAGAACTATGAGCCTCTTGATTAAACCCTAACTTCACTGGTTTCACTATTAAATTCAAAGTTGTCATCTCAGGGAATTTAAATCCCAAAACATATTCCTTTTCTGTGGTTGTTTATCACAGACAATCGTTTCTCTTTTGATACTGCTTCAATGGCTATTTCCCCTCATTTTATTTCCACTCAGGTGATTTCAGCCATTTAGGGACCAAATACTGTGTATGATGATAGCATTTGCTATGTAGTTTATCAGATTTGGTTATTTGCTGAAAAACACCACAAAAGTTTGATCATTCCTTTTGTTCACTACAAAAGAACCTTGAATTCTTAAAATGCTGTACATATGAAGTCAGTAATTCATTGTTGACTTGATATATCTTAAAAATAGTGGACCTATGCCTGAGATAAACTTCCCTACTTCTATGTAAAGTGTATCATAGGATGTTAATTTCTAACTATTCTATCCCTTCATCAATTGGATTTGAAAGAAAATGCATGTCTAGTATGCCCAGTAGTCTATAGAAAGAGATCTGCATATGCTTTTTGCAAACATTCAAAACCAGTATTTTCTTGTATCAGTTCCTGTTTGAAGTTGCGGGAGATACATTTTGCATATAATAACACATTTTGAATTAATAATGAAAGCTGCCAATCATTTCTCTCCCCATTAAATGATAGCAGTTGTGGAAGCACACTTGGTTAGCCAAGGGCCCTGATGCCAAGCTGGGGAGGATATTTTTGTCATATGGACAAATTGCTCCCAGGAGGGGAGGGGGGGGGTTGTACTAAGTGTTGTTCCGGCAGTACAGACGTTGTCTACATGTCTGTCACTTGATTAAGATACATTAGAGAGTTTAGCTGGCTTGATTGTGTTCCTTTAAAGAAAAGTGGTTTTTTTTAAAAAAAAACCCAAACAACTTGTATATGCTTTATAATGTATTAATGCATATGATAAGGCATCCCTGGATCCCTAGCGTGTTCAACAATGATACCTATAGGCTGAAACAAACTGTTCACAGTACCATACCTGGTTTCCATACAAACCTACGCATTGCCGTTGTAGCCTCCCACATGGAGCTCGCTTGACAACTCTCTTATGCTGCAAGCATCTTAATGAATCAGTTGTTTCTCTTCTTCTAAGATACATTTGAGCCACATAGTTCTGTGTTAGTTTTCCATCAGCTTATATGGACAGTGGTTATTTAGCTCAATTGTAGTGCTCCATGGTGTCTTTAACACTTTTAAATTTTTGTTCAAAGTGGGTTTATCTATTCTGTTGCTGTTCTTGGAAACAAACAAATAATAAATAGCAACCCTGTAGCAAAACCAGCTACAGTATGAAAAAAATTGTAATAAAGTCGACAAATCTTCAGTAAACAAATTAGCTCGTAGGCACATTGTGGGCAATCTCCACAGAGTCTTGTTGACTACCTATGAAGGTATATAATTTAATGCTTCTAGATAATTCATGGGTAAAATACAAATCAGCTGACATTGCAGGATAAATAATAAATAATACTCCTCTTGCACTGCTAGGTTTATAATTAAGTGTAAATGTGAAAGTGAAATAAAAATACAAACAACAACTAGAGATAAAGAATTTGCTGCTACAATTTAAAATAGTTTTAGAGAACTGGGGGAGGACAAAAACAAAGGATGAGGTTATCAAAGTTGAGCAGGTTGTGGGCCTGTGTTATCCAGAGGGGCCAGGATTCAACCCCTTTTTCCACTGGGGTCTCTGCATCACTCTTGGGCAGATTGCTATTACCCTACTTCAGCTCTTCCCTTCTGTAGAACAAAAATAAACAGTAATTTACCTCAGAATGATTGTGAATGATTTAAACACATCAAAAGTAGTATGTAAATTATTAAGAATACCTGGAAATTATGTATAGTAATGCAATAAAGAAGAAGAAAAACAGCAAACCCATAACCCACTATAATATTTCAGACTAAATATCATATAAAATGTATTATAAGATTCAAAACTCATAGTCCTCAAAGGAGTGAGATAATTTTTCTCTCCCACAAAGGACAATAAACAAATGCATAGTATTAAAGGCTCTTAGTCCTAAGAAAAGAAATTGTTTATTTTTCCTCCTTCCTCATATAAATGCATCAAAGACTTGATTACTCACAATGTCTTTAAATGGATCTTATTGCCATCTTATAACGTTCAGCAGAATGGTGCAGGTTTGCATTCACAGAAACATTTGTACTTTCATGGCATATATACACATACATGTATCACATTGCCATTAATTTGAAAAAATAATCACTGGGGACAAAGCTGAAAAAGCATTTTAAAACTGCAGATTAAGGAGACACAAAGGCAATTTTCAGCCCCAAGTGATGTTTGAATTAGTTTGTTTTCGTTGTTAGCAGTGACAGTACTTAAGTCTGCCTTTGGGACTACATAGCTAATACCACCCTAAAGTTAATTTTCATTGCCCAAAATATTTTTTTAAAAGAGCCTACAGCAGAGATTTTCTAGCTTTCATCACTTAGAAGCACAGAGTGCAGGCTATTGATTCCTGTATTGCTGGGATTTCCGAAGGAGATGGCTTGTTTGTTCTGACCTGTTGTCACTGAAGTGGTTAAAGCTCTGTTTGTTTGTTTTGGTTCTGAATGGCTTTTAATGGATTAAACTTTAGAGCTTTCACCCAAGCTTCAACTGTTGATTCAATTGTTGGGGGGGGGGAAGGGGGTGCGATGCCTCTGAGAATCCTAATGAAAAGGAATTCATGCAAATGAACTGTACTAGCTCTTGAGTATGTCTCTCTGATTTGATTTGATTTGATTTTACTATCTGCTTTACCTGAAATCTAAGAGCAAGTAAAAAAAAAAGCTCAGATATTTCATTATAAAGAACATATTATAGGTTTCAAATTCTGTAAAACACAAGTGTGTTGTGTGTTGCTAAAAATACTGTATATGAAGAAATATATACAGCCCTCTAATGACTTAACATCAAGCTCCTCACAGGATGACTCCCCTGCTCCAGGGGATAGTAATGGCTTAGGTTTAGTCTGTTTTGATTTATCCATTATCTACATAGGGAAACTCTCCAGTTTTCTGTGTCTGAGCTTCAGAGGAGGAAGATGGTACAACGACTACTGGGTACATTTTGGTTCATCACTGCCCAGTCCCATTCCCTTTCTTAGCATCATTCCATTTTCAGCAGTCACTGACAAGCACCTCAGTAATGCTGAACCAGTGCAGTAGCCTACCTATCCCTATTGTGTTTGTGCACTGATTGAAGTTATCACATCATGATGGCAAATGAATGTTGACTGACAGTAGAGAACAAAATATCTGTTTTGGCTCTGAATTTTCATATTTCATAAATGTATAGAAATGAATACGCTTTTTCCAGCAGCCATAAAATAGACATGGCTTCTGGCTTTCCACGTTAATTTCCACTGTACATTAACATTCTCTACATACTCAGGCATTTGAATATATGGGGGGAAAACTATAGCACTGAGGTGTGTATTGTCCCAAAGTATGTTTAGGATCATGGTGATGGTGAACAAAACAGTTTCTGAAATAGGAAATTTGGTCATGGCATCTAAGGGAATTCAAAGTTGGTCTGACATGTAGTTCCAAAGCTGTACAGTAGTCCAATCATTTAATTTAAGCTGCCTGTGGTATTTCTCTTAGCACCAAAAAAGGAGCTGTTCTCAATTAAACATAGATATTACAGTGGGACACAGGGAAGATATGTGGACAATTATAAAACCAATTCATTAAGTGTTGGTAAAATATCAAAAACTGCATAGCAATTGCAGAGCATTGTAACAGATTAGTGATAATGAAATATAGTCAGCATTGCTGTTAGAGCTATTACCTCAGTCCTTGTGTGCTGGCGGGGAAAAGGCTGCCAATAGTAATTTCAAGAGACAGGGCTTGGCTAGTATTCAGTTATTAGGCGGGTCCTTGATTGAAAGCCTAGTGGAAGAGCTCCATCTTGCAGGCCCTATGGAACTGTAGAAGGTCCTGCAGGACCCTAATGTCTTCTGGAAGCTCGTTCCACCAGTGTGGAAGTGCCACTGAGAAGGCCCTGGCCCTGGTAGTGGCCAGCTGGCATCTTTGGGATCAGGGAGGGCTAGACGATGTTGAGACCCTGAACCCAGTGCTCTCTGGGGAACATGTGGGGAAAGGAGGTCCCTCAGGTATGTAGCACTTTCTAAATTCTTTCAACTGCAGATGAATACAGAAATGCAAGTCTGAAGAGTTGTATCTGTATAAGGATGAATGTGAAAAGTCCTGCTAACTTTTGTCTGTAATTAAAATAAATGTAGCAACTCCCTTTAATTGTCAGTTCCCCAGGCTTACCTTGAAGCAAAAGTCATTCGTTTGCCCCCATCTGCTCTCCTATGATGGCCATCAGATTAATACTGTAGGGCCAGGAGGTTGACAAGGAGTCTTTAGTGAGCTGATGACTTCTTACTCCACATGGTCTCATGTAGCATCCGTGAATACACTCAATGAACGTGGGGAACAGTGCAGAATGCTGCAGGGTGATAATGTAGAAATAATCTAAGCAAAAATTCTGCCCTAATGCACAGTTCAGTGTTCATATACAAAGAATAGATGTCTTCAGTTCAAATATGTAGTAAATCCAGATCAAATAAAATCAAAAACCTTTATTAAGTCTTGGTGGGCAAGCTAGGTGAGGCATATACCATGGATATTCCAGCATCTTTAAAAACTAAATATCAGTTATGTGGGGGCTAAATTCTAGTTGGGGTCACACAGGAAAGGAGAGGGGGTTTAATCTTGCTACATCTGCACATTTTGTACTATCAAAATCATAAACCCCCCATTCTCCTATCAACCTTGGAAAGAAAAACAAACAAACACCAGACCCATTTCTCCCCAACATTATAGGAGTTTAGCAGACAGTTTTGCATAGGTAATACACCATGCAGACTGAAGAAAATTTGGAGCTAATGACTGCAGACTAGAAGCTAACTCATGATATTCTCAAGCCAGAATTTGGAGTTCAGCTATTATAAATCAGATTCTAAAAAGTGGCTGAGATATATGGAATCACAGCTGAAGCTATTGTACAGGACTAAATTTCCCTGAAGTCAAGTGCATTTACTTCTGTAAATACACAATCAGGAAGCAGTGTTGAGCTGGCAATGTATTAGTTCTCTGCAAAGTGTAATGGGAACATACTGGGTTTTCCTTGTTGGTTTTAAAATAGTTTTCTGTTCTTTTAAAATAACTTCTTTGCTGTTTTATGTTTGATCTTGTTTTACTTTTTAGTACATATTAAGCAGGTTTTTGGAGATGTGGCACAGAGATTGTCTAAATAAGTAAAATAAGAGGAAAAGAAAGGCATACCAGATGTGGCCTCCACTTTTTCCAGATAGCAAGGGACAGACATCTTAGCCTCAGGGTTACCTTCATTCTGAGCATGAAATAGAACTGCTTCTTTCCAGCCTCACCTCATCTCTGCCATAGATGGATCATTGTTATTCATGCCAGGCCCAGCTCAGCATTTGATACAGTATTTCCTGGGCCTGTGATAGGTAGAGGAGAAGGGGAAAGCCATCACATGGCTGCTGATGAAACCCAACATGTTCTTGGTCCATACTGGTTGCAGGACCTGGATGTGGGCCAAGCAGTCACTGGATGACCATTCAGCAGAAGGAGAAACAGGACGTGAGAGTTATTTCATTGTCCACCTCAGCAAAGTGCATAGAAGTAGGAAATAAGAGGTGGCATTCTCTTTGTTCTAATAGCCATCATCAAGACAAAACAGGTACCTGTTCTTTTATCTCATATCGTCAAGATTCTATGAAAGAAAATAGGTATAATCCTATTTCTGTCCCTTTTGAGTGTGGGCGGAAATGTGGCTTAGTGGTAGAGCACCAGCTTTGTATGCAGATGGTTACAGATAGTTGGTGATATGAAAGAAGAAGAAGAAATTGGTTTTATACCCTGCTCTTCACTCGGAGTCTCAGAACAGTTTACAAACTCCTTTCCCCTCCCCTCCCCACAACAGACACCCTGTGAGGTAGGTGGGGCTGAGAGAGCTCTTTTGAGGACTGTCCTTGAGAGAACAGCTCTGACAGAACTATGGCTTGCCCAATGTCATCCAGCAGCTCCAAGTAGAGGAATGGGGAATCAAACCCAGTTCTCCCAGATTAGAGTCCACACACTTAACCACTACACCAAACTGAAGTCTCAGCCTGAAGTCTTTGAGAATTTTTGCCAGTTAAAGTAGAAAATGCTAATCGTGATAGACCAATGATCTGAGTAGAAGGCAGCTTTCATGGGTTCTGGTGGAATTTCTCCACTCCCCTTTGTTGCTCTGTTTTGAAATCTCATACTTTTCATTAAGCCTGGTTCTTTTCCCCTAGCTATACAGATACCTCCATTATGGTGGTGGCTGAGTCAAAGATTTGTTATGCTTGTGAATACTGAAGCTTAGCTCTTTATTTCCCTAGTACCCTTCGTGCTTTATAGCACATAGTAATAAACTTTGGGGATTTCTTTTGTATTAATTTATTGTGCAAACTTGGAATTGTCTTGCATATAGTTGGTTAGTTACTATCAGTAAAAATGGAGTCCTTGTTTTGTTGGCCAGCTTCCATTCATTTTCATGGGGCTTGAATGGAAGACATTCCCAGAGAATTTTGCACAAGGCTGTGATACTGTGAAAGGAGTTTCTGTATTGTTACCTTTGCATTTAGAGTGTAGCTGACTGATTCTTTTTCAGAGCACGATCTATAACTATTTAAAATTATGTTCTACTGTGGGAGTGAGTTTCAACATGAATTTATGCTGACTTTATTATTTAAAATATTCTTTTGATCTACTACTGACAGAAGCAGCTGTCAATGCAATATTT
Source organism: Gekko gecko (assembly GCA_029375565.1). Taxonomy (NCBI): domain Eukaryota; kingdom Metazoa; phylum Chordata; class Lepidosauria; order Squamata; family Gekkonidae; genus Gekko; species Gekko gecko. The sequence goes on from JAPDNY010000003.1 coordinate 185,856,660, forward strand.
CAGAGCCTAACATTAAAATGAAAAGATATTCAGCCGATATCATTCACTGAAATGACACTTTTGTTTGTGAGAGTATATTAAGGAGGAGCAGTACAATGTATTGGGTTGGACAAGGATTCCATCTCCAGGAAGAGGACACATAAATCTTCACCAGTGCTTGTTCTGCTATCAAGGCAGATCATGCCCTAGACAGTATCTCAGACTAACCATCTGTAGCTGTAGTCCTGAACTTTCCACAGGTTTTCTGTTAATGGCCTGGTTGAAGATCAAATCAAGCCTGAACTCTCCCTCGAAGCTAAAATAACCAAACTGGGGTTATTGTACTTTGGTCACATTATGAGAAGACAGAAGTCATTGGAAAAGACAAATGCTAGGAAAAGTTGAAGGCAGCAGGAATAAAAGGAAGACCCAACATGAGATGGTTTGGCTCAATCAAGGAGGCCACAGCTCTCAGTTTACAAGATCTGAGTAAGGCTGTTAAGGATAGGACATTTTGGAGGACATTAATTCATATGGTTGTCATAGGCTGGATGCGACTTGACAGCACTGAACACACTTTTATAATACTGAACCTTTGTGCCAAATATAAATGCTACCAGTATGGCCTGTAGTCAGGGGCATATCAGAAAATTTTGGTTGGTGGGGCGTGGGGAAATCCAGGGTGTGTGTTTGTGTGCCCTGGCCATGACTGCTGCTCCTATTGCAGCAAGAGAAGCAGCAGCTCCGGCTCTGCTGCAACCTCTAGTCCTCCTCTAGTCCTTTCGATTGGAGAGATTCAATTCCAGACTGCTTTTCTGTGTAAGCTGGGGACACGGGGGAGGAATCGCCAACTCTCTCTCACTTTTGCATTTTACAATTTTAGGGTGGGGTTTTTTTGGGCTATTTTATTTTATTTTGCATTTTTAAAGACCTATTTATTTTTCAGCCTGGAAAAAAGAAAATGAGACTGAAGCTTCTCTGACTGTGCCTGGGGTTATTTTGGAAACCTCATGAACATCTTATATATTATATATATATATTGGAATTTTTTTGGAAATGGAATTTTTGCCCAAAGGGGTGGCACTCATCTGTTCGGGGTACTGCCCCCAAATGCTCCTGTGGCTAAAGGCCTACCGGTAGTTTTTATTTATTACATGTTTTTAAAAAACCCTTTATGGTATCACCTAATAGAATAGTTTGATCATGACAGGGCCAACATGTACAAGGAGAAGGTAAGGAGCTTAGGGCTGACCTTGGATGCCTCGCTTTCTATGGAGGCCCAGGTCACAGCAGTCACCAGGTCTGCCTTTTATCATCTTCAGCAGATCAGGCAGCTGGCTCCCTACCTCTCTCCTCAGAACTTGGCTACAGTAACCCATACCAATGGTCACTTCTGGGCTTGATTACTGTAACTCGCTCTACGTAGGCTTACCCTTGAGACTGATCTGGAAATTCCACCTGGTGCATAATGTGGTGGCATGCCTGCTGACTACAATATCTGTGTGGGTGCACATCCAGCTGGTGCTCCGCCAATTGCACTGGCTACCAATTGAGTGCTGGATCCGTTTCAAGGTGCTGGTGTTGATCTTTAAAGCCTTATGTAACCTGGGACCAATATATCTACAGGACCGCCTCTTCCCATATGTGCCCTGGAGAGCTTTGTGCTCTGCAGATAGCCATCTGCTGGTTGTCCCCTGCCCGAAAGATGCCTCAACCAGAGCCTAGCCTCAACCAGAGCCAGGGCTGTTTCAGGTCTGGCCACAGCCTAGTGGAACATGCTCTTGATTGAGACCAGGGTCCTGCGAGATCTGTTACAGTTTCACAGGGCCTGTAAAATGGAGCTGTTCCACCAGGCAGTGGGCATCTACCAGCTGGCCTCCCTATTGCTGCTGCATAGGATCATTCTGGCTTAATGTTGGCCCATTTATCCAGCTGTAGAAACTGGAATTGAATGTATTGCACTGCCCATTTTAAATGTTTTAAATTGGTTTTATTGTATTATCTGATCACATTATTTTATAGTCTATCTATATAAAAGAAAGTCCCCTCACCGTAAAATCAACGCCCAGGCCAAACCCCTGGACCTAGAAACACAAAATTCAGGAAGAGCACTCCTACCATGACATAGATGCTCACTAAGAAGGGATTTTTAGAAATGCAATCCCTAACTGGGTCAAAAGAGGTAAAATGTGCTCCCCCATTGATTCCATGGGGTCGCGAAGAGTCGGACTCGACTGTGCGACTGAACAACAAAAAGTACTCTCTCTTCACAGCTTTGACTGCCATCTCATAGGATTTCATAAACATCCTATAAGATGCTCTTGTAGCTTCATCATGGGCGTGCTGCCATCATGGACACTGCTTCATTAGCCACAAATAAAAGGGGTAGCAATGCGGATGCAGTTGTCCCCAGTATTGCAAACCTCTATATGCCTCTTTTGGAACATGATGAAATCTTTAATAAAGAAGTTAATCCCTTCTTTAATAAAATACAGTGTTATCAGCAATATAAAGATGATTTGTTCAGCTTGTTTAAAAATAATCAAGTAGCAGGTGCTTTCTGTGAATGGATGAACACACTGAACAATAACATAAAGTTTTCGTAGTCTCTTGGCTCTAAAGAAATCATATTTTTAGACACAGTGGTTTTTAGAACCATGGGAAACACATTGACTGTAAGAACACGTAGGAAAACAATAGATAAAAATACTTTTTTGTTGTTCAGTTGCAGAGTTGAGTCCGACTCTTCACAATCTCATGGACCAGATCACTCCAGGCCGTCCTGTCTTCCGCTGTCCTCTGAAGTTTGCTCAATTTCATGTTCATTGCATCGATGACACTGTCTAACCATCTCATCCTTTGCTGTCCCCTTCTTCTTTGACCTTCAGTCTTTCCCAGCATCAAGATCTTCTCCAGTGAGTGCTCCCTTCTCATTTGGTGGCCAAAGTATTTGAGCTTCAACTTCAGGATCTGACCTTCCAGGGAACAGTCAGGGATGATTTCTTTTAGGATTGAATTATTTGATCTCCTTGCAGTCCAAGGGACTCTCAAGAATCCATTTAAGACATAACATTCCCTTCAGTCAATTCCTTCACATAAAATTGGGTTGCCAGACCCCCCCAGTTTGGCAGGGGTTACCTGCTTTTGGGGGGGTTCTAAATGCTGTCTGGCCAGCTGGCCAGTGGGGGAAGCCCCGCTTCCAAGCCGCAACACCCGGAGCCACCCCTCTCCCTTCTCTCTTGCTCGGGCATGCAGGGCTCTGCCCACCGGCTGTGTGTACTTAAAGGCACTCCTTTAAGTGCTTGCAGCCAATAGGACCATCTCCACAGGGACGGGGATTGGAGCTGGGACATCCCCAACATGATGTCATCATGTTGGGGATGCCCCGCCCCCTCCAGGAACATCCCCCAAAGTCCCTCATTGGGGACAGATATGGACCTGGCAACCCTAGCATAAAAAGAAATTCCACCATTCCACAAGATTATAGAAGAAACTGTAAACTGATGTATAATCAGTTTAAGAGCTGTGGCTACTCTGAATGTATGTTGGCCAGATTAAGCACTGTTCCATGATATCCTTTGACCTGACTAGACTGGAAGGTCTTATTTTAATATTGTAAGTTAGTGTTCATTCTTGTTGCCAGGTACTAGAGACAAGATTTGTTATTGTTTATAATTTGGTTGTTTTTACTGCTAATTTTAATATTCTGGTCATGGACTGTAATAAATTATTTGATTTGATTTATTGAAAGAGCTAGGGAGAGAGCCCAACAAATAACAAGAGATGCACTGTTGAAGGACAAACACCAGGTTAAAGTTAATAGGATTCAGTGGGCAATAGGTCGGCCCCCTCAATACAAAAAGTTATCAATAAACATTGGTCCCTAGTAGAATACTTGCCTGATTGCTGTAGCCCACCTTGTGTAGGTTTTAGATGTAGGGGCAGTATTAGACAGAGAATTATACAATCTAATTATGTGAGTACTATCAAAAAGGAATTGACATCTACTGGACATTTTAAATGCAGGAAATGTAAATGTTGTGGAATGGCTCTGGAAGGATCTGATTTTCAATTATCAGGCAACCAAAAAATCACACTCCAACATTTTCCAAAATGTGCTACATCTAATGTTTTATATCTCATCATATGTGGGTGTTCTGAATTATATACAACCAGACAGGTTAAAATTAATATTTTGGAACATTCCTCAAGAATCAAGAACAAAAATTTAAAAGCCCCTTTGCCTCAACATTTTCTGAAAGAAGGTCATGGTGATGACAAGTTTAAATTTCTAGTATTACATACAGTAAAGGAGACAAGAAACACAGATGTGGATAAAACATTATTAAAAATTGAAACTAGATGGATATATTGCTTAAATGCCTTACAGCCACATGGACTGAATTCTGCTTTAGATCTTAGCTGCTTTTTGTGAAATTATTTTTGTAGCAAAAGATTTGATGAACATGTATTAACTTTTATGTGCCGGGTTCTTTAAAAGAGATGAGACAGTCACCACTTGTAAGTAATTAATGAGAGGAGTAGAGTTATAATATGTAGATAAGAACAGGGCAACATAGAGATATTGCAAGCTACAGCAAAGTTCTTTATACTGAAACGGACTGAAGTTGTATAATAGAAATCTACAAATTTGACAAGATTGGTTGTGAGCATGACAAGAAGGTCATCTTCTTTAAAGTGGTGAGTTTCTCTCTTCTCTTACTGTGGTTTTTAAGAAGTATTGTTATGTTTCAATGACTGCCAGGTTTGCCTTGAGAAAGGATGGAAATGGGGATCTTTAGCTGGCCCATTGCAAACCTTGACAGTTGCCACACATGGACTAAACAAGAAGAGAATAATAAGGAAATAATTAGAACTGAACTTTGGCACAAGTAATTTATTTATTTAAAACATTTATCTGTTATACTCTTTGCATGTAAATATTTGTTTGAATGTGCTTGGTAAACAAAAAAAATTGACTATACAATGTTACACTGAGTAATTATATCATCTCTCATATATCATGTGCTGGCTTAAAGAGCTAGAGAAAGCTGCAAAGTAATTGAAACTCTGTAGAGATCTATAACATTCTATGCTAAGGAGCCTGTCCTATATTTTAACATCTGACAGGGCATGTATAGAAAGAGGGACTGAGGAATTATGTTTTACCCATTTCTTTTTAATCATTTGCTCAATCTGGTGCTGTGCTAAAAGTATGCTTGTGAACATGTTCTTTTTAATAAAAACTTCATAACTTTTGATGCTGATAGTGATTCTCTGTACCACATAGACCTCCATTGTTTTGGACATGATATTTCAAAATGAGCTGCAGGGGGAAGGCAGGAAGTTGGCAAGTAGCTATTGCTCCAGGGGTGCACAAGGCAGTAAACAATTCCCGTGGTGATCAGGCACTGGGCAGTGGGAGACACAGAAGCAAGGCCTCAGAATGTGGAAGGGAAGCTGCCCTCCCAGTGGGCAATTTGTTACAAAAGTCAGGCAGTGGCAGTGGTTACCCAAGAAAAAAAGAAAAGCCTATCCAGGTGTTGGAAAAATCTTGGAGGGCAAGGTGGAATAAGGTCTGCAGACCGGAGCAGGCCCGTTCCACCACAGAGACAACCAAATATGGGTTCAACTATTTATTTATTTAAATCATTATTTGAATAAATTAAATGGTCACTGCTTATTCCAGTAAGCTGACTATTTTGAGGGTAGGCTCTGCTAGGCATCCACCTGGTATGCCCTTTTGGCAGATTCACCCCAAACTCAGTTGGCTCTTCCACCAGCCTTGCTTACCACTGCCTGCACAGCTGTATGTACAGAGAGGTGCCTAGCTTCATCCTTCTCCCCATTGTGATGCAAGACTCTTACCAGGTTCAAAAGATGCTGCTCAGCATCAGGGACACTCCAAAGTGCACCTGTCTTAATGTCATATGATGACCTGTCCTGGATATTCCCCCACCACACTGGATATCTCAGAGTGCTTGCTGATTAACCCTATCTATCCTAAGCAACTTGCCCTATTCCTGCAAAACTAATTGTGGACTAACCAATTTACAACCAGGCTTATTAAAATGATAATGTCATGTCCACAGTGACAGAATAGAGCAAGTGAAAAGGGGGCTTCAGACCAGGCCAGTCTGATCCCCCCCCACTTCCTGCTTGGTCCTGCAGCAATGATCAGCTAATCTTGCGCTGTCATTAGGGAGGGGAGGAGGGGTCAGCTACAGCAAAACTGCCTGTAAGTGAGAGGATGGAACTGAATAAGCAACTTACTACCCTCTCTTGATTGATTAACCAATATGCATCTAAACCAACAGGTTAATGGGGCCAGGACAAATTGATCCAATGCATTATCTGCCATGAATGTCTCATCTCAAAAAAGACGTTAGAGAGCTGGAAATAGCACAAAGGAGGGCAACCAAGATGATTAGAGGACTGGAGTACCTCTACTATGAGGAAAAGTTGGAGTTTCTGGGACTTCTCACTCTACTAAAAAGACAGCTTAGGGGAGACATGATAGAACTTATGAATGGGGTAGAGATAGTGGAGCCTTTTCTTCCATAATACTACAGCTCAAGGGTAGTCACTTTAAATTAATAGATGGAAGGATTTTTTGTTCTCAAGTCTAATGAAATGCATTTACAATTTCATATATGAAGTAAGTCAAATTCTCAACTGAGATATTTTCATTTTGAAAGATATCGCATTCATTCCCATTAGCTATTGCTATAGTTATTGTACTGAATGAGGAAAATTTGTTCTGGAAGTCAGAATATTTTTAGATTAATATTCAAATGACTCAATATACATGTTTGCAGGGCTATATAGTCTATTAGGTCTTCATGATGCATGGTAATATTTGCAGATGTACGTATTTCAAGGATATTACCAAACCAATTGGGATATTCCATTCACAAACATTATTATCATGCAGTTTATGAGTAATTTCCTTTGTGTAGTGACAGTTTTGCATTATTAGATTTGATGAGGCAAAAATTGTTCATGATCAGTTTATATATTGACCTTTTGCTTAGAAGGAGGATGGTGTTTCTGAAGCATTTGTGCCTTTTTGCATGGCAGGATTCCATTTCCAACCCACATAAATGAGAAAGTCTCAGCCCATATGTGATTTCATTGAGGGGGGAATGAGACATGAGCATCAAGATAGGACTTAAAGCAGCAGAGTATTAATTTTCTGAACATGATGAACTCTCTTTTCCTTGTCCAACCGTGTAATCATTTTCAGGACAGGGTCAGATAACCAACTAACCATCTCTTAGTTCAAATGCAACTTTGGGATCCAATTGCACCTAATCCTAAAAGACTGTCTCCCTACAGATTGTCGAGGGCTGATGCTGCCCACTAGCCAATTATAATGTCTAAGCATTCCAAAGCATACTCCCCTTATTTATTTCTTACTTTGATTATTTATTTATTCACAAGATTACTAAACTTTTTTCAAACAAAAAAAGTAAAAGCAATAACAAAGAAATAACAAGACATCAATGTTGCCAACATAATATTAGTGTTAAAAGGGGAGAGGGTAAAAAAGAAAAAGACATAACTGGGCAGGACACCAAAAGATCTTAGTCTCTATCTGGTTCTCAATTAATGTTATTTTAAGTAGTTTCATTTGGTCCATGAGCAATGTTCATTTGGTCCATGTACTGAATTAGAAGCAAGACAAGTTTCTGGGCAGTTGTGTCCTTTACGATCATTCTGTTAAGTATCCGATTGCTACAGTCTTAATGCTACATATGTGTGCAAATGTATTACATTAATCCTAACTCCCTTTCAGAGTGCCTGTAGAAAAGGAACCATGCAGATTTCACAAAGAATGGCGTTCCAGAACTTTGGGTAAGCTACTGAGAAGGCTTCTGCACTGATGGAGCAGAGGTCCATCAGTGGCTATTAGCCATAAAGTATAGAAAGAACACTATGTCTGGGGCAGTGATGCACTGTATTCTTAGTGCTGGGAGGGGCAACAGTGGGAGGACTTCTGGAGTCTGGCCCCTCTGGTGGACCTCCTGATGGCACCTGGATTTTGGCCACTGTGCGACACAGAGTATTGAACTGGATGGGCCATTGGCCTGATCCAACATGGCTTCTCTTATGTTCATATGTTCTTGCTGTACATTATCTGACCTCTCTATGACTTGGAACTTGAGACCCAGTGTGATGGACTGGTTAGGGTGATGGACTAGGATCTGAGGGACTCAGGTTTGAATCTGTCATCAAAACTTACTGGATGAGACACTGTCAGACTAAACTACCTCACAGTTGTTGTGAGGATAAAATGGAAGAAAAGAGAATGACATTGGCTGCTTTGAGTACCCACTGTGGAGAAAGGAGGGGTATAAATGAAGTGAATAAACTGATCTTCAGAGGACCTATTTCATATGCCCCCACTTTCTGAATGCTCCCACCAGAGACAGGGCATTTTTCTCCACTTATGCGACTTGTCCTTTGTAACTTTCTCTCTGATGTAATTCTCCTAGTGCCAAACTTGAATTTTACTTGCAAGGTTTAACAACCTTTTCTTAGGCATATACGGCTTTATATTGAAGGGAATACTTTTTGCCTGGTTAGTCTGATGTGTTCTTATTTTAATGACTTTGATCCTATACATTGGCCGAGGACAGACTGGCAATTTGCCCCGGTAGCCAGTCGCGGCAAAAAAAACCCGGAGTAAACGATACCGGGTTTTCCCGTCCACACAGCGGGGGCCTCTGCCAGAAGATATGGGACGGAGGCGCGCGGGAGCGTTCAGAATGCCGCACCAGAGGCGTGCTATATTCGCCGTTTCCCCATTAATTCGGCTGTGGGTGTATGTGCGCATGAGCGCATGAGCGCATTTTGCCGATTTTTTTTTTTTTGCCTTGCAACGCCGGCACCGCATTGGGCGGTGGAGCGGAGCGCGGCCAATCACACCGCTGCTGCCTCATGCCCAACGCGGGTTGCTCCCGGCTTTTCAGCTGCGCGTTCAGACTCCCCGGAAGCGGAGAAACGTGCGACGAACGCAGGCTTTCAAGATTTGCGCCGGCTTTTATCAGCCGTTTTTTTAATCCGGCAGTGAAGCGCGAGAGCACCGGTAGGCTACGGGTGGGGGACGCCAGGCAGATGTGCCTGTGTGAACGTCCCATTTACTCCGATATTGAGTCGTTGTCAGCCCGGGTCCCATCCTGCGGCAAATTGCCAGTCTGTCCTCGGCCATTGTTTCACTTTAACTAATCTTTGACCATTACAGAGGGGGTACTTCACTGTGGAGAGTATTTTTACAGCCCTGGGCACTTTTCATTTCCTTGAAAGACACTGAGCTATTGTGAACCAAACAGCCTAGTACCTAGGATGGTCAGGCATGGCATGACAACCAGTGGGAGACAGTTCAGGGTGGGACAGTAATCAACAGTGGCATGATATCACCTCTGGGAAAACCCAGAGGTGACATTATGCCTCTCTAGGAATCAATTGAAACTCTGTGGTAAAAATGTGTGATACAACTATGGCAAAGCTGATGGGGATTTAAAAAAAAATCTTTCTCCAGCTGGCCACTGCACTTACTTCATTTATACCCTGCCCTTTTCCCCAATGAGGACCCAAAATGGCTTTCATTATTCTCCTCTCCTCCATTTTAGCCTCAACCCAAGTAACTGCATAAGACTGAAGAATGAAAAACCATTCACATAAGCATTAAACTGGGCTTCTTTCTGCACAGTAATAATCATTTTGGGACCTATCTATACAAATATCTTGGGGTGGAACCAGATCTAGTTTCTTGGGGTGCACCACAAAATAGAAAGCTGGTGACAGTTCTAACATCATTGCTTATCCTTTTTTTAAAAAAAAAGAGATGAGGGGGAGGCAGAATCCAGGCATCCATATCACTTACTATCATGAATACATGAACACATGAAGCTGCCTTATACTGACTCAGACCCTTGATCCCTCAAAGTCAGTATTGTCTACTCAGACCAGCAGTGGCTCTCCAGAGTCTCAGACTGAGATCTTTCACATCACCTCCTACACAATTCTTTTAATGGAAGATGCCAGGAGTTGAACCTGGGACCTTCTGCCTACCAAGCAGATGCTCTGCCAGTGAGCCACAGACCCATCTCCCCCAAACGGAGCTCCAGATGCTATTGAGCAGGCAAGGCCAACCATATATTTTATTTCATTTTATATATTAGATATTTACCCCGCCCTCCTAGCAAGTCTGGCATGGTGAATGAAACAATCTTAGCACACAGCTGCTGCTGCATGAAAGCATCACCAGATCATGCCTGGGTAGATGGATAACACCAAACTAGGTAATTCTTAAAAAAAAAAAAAAACAACCAAATGTGCAAGTATGCATATATTAGATACCATCATTAGATCTAACAAGGGGGGAAATAATGTTATTTCTATTTTTCAAATTATTGTATTTTTTTAAGAAAACAGTTTATTGAACTCATGCTACTACTATTTATTATTTATGTACAAAACTGTACCCCTCCTTTTTGCCCCATCAGGGCCAAATATGGCTGTAGCATATATTGTATCAACCCCCCATGATACTATAAAGCTTCTGTGGAACATATACACCCTTCCTCCAATGACCTAGCGACAGTGATCCATGCAACGGTCACTTCCAGGCTTGATTACTGCAACTCACTCTACACGGGCCTACCATTAAACTTGATCCAGAAGCTTCAGTTGGTACAAAATGCAGTGGCATGCCTGCTGACTGGTATATCTGTGTGGGCACACATTTAGCCAGTGCTACACCAACTGTATTGGTTGCCAGTTGAGCACTGAGTCAGGTTTAAGGTTATGATATTAACCTTTAAAGCCCTATGCAGCCAGGGGCCAGCAGATCCATGGGA